>OY992895.1:86316581-86414081 GCA_963921405.1 Cepaea hortensis | reverse complement strand
AGTTCTTTCATGTTTGTAGTTTATTGGTTCTTTCATGTTTGTAGTTGATTGGTAGAATTTTATGAACAAAATAAAGAAATATACTTGGGGGAGTTTAGCTCAGTGCACTAAGAATAAACAAAGTGTTGGAGATACAATAGAGCAAATCTTCAATGTACAGATAGCACTAGATGATGTTGATTATTATTATTGTAAACACAGAAGTCACAAACAAAAGGTTGCACGGTTTATTGCCTGGCATATTTCACCGCATGTCGTCAGGTGCATAGCTTAGTGTTATACAGCATATGAAGTGAATAGATGAATAATACTTTGGCTGAAGCAATTAAACCACATAATCACAGATATTGTTCGAATATGAAGAATTTTTTTATCTCCAGGGGAATCGTAAATTTAAAACGATGTCTTTCTGTCTGTAGAAAATTGGTTGTAATGATATGAAGATGAGGATGATTATAATGATGATGATAAACGTTAATGATGTTAAACTATAGTGATGATAATTAATAATGGCGATGATGATTGTCATAAACGATGATGATGATAGATGATGATGATAGATGATGATGATGATGATGATGATGATGATGATGATGATGATGATGATGATGATGATGATGATGATGATGATGATGATGATGATGATGATGATGATGATGATGATGATGATGATGATGATGATGATGATGATGATGAATGATGAAGGTGGTGAAAAACAATGATGATGATAAATGATGATGATGATGACGATGTTAAATTATGGTTATGATGATTAATAATGATGATGATGTTAAATAATGGTGGTTATGATAAATGTTATTTATGATGATCATAAATAACGATAATAATGTTAAATGGTGATGATGATATGATTATGATAAACGATGATGATTATATATGATAGTAAAGATAAATATGATGATGATGTTAAAAGATGACGTTCAATGATGATGATGTTATATGATGACGTTAAGTGATGATGATTGTCAATTATGATATTAAATAATTATAATGATGACGATAAATGATGGTGAGGAAGAGAAAATATGATGATGAGGATGATGATGTCAAAAGATGACTGTGATGATAAATGATGGTGAGGATGATAAGTGATTATGTTAAATGATGATGTTAAATGATGATGATCAATGATGATGATAAATGAAAATGTTAAATGATGATGATAAATTATGATGTTAAATAATTATGATGTTAAATAATTATATTGTTAAGTGATAATGTTAAATGATATGATAAATGATGATGTTACATGGTGATGTTAAATAAATATGATATTGAATTATGATAATGAATTATGATGTAAAATGATGATGTTAAATTATGATGTTAAATGATGATGTTAAATAATTATGACGTGAAGTGATAATGTTAAATGATATGTTAAATGATGATGTTACATCATGATGTTAAATGATGATGATAAATGATGTTTAATAATGATATTAATTGATGGTGTTAAATAATGATGTTAAATTATTATGTTAAATAATGATGTTAAATGATGATGATGTTAAATGACGAAGATGTTAAATGATGCTGATGTTACATCATGATGTTAAATAATGATGTTAAATAATGACGTTAAATAATTATGGTAAACTATGATGTTGTTAAATGATGATGTTAAAAATGATGTTAAACGATTATGGTAAATGATGATGGTAAATGATGATGTTAAATAATGACATTAAATATTTATATTAAAAAATGATGTTAAATGATGTTGTTAAATGATGATTTTGAATGATGATGATAAATGATTATGTTAAGTAATGATGTTGAATAATGATGTTGAATGATGCTGCTAAATGATGATGTAAAATTATGATGTTATATGATGATGTTATATGATAATGTTACCTGATGATGATAAATGATGATGTTAAATGATGATGTTGAATGATGATGTTAAATGACTATCGTAAATGATGATGATAAATGATGATGTTATATGATAAATATTTTATGATGATGTTATATGATGATGATAAATGATTATATTAAATGATGATGTTATATGATAATGTTACCTGATGATGATAAATGATGATGTTAAATGATGATGTTGAATGATGATGTTAAATGACGATCGTAAATGATGATGATAAATGATGGTGTTATATGATAAATATTTTAGGAAGATGTTATATGATGATGATAAATGATGATATTAAATGATGATGGTAAATAATGATGTTAAATGATGATGTTAAACGATGGTGTTAAATGATGATGGTAAATGATGCTGTCAAGAGATGATGTTAAATGATGATGCTGAATGGTGATGTTAAATGATGTTCTTAAATAATGATGTTGAATGATGGTGATAAATGATGATGTTAAATGATGATGGTAAATGATGACGGTAAATGATGATAATAACTGATGATGTTAAATAATGATGTTAAATGATGATGTTAAATAATGATGTTCAAAGATTATGATAAATAATTATTTTAAATGATGATGGTAAATGATGATGGTAAATGATGATGATAACTGATGATGTTTAACAATGATGTGAAATAATGATGCTAAAAAAAGATGTTGAATGATGATGTTAAATGATGATGTTGAATGATGATGATAAATGATGATTATAAATGATGATGTTAAAAGATGATTTTCAATTATGATGATAAATGTTGATGTTGATAAATGGTGATGATGTTAAATGATGAAGTTAAATAATAATATTAAATAATGATGATAAATGATGGTGTTAAATAATAATATTAAATAATATCGTTATATAATAATGGTGAATGATGATATTAAATAACGATGTTAAATGATGATGTTCAATGATGATGTTAAATAATGATGTTAAATAATGATGTTAAATTGTGATGTCAAAAGATTATGTTAAATGATGATGTTAATGATGATGATAAATGATGATGCTAAAGGATGATGTTAAATGAAGACGTTAAATGATTATATTAACTGATGATGGTAAATGATGATGTTAAATGATGATGTTAAATGGTGATGATAATAGTTAATGTTAAATGATGGTGTTAATTAATGATGTTGAATAATGATTATAAATGATGATGTTAAATAATGATGTGGTTAAACGGTGCTGTTAAATGATGATGTTGAATGATGATGATAAATGATGATATTAAATGATAAAATTAAATGATGGTGTTAAATAATGGTGTTAAATTATGATGTTAATTGATGATGTTGAAGAATGATGTTAAATGATGATGTTAAATGATGATGTTAAATAATGATGTTAAATAATGATGTTAAATGAGGATGTTTAATGATAATGTTCAATATTGATGATGTTAAATGATAATGTTAAATGATGATGATGACGTTTAATGGTGATGATAAATATAATGCTGAATGATATGTTAAATGATGATGATAAATGTTGATGTTAAATGATTATGATAAATTATAGTGTTCAATAATGATGATGTTAAATGATGATGTTAAATTATGATGATGTTGAATGATAATGATAAATGATGATTGTAAATGATTATGTTGAATGATGATAATGTTAAATGATCTTGTTAAATTATGATCATGTTGAATGATGATGTTAAATGGTGATGTTAAATGATGATGGTAAATGATGATGTTAAATGATGATGTTAAATAATGATGATTGTTATTAATTATGGTGATGCGGATAAATAGTTAATTAGTTAGTCGAAAGATCATCCTCATTGCACATAGAACGAATTCAGTCCATAAGTGCTCGGATCCCCTCCTCAGCAAATCCCGCAGCGTGTAGCGGCTAACGACACCAGTTCTGTGTTGGTTTATCAATTTTCGATGCGGATAAATGATAATATTGATTATGACAGACGATGATGATCATGTATTGAAGGTGATAATGAAGATGTGACAATGATACGGCCCTGGCCACGGAACTTTAAATTTAAAAAAACGTTGTCTCCTGGAGAGAAGGAACGAGACAAATATAATTATGTTTCCTGAAATGTACAAAATCTACATTTTTTTTTTTTTTTTTTTTAAAGTTTGTATGAACAGCCAAACAACTGCAGGAAAACCTGATCTCACATTGACGTGTTGTGGGGAAAGTGACAGGTGGTGTACCAGATCAGGTACGCACGCGGGCAACCACACTCGCGCGCATACACACACTCATACACACAGATAGATAAGGTCTCGTGTAGCATCTTCTTAAGCTTATGCCGTGTGGAGTTGGTGATCATGTCCATCCGAAACTTCGGTCTCGTGTGCTGCCAATAATTTCTTATACTGATGTTACTCCGCGCCATGTTAACCTGTCCAGTATCTACTCTGTTAATCCCCTCCTGCCTCTCGTCGCCTCCATCTTTCCTGTCGTGACTTCATACTACAGTTGTATCGTTCTCATACGTGCCTAAAGAACAAGAACTGTCGTTTTATGATGCGAGTATCCAGTTCTTCATTGCTCATTCTATGCGTCACGATGTTGTCATCATTCTTCTATAATACCACATCTCCGCAGCTTCCGCATGCAACCTCTCTTGTCTGGTGCAGCATGTACAACGGTAAAAGATGGAGAGACACACGCAAACTCCCCTAGCGTGTACAGCTGACCTCTGCGGTACATCACCGGGCAGTAAACGGATCAGTGAGAATTACAACACCCACAACACCACCCACAACACCGACGACTCTGGTTGTCTCTGGTTATGAACATTTACTTTTGGTGGATTATGATGTTATACTTCCACACCCCCACCTTCCCCTCCCCCACCCACTCCACCCACACACACACCCGCCCACCCTCCATCAAAATCTTGTCTTGTTCCTCCTGTACCTTGAGGGTGTCGAGGTGAAGCATAAACAGCGGGAAAATGCCCCTTTATTGGCTTCATATATCGAGAGACCCACGGACACTTATTCCATCCGTCCATCGTTTACGTGGCCGGCCTCTTCTTCTGCTTCCATTTGATCTGTATACATTGCTTGTTGTGGAATACTATTAGTAGGTAACGTTGTTACGTGGCCAAACAATTTTACGTGCTACCTTCTAATAAATTCTAGCGCTGCTATAACATCCATTTTGGTCATGATTTCTTTATTTCTGATTTTTCTCTCTTCTTGATACATTGAATGTTTTCTTCTTATGAATCTCATTGATACGTGTTTGTTCTTTAATATTGGAGCCATTTGTCCATTGAGTTCGTTTGCCTTATTGCATCTATTTTCAATCTTGTCTTCTGATTTGAAATTTGATGATATCATACTTCCTAAGTACTCAAAGCTCTTTACTTGTTTCTGGATTAGTAAATTTCATGTCTACGTCTTCTCAGATAAGGGCGAAAATTCCTAGGGTCTGCGTGCACGTTTGACACCTAAAATTGCATGTAAAAGGGTCCTTTCCACGCCTGAAGACACATCGGCCACTTGGAGCTAGACCCCAGGGCCGTGCCATTCTATGATACAGAGAGGAGGTCGCATCAGGCGGCACCGTAAGGGGGCGGCATAAGCAGCGAAGGAGGGGCGGCATGTCCAAGACATGCACCATAAGGGGCGGCATTTCGAAGATTTGCATCATACTGAGAAAATCTAGCGCACGGCCCTGCTGGACTCGTATTTTATAGACCAGTCGACGCTCGATCAGTGATGAAGTCAGTGATGAGGTCAATTATGAGGTCAGTGATGAGGTCATTGATGAGGTCAGTGATGAGGTCAATTATGAGGTCAGTGATGAGGTCAGTAATGAGGTCAGTGATGAGGTCAGTGCTGAGGTCAGTGATGAGGTCAGTGATGAGGTCAGTGATGAGGTCAGTGATGAGGTCAATTATGAGGTCAGTGATGAGGTCAGTGATGAGGTCAATGATGAGGTCAGTGATGAGGTCAGTGATGAGGTCAGTGATGAGGTCAGTGATGAGGTCAGTGCTGAGGTCAGTGATGAGGTCAGTGATGAGGTCAGTGATGAGGTCAGTGATGAGGTCAATTATGAGGTCAATGATGAGGTCAGTGATGAGGTCAATGATGAGGTCAGTGATGAGGTCAGTGATGAGGTCAGTGATGAGGTCAGTGATGAGGTCAGTGCTGAGGTCATTGATGAGGTCAGTGATGATGTCAGTGATGAGGTCAGTGATGAGGTCAATGATGAGGTCAATGATGAGGTCAGTGATGAGGTCAGTGATGAGGTCAGTGATGAGGTCAGTGATGAGGTCAATTATGAGGTCAGTGATGAGGTCAGTGATGAGGTCAATGATGAGGTCAGTGATGAGGTCAGTGATGAGGTCAGCATCTCGCAGGCCGCCTTCGCTTCCCTACACATTCTTGATAACCATGTTAAGGCCGAGTCAGCAAGCGCGTGTCTAGCCACTACACCACCGAGGCTCCCTAAATTACATGTGCAGTTCTTCTTCGTCTTCTTTCCTTCGCTTGAAATGTTTCTATAACTGCAATGTTGTCTCTTGTATAATTGTAACTGTCTTTTTTAGTTCACTTAGCGGTCCATAGAATTTATCTTCAATTTGTGTCTCTCCAGGCCAGAAGGTTTGCCTGGATATGTTGTATTTTGGGCAGTCCTGGAGTATGTGCTCTGCTGTCTGCGACGCCAATCCACACGTGCACATGGCTGAGTCACTAAACTTGAATTTTGTATACATGTGGTTGCGTAATCTATTGTGTCCTGTTCTAAGGCGCAGAATAATGACTTGTTCTGGTCTGTTCATAACGTGGTAGTCGTCTTGGGCAAGTTTCATGGCCTTACATGGGCAGTATATAATGTTCCTCTCCGTCGTTCCTCTTTCCAGGGGAGTGGGTCACGCCCACTTATGCACTTCAGTGGTCAGTGTGTCCCACTTGAGCTTGTTGTGTCAAGTGTGCTTCTTCTAGACAAATTCAATTCATGCTAACTGGCTCTATCTTCCCTTTTGTAGATTTTAATTTCTAACAGTTTTAGCAATGCAGCGGCCTTACGGCCTGTTCCAGCTACCGTAGATTTTTACCTTACACTACTTCCATATGCGACTTCTACTTTTCGCCTTTATCTGATTAAGTTAAGTCTCGGATCGCACAACTCTGGAGGTCAGAGGGTCATGTGATAACATTAGGTAACAATGGTTCTTGGAGAAATTCCCACTGAACTCGGTTTTTTTTTAAGCCTGCGTCGGATATAATAACCTCTCAGCATGACCGAATGGATAAGAACGCGTGATCTTAAACATCCGGTGTGCTGATGCCGAGGTAAGGGGTTCAACCCCTGCACCGGACAGTTGGACTAAAATATTAACATATCGTCCATGACTTGGGGACGTCAATTACAAGTACCTCTGAAGTCGGAGTGGGTTAGCCTGATGGCGAGGGACACTGTTTATAGGTGAAAGCTAATCCACACAAAATTCAGTCCAGCACTAATGGAAGCTGTGTGTATGGACTACGCTTGAGTTCAGAGCAAGCCATCGCAAACTAAACCCAAAAAAAAACATAAATAAAATAAATAACCGCTCAGCCACTGCTGCCCTTCGAAAAGGTTTAATTTCAGACTTTGAAAAGTCTACCCACAAATAATATACATAGCATGCAATCTCATCTCATCGTATTCCTCTTGTACCTTGCGATGTCGAGGTGAAGTATAAACAGCGTGAGAGTGCCCGATTATGGACTTCATGTATCGATATTCCCATGGACTCTGCTGTTCCCTCCGTCCATCGTTTACGTGATCGGCCTCTTCCTCTGCTTCCATTTGGTCTGTACAGTCATGCACAATTCTCGTATATATACACTGTGTTGTTGTGAGCGTTAAAGGATTCGTGCACTGTGTTGAGAAACTCCTAGCATGATCTATGGGGGACCCTCGCATGTAGGTATCCTTGTGTAGCGAAGGTAATCCTCTAAGAAATCTCGGACTTTTAGAGTCAGGCTTCACACAGAGCGGACAAGTGCAGGATGTAATCTGGCCACTGATAACTCAACTCCGAATTCGTCAACTTTATGGGTATTTGCATAGGCAACCTTCAACCTTTACCCCCTGTGAACTCTCGGTCCGGTAGTGCTCTTCACACTGGGCAGACAAAGGTCAAGTACGTCGTATGGTTACTGGGGTATCTACCTGGTCTTCTGTCTCGGTTACTTAATTCTTCTTTGTTTCATTCTCCTTCTTTCTTTCTTTGTTTTTCTTTCTCATTGTCATATCAGTTTGCCTGTGTGTTATTGAGTGTGGGTTTATAGAAAAGTATGGAAAGGGTGCTATTTGTACCTCGTTCCAAGATCCTGGAATAGCGGATCGGACATCACACTTACTCTGATAATGGATACAAAATAGGACCAGTGTGCATTTTGCCCAGGATGCAATGTCCGCTGTCCAAGCACTATTTCAAAATTTAAAAACCTACCCACAAGAGCCGGCTCTGTGTTGAAGGGGTTACGAATGCAATTGGTAATCCCTCATACCGCTTTCGAAACACAGCTGCTGGTGACGAAGACAGTCTTGCGTTAGTTTCCATGCAATGGTATGGGTGCCGGTCGTTCAGAAAGCTATGGTAAACTACTGAACGTAAACTTGCCCTGGAATCACAAACAGCCAAAGATTGCTGGGTTTGACTGCAAGGTCATGTAAATGATATGCAACTGACTGTTAACTGTCTGTCATCTACTGTCATGTACTGTCTACAGTACCCTGGGGTGTAGGACAGGGGGTCCCACAATATGTGTGTAGTATATGTTATTTATATAGTATATGAATAGCATATGCTACACACATTTTGTGCATATGATATACACAACCGTTCGACCCTAGTGAAGTAAAATTCCTGCACTGTGCTGAGATGCTCCTTGTGTGAACTATAGCACAAGACCGACTTGTGGGGATATCCGCGTGCAATGAACGTGGTTTAGACAATATAATTTCTGATTGTATTTTATATTACATTTTGGATTTTATAATCAATTCTATTTAATATTCGTTTCTGCAATTTATATTTAAGTCTAAACTTTTATTCGCAGTTGTGTATTTAATATTCAGTTTAATGTTATATTCTCTTCTGCATTGTTTTTTTTTTTTCAATTCTGCATCTAATATTCTATTGTATGTCCTTTTTAATTCTGTATTTTATTTCTTTTTTTTCTTTTTTTTATAAATCATATATATATATATTGAATTCAATAAGTTATAGTCTATAATGTAATGTTATGTTCAGTTCTATATTTTACATTCAATTCTGCAATTTGTTTTCGATTATATACTACATTTAATTATATAATGTATATTCTATTATTATTTTACTGTTGTTGTCATTTATAATTCTTAATGTTATCAATAAGTTTTATCAAATATAATATATAGTATATTGTATATTTTTATTGTATATTTTTATATTCAGTTTTATATATTTATATTCAAAACAATATTTTGTATTCTATTATATATTGCTGTATTCAATTCTATATATTATATTCACTTATTTTGTATTCAATTGAATATTTGACACTGACTTATTTGTGATTACCGTGGGAATAAAAGATGCTTCACATTGGAACTATTTCAGTCACTGTGTACTTTAAGTATTTGAGCCGAAATATAATTCATTATGTCACTTCATGCGATACATAATTTCACAGTATGCTCCTGACGAGATTCAGCGACATATGCCAGTCAATAAATCGTGCAAACTTATTGTTCGTGGCTACTGTGTTTATATTCACAAAGAGAATACTTTATTTTTAATCAATTCTACATTTTATACTCAATTCTATATTTTATTTTCAAATCTATATTTTTTGCTACATTAAATAATTTATATTACTTTATGGATGGATGGATGGATGGATGGAGTATATGTATAATTATACTATTATATCAATTCTTCTTCTTCTTCTTCTTCTTCTTCTTCTTCTTCTTCTGCGTTCATCCGGATTTTTTTTTTTTTCGGACGTGACTGCGTTGTGCCTGTTTACAGCAGAGCTGCGTTCTTGCGCCGGTAGGCCGACACATCCGACTTCTGCGGGCATTTGTTGACCGGGTTAACCTTCCCGGGGTTATATCAATTCTGTATTATGTATTCAATTATGCATTTTATATTCAGATCTATATTTAATATTGAATTATACGCTATATATTTAATGCCATTCGTTATATCCAATTGGATATTACTTATAAAATGTAATATTCTATTTTCAATTATATATTTAATAGAATTCTGTCTATATTACATATTCAATATTAAAAGATGTATTCAATTTTATATTGTATATTCATTTTGTTTTTATTTGATAATACTTTCTCTATTGTATCTTAGTTTGCATTTATTTACTTATTTAATTCTTTTCAGTTAAAGGTATATTTAGCATTCGCTCTTAAACTCCTGGTGAGCTAATAGCCAGGTAGACAATTCATCCCC
Organism: Cepaea hortensis; assembly: GCA_963921405.1. Classification (NCBI taxonomy): domain Eukaryota; kingdom Metazoa; phylum Mollusca; class Gastropoda; order Stylommatophora; family Helicidae; genus Cepaea; species Cepaea hortensis. The sequence continues at coordinate 86,403,723 of OY992895.1, read as the reverse complement.
TACACCGGCATTTAATTGGATTAAACTTTCACTTCTCATTCAGAAATAAATGATAAACAGCTGAAAGTAATATTGTCCAGAAAATAAGCCTGGAGTTGATAATAAAGACTTGTACAAGACATATGTCGATCAAGGCACTGAAGTTACCGACAGCTAGCAGTTTTAAATATCCAAGTTCTCTACTGAATTGTAATTGTAAAACTTCTGTTGTTTTGTCTTTTTCCATTGATGAAGATTTTTGTCGAAACGTTTGCTTTCTTCTGTCCAGCTTTATAGTTGTATTGTGTGTTCATTCGGTTTCTAGTATTCGCTAGGCAGGAATTACTCCCGTGTTTTCGATACCATTTATTGTGTTGTCTGCCTTGTGGTGTTCTCTATTGTGTTGTCTGCCTGGTGGTGTTCTCTATTGTGTTGTCTGCCTGGTGGTGTTCTCTATTGTGTTGTCTGCCTTGTGGTGTTCTCTATCGTGTTGTCTGCCTGGTGGTGTTCTCTATTGTGTTGTCTGTCTTGTAGTTTTCTCTATTGTGTTGTCTGTCTTGTAGTGTTCTCTATTGTGTTGTCTGCCTGGTGGTGTTCTCTATTGTGTTGTCTGTCTTGTGGTGTTCTCTATTGTGTTGTCTGTCTTGTGTTGTTCTCTATTGTGTTGTCTGTCTGCCTGGTGGTGTTCTCTATTGTGTTGTCTGTCTTGTGTTGTTCTCTATTGTGTTGTCTGTCTTGTGGTGTTCTCTATTGTGTTGTATGCCTGGTGGTGTTCTCTATTATGTTGTCTGCATTGTGGTGTTCTCTATTATGTTGTCTGCATTGTGGTGTTCTCTATTATGTTGTCTGCCTTGTGGTGTTCTCTATTGTGTTGTATGCCTGTGGTGTTCTCTATTGTGTTGTCTGCCTGGTGGTGTTCTCTATTGTGTTGTCTGTCTTGTGGTATTCTCTATTGTGTTGTCTGTCTTGTGTTGTTCTCTATTGTGTTGTCTGTTTGCCTGGTGGTGTTCTCTATTGTGTTGTCTGTCTTGTGTTGTTCTCTATTGTGTTGTCTGTCTTGCGGTGTTCTCTATTGTGCTGTCTGTCTTGTGGTGTTCTCTATTGTGTTGTCTGCCTTGTGGTGTTCTCTATTATGTTGTCTGCATTGTGGTGTTCTCTATTATGTTGTCTGCATTGTGGTGTTCTCTATTATGTTGTCTGCCTTGTGGTGTTCTCTATTGTGTTGTATGCCTTGTGTTGTTCTCTATTGTGTTGTTTGCCTGGTGGTGTTCTCTATTGTGGTGTCTGTCTTGTGTTGTTCTCTGTTGTGTTGTCTGTCTTGTGGTGTTCTCTGTTGTGTTGTCTGTCTTATGGTGTTCTCTGTTGTGTTGTCTGCCTTGTGGTGTTCTCTGTTGTGTTGTCTGCCTTGTGTTGTTCTCTATTGTGTTGTCTGCCTTGTGGTGTTCTCTGTGTTGTCTGCCTTGTGGTGTTCTCGGTTGTGTTGTCTGTCTTGTGGTGTTCTCTGTTTTGTTGTCTGTCTTGTGTTGTTCTCTATTGTGTTGTCTGCCTTGTGGTGTTCTCTATTATGTTGTCTGCCTTGTGGTGTTGTCTGTGTTGTCTGCCTGGTGGTGTTCTCTTTAATTCCTTAAGTCAAAGAACACGAGAAATGGCACTGGTAAGCTCTTCAAGAACACCATCACAAGCTGCAAAGTAGACGTTGCGGCCAGAGCCTTCATCGGCACATACATAATAAACAGACACTTTTACAACTACGTGAAATTGTATGCCTTATCGCTATCACAAGCCCAATGAAAATTTTATTTCCCTAAATATGTTTATCTGCACTGAAAGATCTGTGCTACCTGTTTTATGAATGCTGTTATTGATCCATATTCTCCTTGGAGTCTTGGATGTTTGCCTTCTGGCACTCTCTGTCGTGGTTCTTCGTGGCTTTACACAAATAAGCGTTAATTAACAGTTGTTGTCTATCTCGACGTTAATTACGAGTCAGTCATTCACTAACTGTGTCGGAAGCCTGGGCCTACGTCTAAGTTTAGGTTTGTTTAAACAGGTTATCTGCCGTGTACACACACCAGGGGTCAGACAGATATGTGTGCAGATAGTTGAACTTAGGACGTACTTAAGACGATATTGGAAGCAGGATTATGTTACAGTCGCACAATAGTGGTCTGTAGCTAGTTGAGGCCTGGTTAAACACCCCACAGTGGCAACATTTAGGGACCCGGTGTGTTCCACTTCTGATACAAGTCGAGGATGATATCGCCGGGTGTGCTCGGGTCTGTTAGGTTCTTGTGTTTGTTGTCAGTAAAACAAAGAGTCAGGTGGAGACCAAAAGAGACGATGCTGGACAGTTTGACACCATTTCATCGGTCAACGTTGGTATCAGAAATAATTTGAGCACAAGAGACAAAAGGCTGTGGACAGACATGATCACCAACGCCGCACGGCATGGACTATAAGAAGATTGGCAGTACACGAGACATAAGGCTGTGGACAGACATGATCACCAACGCCACACGGCATGGACTATAAGAAGATTGGCAGTACACGAGACAGAAGGCTGTGGACAGACATGATCACCAACGCCACACGGCATGGACTATAAGAAGATTGGCAGTACACGAGACAGAAGGCTGTGGACAGACATGATCACCAACGCCACACGGCATGGACTATAAGAAGAATGGAGTACACGAGACAGAAGGCTGTGGACAGACATGATCACCAACGCCACGCCTTACGAACCCTGAGAAGAAAAGTACAACAAAATCAAAGTGAAGAATGCTTTTGCATGACGCACATTGGGTATATGGTGCAGGCTCATAGTTCTCTAAACCAACACTCGATTGGTGATGTGGCCACTGTGTCTTTGGCCGCCTATATTTCCCGGAAAATGTCATGGTACCCAGTTTGGAGTAGGTCAACCTAGATCCATGAACAAAGTCCCATTCTGGAAGAATATTCGAGCACACGATCATTGGGGAACCTGGCAAGTGTGTGCTGTTTCAACTGTCTGGTTCTAAGTGCCTACAATAAAATCTTAAGACCAGCTGTTGGTTTCCGAGATCGAAGGAAAGTAGGTCGGGCATGGCGATCTACAGACCTGGTTCCAACTACACGTCACAGAGACCAGGTCTCTCTCAACCAGGTTTTAAAAAAACAATGAATATTTGAGTCGAGAACAATGGCGGGGATTGTGAAGGTAAAAGTGTCCTTTATTTTAAAAAAAAAACAACAACATACACAAACATACAAAGCCATCGGACATACTATGCACACGTGACATTTTTGCTACAGTTTCTGCCTGCCACCGTCAGCTACTTCCACGACATCTGCGCATGTCCACACCACGTTATCAGGTGACGTAAGCGACACTAAAACGAGGTCCGACCACGTGAAGCAACGGACTCCCTCCCTGTTTATGATATCTCGACGCGTCCTCGGCTGCAATCTTTACAACCTTGCTTCTTTCTTATCTTGCAGCGACAACATTTCTGTTGACAAAATTCTACTGATAATTTCAGGGTAGGTCAGAGCTCTACACACTCCAGCGATTTTATTATCCTAACAAACAATAAGTGATTTTAATTTGTATTTGTTTTAGATTCCCGTCCACGATATTCTCATTAGTGAAGAACTACTTTTCCGTGCGTAAGGTTTAGTAAGAAGGACCTGGAGGCCTGATCAAGGTGTCGCTAGTGTGCCTGGGTTGGGATTTATGCAAATGAAGTATCCCCAGCGCCCAACCAACAACCCTGCGGTTGCTACACCAAAGAGAAATCTGAAAAAGGCACCATCATTCTTGCAGCTTCTGCAACACTTGGCCGCGGAAGAGACTATCGGAGATATGTTATCGCTTTGATGTAAGTTATTTACAATATTTTATCTACCTGTACTCACTCAATTATCGGTATACGACAGTCAATATTATCTAACGGTTTCGCAGTTTACTCACCGTCTTCCTCCTGCCCACATCTCAAGTTACCTGACCTCCCAGCTCCCTTGCTTGGAGGCACTATCAGAGATTGTACCTGGAATTCTCCGCTATCTATCCGACCTGTTTTTATCAAGGTACTCCCTGAAAGATTGTAATGAAACCTGATTTATCGCAGCCATAACCCTGGATATCATGGTCGCTCACAGCCCAGCGTTATCTGATTGCCCAAAGGTACACCTTATTGCTCAAGAAGTGATAAAGGCAACAATTGTTCTGCCCAGAAGGCAGATCGGAACCTCCGTTATCTCAGGAACCGGCCCTTTTGTTTTATCTTTATTGTCAATATAAAATTGCCGCGCTCTCTTTATGTAGATTCAATGTTTTTTCTAGCTGGAATCCGCCCAGTTATCAATGTCTGTTCACGCGCGCAACTGGATTCTAGCTTGTTTTCATACATTTGAAAAATGTTGTTAAATTTTCATTTCGCAACGGTGCCAAAATTGTGGTCTTTGGGCGTGACATAAACAGTCACTTCTTTTTTTGGATTTAGCATTGGACTTAAAATGGATTCATAACTGGTGTGTCGGAGTGATCATCCGTACTTGCTGAGCCGTACAACTGATCCGTCAAGCGGATTCAATTACGTTAATTAGATTTAAAATAACAAGACATCAGGCAAAACCTAAGTTACAAGTTTTAAAGATTGTGACGTCGTTTTTTATTTTTTTTTATTTTTGTGACATCAATGAAAAGACATGAGCAAGAAGAAAATTTCAGCGGTTCCTTGTTTAATATTACTAAACAGAAGAAGAGGAAGAAGAAAAAGGAGGAGCAGTGGAAATAGAGGTAATAACACGAGTGTTACAAATGGAGTGGTTGTAGTGTTGCGCTAGACTCCCGTGGATATAGGTCGATTGATTCTGGCTGCCCATCGTCCGGCACATGATGATAGTTACCAGGCGTGTCTACTTCAACATAAATGTATGTCTGAACGAGTACTTTTACGGTGCAAACAGTAAGCCAATTAGAACGTGGGAAATTATTATTTAAGTAATTATAATATAAGAAGTAATCGTGGTGATGGTTGCTGTGGTGTTAGTAGTAGTAGTAGTAGTAGTAGTAGTAGTAGTAGTAGTAGTAGTAGTAGTAGTAGTAGTAGTAGTAGTGTAGTAGTAGTAGTAGTAGTAGTAGTAGTAGTAGTAGTAGTAGTAGCAGCAGCAGCAGCAGCAGCAGCAGCAGCAGTAATAGTAGTAGTAGTAGTAGTAGTAGTAGTAGTAGAAGTAGTAGTAGTAGTAGTAGTAGTAGTAGTAGTAGTAGTAGTAGTAGTAGTAGTAGTAGTAGTAGTAGTACTAGTAGTAGTAGTAGTAGTAGTAGTAGTAGTAGTAGTAGTAGTAGTAGTAGTAGTAGTAGTAGTAGTAGTAGTAGTAGTAGTAGTAGTAGTAGTTGTAGTAGTAGTAGTAGCTGTTGTATTAATAGCAGTAGTAGTAGCTGCTGTTGCAGTAGTAGTAGTCGCTGTAGTAGTAGTAGTATTTAGTAGTATTAGTGGCAGTAGTATTAGTTGTAATTGTAGTGGTGATGGTAGTAGTAAAAGTATTGGTGATGGTGGTTGCAGCAGTTTCAGCAGTGTAGTTGAAGTAGTAACAGAAGTGATGATGAATGCGTGTTGTTACATATGTAGTAATTTTTGTGTTGTTACAATAGTAGTCATTGACTGTCAATATAGTACCTTAAGTATATAAGTATATAAAAGTATATAAAGTATATAGTACCTCTCAGGCGCAGAGGGGACTTTGAGCCTGAGGAATTAAGGCCGCCTGGCTAGTGCAGTCGCCGCGAAAACCGAAGCAATAATAATTAATGTTATATTGTTGTGTCATTATTATTAATATTTCTATTATATTTCATAATGCTATGATCATCATTATTATTGGTATTATAATTATAATTATAATTTTGAATTGCTGCTGTTACTACTTACTTACATACTTACTTACTTACTTACTTACTTACTTACTTACTTACTTACTTACTACTACTGCAACTGCAACAACAACAACTACTACTACTACTACTACTACTACTACTACTACTACTACTACTACTACTACTACTACTACTACTACTACTACTGCTACTACTACTACTACTACTACTACAGCTGCTGCTGCAGCGGTTACTACTACTATTGTTTATATTATTATGAAGATCATTAAGATTATTATTATTATTATTATTATTATTATATTACTATTTCTGTTGTTGCCGGTCTCTCTGGTCTAGAGGTTATATAACTTTCTCCGTAATCTCGTATACTCTCGTAGGTAACGTGACGTTACGCGAGAATTGGTAGCGGTTCTCTCTGCGTCGGTAACTTATTGGGTATGTAGGCCGGTCGCTCAGAAAGCAATGACAAACTACTGAGAGTAATCTTGCCAAGAAATCAACAATCAGCTGAAAGATGCTGATGTTGACAGCGATGTCCTGTAAAGGATATGCAAAACATTTTTTTTTATTTCTGTTGTTATATTTATTATTATTATTTCAGTACTCCACTGACCAGACAATATAAATCATTCGTCCAATCTGTAAACTGAACAAAACATGTGCGAGGGAAAACAAAGGCAGTATAAATAACAACACTTGGGTAGAGCCGTCACTCACAGCAATATCAATGCTTGTGTTTTTGTGTTTTCTTTGGAAAAAATACTTCAGGAGTTAGTGTCATTGCCAAGCCATTGAATTAGTGTGTGTGTGTGTGGGGGGGGGGGGGGGGGGAGGTGGAGGGGTTGTACCTGTGTGTAGAAGGGTTGAGGGTTGTGTCGGTGTGTATGTGTGTGTGTGAAAGAGAGAGAGAGAGAGAGAGAGAGAGAGAGAGAGAGAGAGAGAGAGAGAGAGAGAGAGAGAGAGAGAGAGAGAGAGAGAGGCAACTGCATAAATAACGAAAATATAAAGCTGTGCTAATAAAACGATTATAGAATTAAGTCTAGTTAGCTGCATAGCCTTTACAGGACATTGCAGTCAACACCAGCATTTTTTGCTGTTATGATCTTTTGACAAGATTACGTTCAGTAGTTTGCCATTGCTTTCCAAACGACCGGCATCCATACCATTTTGTAAAAAAAAAAAATCAGTGCCATTTGCTCTGCTGCCAAATCGTTGGCAGCTGTGTTTCGAACGCGGGTATGCGGGATTACAAACTGCGTCTGTAACACCTTCACCACAGAGACGACGAATTATGTCTAGACGGACGAAAAATCATAAATGTTGCAATCTAAAAATATGGTTCACTTTACGTCGTGCAAAATGTTGCAATCTAAAAATATGGTTCACTTTACGTCGTGCAAAATGTTGCAATCTAAAAATATGGTTCACTTTACGTCGTGCAAAATGTTGCAATCTAAAAATATGGTTCACTTTACGTCGTGCAAAATGTTGCAATCTAAAAATATGGTTCACTTTACGTCGTGCAAAATGTTGCAATCTAAAAATATTGTTCACTTTAAGTCGTGCAAAATGTTGCAATCTAAAAATATTGTTCACTTTAAGTCGTGCAAAATGTTGCAATCTAAAAATATGGTTCACTTTACGTCGTGCAAAATGTTGCAATCTAAAAATATTGTTCACTTTAAGTCGTGCAAAATGTTGCAATCTAAAAATATTGTTCACTTTAAGTCGTGCAAAATGTTGCAATCTAAAAATATGGTTCACTTTACGTCGTGCAAAATGTTGCAATCTAAAAATATTGTTCACTTTAAGTCGTGCAAAATGTTGAAATCTAAAAATATGGTTCACTTTACGTCGTGCAAAAATGTTGCAATCTAAAAATATGGTTCACTTTAAGTCGTGCAAAATCGTTCTTTACTTGCTTTTAGAATTGTCAAAGAAAATCAAATATTCCCGATCATATCAACTTTTCAGAAAATCAACTGATAATGAGGAAAGTATGAAACTTTGTCTTCAACAAATCCAGTGGCACACAAAAAGTAGGTTTGACCAAATAAACATGGTTGATGAAAAATGGGAAGTAGGGGTGTGATGCAGTTATGACTTAAAAGATGCTAATATAGTAGCAGACATGTTGTAACATATATCAACTTAAAGGGGTTGCATAGAGACAACTACTGTAATTAAACCCTTGGCAGATACGGGAATTCGCTTAAGACGACTTATCATTCCATGGCAGTAAATCAGTTTATATTGAAATGTTGCTGAAAATGTTCGTTTCTCTTCAGAAGATTTCAGAAACAGAGCGTTCGTCAATCATTTGTTTCTAAGTGTGAACATCGCTACTGTCATTTCTGTAATAGTGTTAATATTCACCAGTCATTTATGTAAGTGTTAATATTCACCAATCATTTCTGTATTAGTGTTAATATTCATGAGGGAGTCTCTGTGGCGAAGTGGTCAAGCCGTTTGACTCGTGCTCCGAAGGTTGTGGGTTCGATTCCGGGCCGCACCCTTCGGTTTACGAGTTAAATGTTTCGGAGACTCCTGTGGGTCGTCGCCAAAAGCTATGGAGTTCGTGCTTTGTGTGACGCCTTCCGCGCTTCGGAAAGAGACTGGGCCATATGGGATAAAACCCGGTGCGATGAAGTCGACCTTGTCGACTTTTAAGCGACTTTTTTTTTTAATATTCATGAATCATGTATGAATTAGTGTAAATGTTCACAAGTCATTTATGTAAGTGTTAATATTCACCAGTCACTTATGTAAGTGTTAATATTCATCAATCATTTCTGTACAAGTGTTAATATTCACCAGTCATTTCTGTATTAGTGTTAATATTCATCAGTCATTTATGTAAGTGTCTTTTCACCAGTCTCTTCTGTATTAGTGTTAATATTCACCAGTCATGTGTGTTAGTGTTAATATTCACCACTCATTTATGTTAGCGTTAATATTCACCAGTCATTTATGTAAGTGTTAATATTCACCAATCATTTATGTCTGTGTTAATATTCACCAGTCATTTATGTAAGTTTTAATATTCGCGGTTGTTTCTACGTATATGTTAACCTCTTCGGTCGTTTCTTTCTGAGTGTTAGCATTGACCGATTATTTCTAAGTGTTAAAATTCGCGGGTGATTTCTTTTTAACTGTGTAAATTAAGGGACGTTTCTTTACATGTGTTAAAATTCACAGGACATACTCTTTAATGTTAAAGTTATACCGATCATTTCTTTAAAAGTGTTTAAAATTCTATCGGCAAATCCTTTACAAGTGTTAAAATTTGCCGGTAATTTGTTTACAAGTGGTAAAATGTACCTGTCATTTATTATTATTTTTTTTTTAGTCCCATGTCGTTTACAGGACGTAGCAGACAACCCCAGCAGTTTTTTTGTTTTTTTTTTTGCTATTCGTGATTCCTGGGCAAATTTACGTTCAGTAGTTTGCCATTGCTTTCTGGACGACCGGCACCCAAACCATTTCATAGAAAACTAACACAGTTGTATTTCGAACTTGGGTATCCGGGATTACATACTGAGTCAATAACACCGTTGCCACGGTGCGGGCGGTCACTTATTTACAAGTGCTAACATTATACCTAAAATTTGTTTCAAGGTGTTAACATTATACCGGTCATTTCATTAAAAGTTTTAAATTATACCCATAATATTATGAAAAGTGTTAACATTATACCGATAATTTCACTAAAAAAATTAAAATTCGCCGGTCATTTCATTATAAAAGTGTTAAAATTCGCCGGTCATTTCATGAAACGTGTTTAAAATTCGCCGGTCATTACTTTAAAGGTGTAAAATAATGTTGGTCATTTCTGTGTAAGTGTTGTCTATTTGTTTTATTATTTTACTTATTGTTTTATATATTTTGCTTCGCACGCTTGTAACAGAACAGACTGGCGTGATAAGAACAAAATGGAACATATTTAGCTAAGGTTGCTACATATCGGCATTGACACCCTTATACCATCCTCCCAGGTTGACCCACCAACCTAACACTGATCCTGGGAATTTCCCAGGGAAATAAAGGCAGCCCGTGTGATACTCACGGTATCACATTAAGAGCGCCGAAGGGTAAAGAATATCAAACTATGACCATATGCCATGCATGCCTCATGGTGTGAGAAGAGGTTATTTACTTGTACTTATTTGTACAAATAAACAACATATAACATACAAACAACATTTGTACAAATAAGGAGACAGCTTCTAACACCTTGGCTCGCTCCTCGGCGGCCATCTTGTGGACTCTCTTCGTGGGGCGGACTTCTTTGCTGTCATCTGTCAAACGATGACCAGAAAGCAGTCTGCGTCGAATTATATGTTGAATATCTTCAAGCTCAACCTTTGTGTGTTGAATAATAATAATAATAATAATCATAATAATCATAATAATAATAATAATAATAATAATAATAATAATAATAATAATAATAATAATAATAATAATAATAATAATAATAATAATATTTCTGCGCTCGCCCGCTTTGAGACCATACACACTATTTATATTAGTGATGGACTGAATTTTGTGTGTGGATTAGCTTTTACCTTTTAACAGTGTCCCTCGCCATCAGGCGAGCACACTCCGACTTCAGAGGTTCTTGTAATTTACGTCCCCAAGTCAAAGACGACAGGTCAACATTTTAGTCCAACTCGCCTGTGTAGGGACTGAACAGCTTACCTTGGCATCAGCACACCGGATGTTTAAGAAATCGATTTTTTATCCAAAGTAATAATAAAAGTAATAATAATAAAAGTAATAAAAATAAAATAATAATAATAAAGTAATAATAATATTAACAAATGTAATGATAATGATTAAAGTAATAGTAATAATAAAAGCCATAAAAAATAAAACGTCATAGTAATAATAAATGTAATAATGATAACAACAGATGTAATAATAATAAATGACATAATAACAATAATAAGTAATACTAATAATAATAAATATCATAATAAAAACAATAAAATTGATAATAATAACACATAAAGTTAGTGACATGTTATTTACAGAAAGTCGCAATCAACCTAATATTTTCTTACTGCTTGTGATTTACTAGACAGTAGCTAGCCATTGTTTTCTGAACGACCGATACCTCATTTTGTGGAAATCAACGCAAAACGGACTGCTTTCAAATCGTCTGCTGGAGATGACGGGGGATTGGGAAACACGTTCACTGTGCCTAAGCCACAAAGCTGGCAAGAATAATAATGATGATGATATTAATAATAATAATAATAATAATAGTAATAATAATAATAATAATAATAATAATAATAATAATAATAATAATAATAATAATAATAATAATAATAATAATAATAATGCTTAGTTTAGTAGACGGGTCAAGATCACGGCACACGAGTGTAACACATAAGTGTTCTGTTCTACTCCTAACTCAAGCCTGAGTCCGGAGAATCTCAGCTCACTGCACTGACTCCGTAGCACCGGCGAGGATTCTGAAATACATTTGGGTAGACAATTAATTCGAAATTTTTCTCGGGCAGCGCCGTTGGGCTACTCTTTTTTGAATTCTAACTGCCAGAGGATTTTTACGTGCGCAAAAATACACTTGGAGGTCCGATTTCACTACCCAGAGACCTGGGGAAATTTTGTTACTAGAAGTCCACGTGAAAAAGTCCCAGCCTTCACCGGGGCTTGAACCCGGGACCACCAGCACTCGAGGCGAACACCAAACCTCGAGACCACTAAACCCCCCTTCCCCCGCCCACCCGTAAATAATAATAATAATAGCAATAACAATAATAATAATAATAATAATAATAATAATAATAATAGTGATAATAATACTAAAGATGAGATATTATATCTGTGATAATAACACTAATAATGCTAACTGTAATAATAATCATGCCAATAAAAATAATAATTGTAATTATAATAATGCTAAAAATAATAATAAAAATAGCTGCGATAATAATACCTTTAAATAAAATAATAATTGAGATAATAATAGTAATAATTGTAATAATAACTGTGATTATAATAAACTGTGGTGGTGATTATTATAATTATTAAAATAATGTAATATGTGAAGACTTGTGTAGCATATGCAGACATAAATAGAACAGAAGTTTTAGCGGCATGTCAACACACTTCCAACTGCCATCTTCAGGCAACATGCAACATCTGTACATTGTCATGGCCTGAAGAAGAGAATAGAAAAACTGTCGACACCTTTGTTACATTTACTGTTGCCGTTGTCACTGCATGGGCTGGCGTCGCTTGTGCATATGCAATGAAACTGATACCGATCCCCAATGAACAATCATCATCATTATCATCATCATCGTCATCATCATGTGCCATGCCAGCTGCCGTAAGCGTAAATGTCTCTCCACAGATCTCAGTCTTTTGTGTTCGGGATCAACTCTGCTGCTGATATCCCTCCATGCCACAGTATGTCCATCCAGCATCATTTCTCTCTGTCGGCCTCTACCTCTCTTCCCCTCGATCTTTCCAGTTGTCACCATGTTTTCTAATGTCTCTCTTCTCATCACATGATCAAAGAAACCTGTTTGTCTCTTTCTTATTGTTGTGAATAATAATATTGGTAATGAATTCAGAATTCGTTCAGAAAGCAATGGCAAACTGCTGAACTAGTACATTAACAGCAGCTGAAAAATGATGATGTTGACTGCAACGTCCTGTAAGGGTTATGCAACTTTTAAAAAAAAATGAATTATAGTAAAAATAATATTAACAATATTTTCCGTGCGAGACCACTAGTATCCTAAAGTATACACATATTAACTTCACGATACAAATTATTGCGGGGATTTTGTGGTTCAGTGACGCAGGTTCCCATATTGACAAAGTCTACCATGGATGAGGGACATTTCATGGCAACTAAATATGGCCGATGGCCTATTGAACATATGACCCATCGAATGCCATTAGTTTACACATATGGAGCACGCACTATATATTCGTGGCGTGAAAAGGTGTCCTTGACACGACTTGACCCATACATATGAGTAGAGGTGAAATGGCTTAGCTTGCGACGTCTGTCGCTTAAAAAAAGCGCTCTTAAAAGTTGACATGGTCGACTTCATTGCACCGGGATGTTATCCCATATGGCTCGGTCTCTTTCCGCAGTGCGGAAAACGTTGCACAAAGCACGAACTCCGGAGCTCCAGCGACGACCCGCAGAAGTCTCCGAAGAAAATGCACTCATGAACCGAAGGACGCTGTCCAGAATCGAACCCACAACTTTCGGAGCCCGAATCAGACGGCTTGACTACTTCGCCACGGAGACTCCGTCTCTAGCTCGTGCAAATCTGGTTCATTTCTTGGTTTTTTATTTTTTTTAAATTACAAACAGTTAGATCCACCTTGATGGAGAGTGGATTCAGACGAGTTGTTTTCTCGGACGAGGGTAGAACGCTTCGTCATATAATAATAAAAATACTAGGGAAAGTCAATAAGTAAGTCACAAATGGCTGTAGAAAAATAACTGAATATGATAACAACTTGAAACTGGTTTATTTTTATACATACATTTTCCCTTTATTTCTCAACATAATTTTCACCAACATTGATGCACTTATCCCATCGTGTGATCAGTCCTCCCAAGCCTACTGCATAGAACTGCGTGCTCTGTTTTCTAAACCACATTTTCACGTCACATTCAATTTGGCGTCATTCGCGAAATGTCTCCCGCCAAGGTGGGTTTTCAGTGGACCAAAAAGGTGGAAATCGCTAGGGGCTAAGTCGGGGCTGTAAGGTGGACGTTACTCGCCTGTCACCTCTAATCATCTCCTCCACCCGCTGCATTCTGTTGCAATCTCAACAGGACGACCAGAATTCATCAACAATTTTAGAGCGTCCTTGAGAAAATTTTTCTACCAGCTATGCACCGCTTTACGGGACAAACATTTGTCAGCATAAACAGGAAGCATTTCCTTATGAATGTCCTTTGCAGGCAGTCCTTTTGCCCACAAAAACGCACAACAGCACGTTGATCTTTGGTTGTACACTCCGTAAGTACAGTCGCCATTTTGTTTAATGCGATGCGCATGTCCACGAGGCACTTAGCGCCACCTTACAAACGGGAATATAAAGTTCGATGTTGCTGTCACCAAATGACACTTGTAGAAAACACCAACTATATTTACGTGCTATCCCACAGAATTGTGTGACTTACTTATTGACTCGTCCTCGTAGTAATAATTATATTAGTAATAATTATAATAGTAATAATAATGATAATAAAAATAGTAATAAAAAAGCAACAACAGTAGCAACAATAGCAATATTAATGATTATTATTATTATAGTAATAATGTAATAATAATAATGATAGCAATAATAATAATAATAATAATAATAATAATAATAATGCACGTAATATTAATAATAATAACAGCAATATTGCTATTAATAATAATAATAGTAATTGTAATTATAATAATAGCTGTAGAAATAATAATAATAATAATTGTTATTATTATTATTATTATTATAAAAGCAATGTCAATATTAATAATATTAATAGCAATATCAATAATAATAATAATAATAATAATGATAAGACAGACCTCCAACGATAATAATAACAACATACTATAGTAGTAATAATACTAATAACAATAATAATTATCATCATCATCCTGTGCCATGCTGGTAAGCGTGGACAGTTATGTCTCGCCATCTCACTCGATCAACAGAGTCGTGGATCAGCTCAGTGTTTTTGTCTCGACCATGCCACATGGTAAGCCATCCAGGTATTTACTTCTCTGCCTTCCTCGTGATCTGTTCCCATCAATCTTGCCAGTTGTCACCATGTTCTTCAATTTATATATATATATATATATATATATATATATATATATATATATATATATATATATATATATATATATATATGCCAAAGTTGCGAATCAACAGGACGGAGGTATAGTAGGCAAGTATGGACTAGGGGAACAGAATGAAAGAGGTTGCAGACTTGTACAGTGAGCAAAAGAGCAGGATTTGATTATTGGAAACACCTGGTATAAACAGATCCCAAGGAGATTATGGACATGGAGGAGCCATGATCATAAGATTAGGAATCAGATTGATTACATTCTCATCAACAGAAGATTTAGAAATGCCTTAAAAGTCGCAAAAACGATACCAAGCGTAGACTGCTACAGCGACCATAGATTAATCTTTAGCAATGTATATATAAAATCAAAGAAAGTCAAATATTCACCAAGAAACACAAAATTTTATCTACAGGCACCGAAAAGTGAGGAGATAAAAGATAAATTCAACGTAGAGGTATAGAACAGATTCGATGCATTGTCCGATATGGAAATATTATTTCAAGACGTCAGTGACCAATGGGAAATATTACAGAAATCAGTCAACCAAGCTGCAGAAACAACCATCGCAAAAATAAAGATGATAGGACGCAAGAAATGGATGACGGAAAAAATCTTAAAACTCATGGAAATAAGAAGAAATAACACAAGTAACAAGGAATAATATGAAGAGATTCACAGAAAAATTAGAAAGCTATGCAAAGATGCAAAAGAAACATGGTTTGAAGACAATTGTAAGGACATTGAAATCCAACACAACACCCGTTATACCAAATTAATGTACAAAAGAATTAATGACAGCATCAACAAAAGAACACATACATCAACGGGTTACATAAAAACCAAAGATGGCAAAATCACAATAGAAAAAGTTCAGATTTTACATGCGTGGTCAGATTATGTTAAAGACCTTATGATGATACAAGAGAATAAAAATATGATCTTCGGAATACTAATGAATGACCATCAATTTTGAAGATGGAAGTTCACAATGCCCTTAACCATATGAAAAATGGCAAGACCCCGGGTACAGATAACATCACGATAGAAATGATCAATGACTTAGAAGAATATGGAATAGACCAAGTCATCAGACTGCTGAACGCAATATACGATACTGGGGATATACCTCCTGAATTATGTAATACTGTATTTATTGCAATCCCGAAGAAATCAGGAACCTTGGAGTGTGATCAACATCGAACAATTAGTATAATGAGCCACATCACGAAGATTTTGCTGAGATTTATCATGCAAAGAGTTAGGAAGAAAATACAACCCGAAATAGGAGACCAATGTGGGTTTGTAGAAGGCAAGGGTACAGTAAATGCTGTGTATATACTGAGAACAATAACTGAACGTTCTATAGAAGTAAACAAAGATCTATATCTTTGCTTTATTGACTACACAAAGGCTTTCGATAAAGTGAGACATGTTGACATGATAAGGATGCTTGAAGATCTACAAATTGATGGAAAAGACCTTAGAGGTGTAAAAAACATATATTGGAAACAACAAGCTGCCATCAGGATTGTCAACGATGTAGGCCAATATTAGCCTATTAAAAGAGGTGTGAGACAGGGATGTGTAATGTCTCCAGATATTTTTTCCCTGTACAGTGAGAATATTTTCAGAAATATAGAAGATATGGAAGGAATCAACATTGGGGGAAGATACATCAATAACATTTGATATGCAGATGATACAGTCTTGATTGCAGACAATGAACAGGACCTGCAACATTTAGTAGATGCGGTTGTTGCACGCAGTGAACAACTTGGGTTAGAACTGAATATTAAGAAGACACAGATTATGGTCGTCACTGGGAAGAAGGAAATACCACAATGTGATATATAAGTAAATGGGCATATTCTTAAGCAAGTGAATCGATACAGTTATCTCGGAACAGTCATAACATCTGATGGGAGATGCCTTGAAGAGATTAGAACAAGAATTGCCATGGCGAAAGTAGCTTTTTGCAAGATGGAAAACATACTGACCAATAAAAAGATATCAATTGAAACGAGAAAAAGTGTTGAAGTGCTACATAGAACCTATACTTTTGTATGAATGTGAAGCGTGGACAATGAGCAGCCAAGCTGAAAAACATCTGATGGCTGCGGAAATGTGGTTTCTGAGGAAAAAGCAAAGAATACCATGGACGGACAGACAAACCGATGAGCAAGTCCTTCAAGAAACAAATGAAGATCGTAAACTGATTAGAGTCATTAGACGTAGACAGTCAAAATTTTTTGGGCATGTTATGAGAAGAAATGAATTGCAGAACTTGGTGACAACTGGCAAGATCGAAGGGAAGAGACCAAGGGAAAGACCGAGAAGTACATACCTGGATGACTTGGCCGCATGGCACGGTCGAGACAGGAACACGGAGCTGATCCACGACTCTGGTGATCGAGTGAGATGGCAGAATATGACCGCCCACGCTTATCGGTATGTGCGTGTGCATCGGAGCGGATTTAACTCAGATCCTAGCAAGCTTGTTATTGGTTCCAATCCCATTTTATTCAGGGATGTCGTAACATTTACTTAAGCTCCAAATTCGTCCACCCGTACATACAAATTCGTTACACTGATGGGCAGTAGATACCCTCATATACCTGGTCTGCATTGTCCACACGTAAACAATTTAAATTATTGAATTTATCCCCAAACAATTTCTTGCTAAGATTCTGCGGTGTGAAAGCGCAGTCATATTTTGTAGACCTGAGAGAAAGGGGGAATAAAACTTTCCTTCACTTTGGCAAAAGAAAGGCCCAGGTGTTAAACCCTCGACCGACTGTGCTTATGACATAACTTGTCCAGTTCCATAACAAACATTCACAGCACACATTAATCATCTGTCATGAAGATTAATTAATCACCATATAATTGATGAATAAATCGTTAAATAAAATACAAATATTAAAAATGAAAACAAATCATAATATAAAATAATACGTTAACAAGTATAAGCAGATATAAATAATATCTAT
The DNA here is from genome assembly GCA_963921405.1 of Cepaea hortensis. NCBI lineage: Eukaryota > Metazoa > Mollusca > Gastropoda > Stylommatophora > Helicidae > Cepaea > Cepaea hortensis. Next base: position 86,386,018 of record OY992895.1, on the reverse strand, counting down.
ATATCAAATGTATGTCCAAACTATGATAATTATTGAATTACTTCTTACATAGATAGAACAATGATTACATAAAGGAATCAATATTATTTTTCGAAACGACGATATATGGAGAGATGAACGACAATTACGTAAATCAATACTCTGAAAAGATCATGAATAAATAATACATTCATAAATTCCTGCAATTATATATGAGCTTGGACACTTCCTGGTAGGTGTTGTTATTTTATTATTATTATTATTATTATTATTATTATTATTATTATTATTATTATTATTATTATTATTATTATTATTGTTGTTGTTGTTGTTGTTGTTGTTATTAGTTTCGTTGGCTTCCTTTTAGTAGTTCTTTAAAGGGCCTTTTTTAATTACCTTCTTGTTCTTCCTCCTCCTCCTTATCATCCTCCTTATCCTCATCCTCCTCCTCTTCTTCATCGTCTTCTTCTTCTTCTTCTTCTTCTTCTTCTTCTTCTTCTTTTTCTTCTTCTTCTTCTTCTTCTTCTTCTTCTTCTTCTTCTTCTTCTTCTTCTTCTTCTTCTTCTTCTTCTTCTTGTATCTGTCTAATGGAATGTCTGTCTGTCTGCCTGCTTGCCTGACATTTCTTTCTTTCTTTCTTTCTTTCTTTCTTTCTTTCTTTCTTTCTTTCTTTCTTTCTTTCTTTCTTTCTTTCTTTCTTTCTTTTTCTTTCTTTCTTTCTTTCTTTCTTTCTGAGTGCACCCTGACTGCCTGTCTTTCTTCCTTCTTGACCAACTTTCTGTCTTTCTTTCTATATTTCTGTCTATCGTTTTGGCTGTATGTCTATACGTCTGCGTATCAATCTTTTTATCCATCATTCCACCCATCCACCCATGCATCCATCCACCCATCTTATTAATTTCTCTGTAGTGTACTAATTGCATATCCAGTCATGTATATTTGTTCTTGTTTGTCTGATATTGCGCTTCTCTCTCTCTCTCTCTCTCTCTCTCTATATATATATATATATATATATATATATATATATATATATATATATATATATATATGTCTCTCTCTCTACCCTCTATCTCTCCCTTTCTCCCTCTCTTCCCCTCCATCTCTCTCCATCTCCCTCCCTCTCCCTCCCCTATTTCTCACGTTCCCTCCGCTCACTCTCCCCTCTTTTTCTCTTCCTCTCCCTTCCCCCCTCCCCCCCCTCTCTCTCTCCATTCAGTTATCAGTTATCAATTATTAGTTGGGGTATCTTCATTGCACTCCGGACATGTCCATGGGTGCTCAGATCCTCCCCCAGCATATGCATCAGCGTCCGGTGGCTAATAGTGCCAGTTCTGTGTTGGTTCATGAGGCGCCTTGTTTTCCCGATGTACCTCTCGCGTCTGGCTGTGCCGATTCTTACTTCAAAGTCTTTCATCCTGGAAAGCGATGTGGATTCACTGACGTCAAAGTCCTCTGTTCTCGCCATATCTTTAAGGACGTTAATAACATCGGCACGATCCATGGCCTGGCCATCTACAGGGGGTGCAGAGCCAGCCAGTTTATCAGCTCGTTCATTTCCCTCGACTCTCGCATGTCCTGTTTTTGTGTCTGAATTAGCTTTCCCTATTACCAGTGTCCCTCGCCATCATGCGACTTCTGAGGTACTTGTAATTTATGTCCGAAATTTAGGACGAGAATTCCACACTTTAGTCTAACAGACAAGTGTCGAGTTTGAACACTCTACATTGGCATCAGCAAACCGGAAGTTTAGAAGTTAGCGCTCTTATTCATTCGATCACGCTGACCGTCTCTGACGGAGTCTGTACATTGATATCTTGTTCGTTCCTTCTGGAATATACGTCCTATATATTCTCTGTTGTTGTTTCAGACACGGTTGTTATTTTTTTTTAACTCAAGTGTCGTCCATTCACACTACTTTTAGTAGTACTGACTGAATTATCTGTGTCCCTCTCCACCAGACGAACCCACTTCGACTTCGAAGGCACTTGTAATTTAGTTCTTAAGTGAAGGACGAGTTAATTCAATGTTCATTTAAATCCATGAATTGTGGCTTCATTTATGAACCACTTCTCTCACTTAGATGCTGTAACTGTGTATTGTAATGTGACTGTATATTGTAATATAACTGTATATTGTAATATAACTGTATATTGTAATGCAACTGTATATTGTAATGTACCTGTATATTGTAATGTACCTGTATATTGTAATGTACCTGTATATTGTAATGCAACTGTATATTGTAATGTACCTGTATATTGTAATGTACCTGTACATTGTAATGTACCTGTATATTGTAATGAAACTGTACGTAATATTAAAACTCATTTTGCTTTGACATAATAAGACAAGACAACATAAGACCACAATGTTTTATTCGATAAACGCAATTTCGTTACCAACGCAAACGCGTTTCGCGAAACAATTTCGTTAAACTGAGATTACAATTCTTATAGGTATATACAACAGGTTTTTTTTTTTTTAATTTGCTCTTGATTGACGGGTAAAATATTAGAAATTAAAAGGAGTAAGCCAAGAGGAAAGAGAAACAAAACCACGGGCATCTATGCACTTAATTATAGAACTAAGCAGACTGAAGAGTACGGTAGGATACGTGGACAAGAAAACACGAGACCAAGTGTTTATAGTCCTTGGCGGGAAAACAGAAATCACTCATCAATGCTAGGTAAAAAAATTGATTATACGTGAAGTGTATGTGAACACTCAACATAACAGGCAATTGTATGTGAAGTGTATGTGAACACTCATCAGAAGAGGAAATTATATGTGAAGTGTATGTGAATACTCATCAGAAGAGGAAATTATATGTGAAGTGTATGTGAACACTCAACATAACAGGAAATTATATGTGAAGTGTATGTGAACACTCATCAGAAGAGGAAATTATATGTGAAGTGTATGTGAACACTCAACATAACAGGAAATTATATGTGAAGTGTATGTGAACACTCATCAGAAGAGGAAATTATATGTGAAGTGTATGTGAACACTCATCAGAAGAGGAAATTATATGTGAAGTGTATGTGAACACTCAACATAACAGGAAATTGTATGTGAAGTGTATGTGAACACTCAACATAACAGGAAATTGTATGTGAAGTGTATGTGAAAGCTCAACAGAAGATGAAATTATATGTGAAGTTTATGTGAACACTGAACAGAAGATTGATTGATTGATTTATTTATTGATTGATAGATTGATTTAGAAACCGACATCACAGCATTCGGGGCATTCCCATAAGCGCTCCGTCCCCAACCTCAGCAGCCAGCGAAGAGTTCCATCACTAATAGTTCCAGTAGCAATCTGATTATATGTCCGTCTCGCCTTTCCTCTGAGCGTCGATCATCGGCCAGATCCCCTCGTCACACCCCGCTGTCTCATTCTTACCAGACTATGGTGATACTCAACAGAAGAGGACGTATTTAAATTTAGCTGTATATTCTATACAGAACGTGACAATCAACCAACGCATTTCTTTAGTTGTTTGTAGTTTTTGTCACAGTATGAGAATAAATAAATTGGAAAAGCTTGGTGTTAACTGGCAAGATTGAGGGAAAGATAACAAGGAGAAGACAGAGAAGTAAATACCTGGATAGCTTCGCCACATGGCATGGCGGAGACAAGAACACACGAAGCTGATCCACCACTCTGGTGATCGAGTGAGATGACGAAACATGACCGCCCACCCTTATCGGCATGGCACATGAAGATTATTATCTAGGCAATTATACGTTCAGGGGTTTGCCACTGCTTTCTGAACGATCGAACCGTAGACCTTTGTGAAAATCAAAGCAATGCGGTCTGCTTTCAAATCGCCTGAATTCAGACTTGCATTGCAGGATTGTAACACCGAGTACACAGTCCCCAATCCACAGACGCCGGCTCAAATATCATCATCATCATCATCAAAACCCCTGCCAGCTGGTGTAGGCGTTCTTGTCTCTCCACAGATCTCGGTCTTTGGTGTTCTGAATCAGCTCTCCTGTTGAAATATCTCCATGCCACCGTCTCAGTCCGTCCAGCACAATTTCTCTTGGTCTGCCTCTGCCTCTCTTCCCCTCGATCTTTCCAGTTGTCACGATGTTCACCAATGCCTCTCTTCTCATCACATGACCAATGAAAGCTGTTTGTCTCGTTCTTATTGCTGTATGTGTTGTTCTGGTTTCACGAGCCTCTTTCAGGCAATCAAGGCTCAAATATAAGTTAGTCTAATACAGGAATGAGACGCACATGATGACAGACATAGATTTGCGTGGACATGTGACAGCGCTGGATAATTAATAATAATAATAATAATAATAATAATAATAATAATAATAATAATAATAATAAATAAATAAAAACAATGATAATTATTATTATAATAACAATGCTAATAATAATAATCAGCAGAAGACAAAGAATATACAATAATAAAATAGATTAGCATATTAAATAACAGACGATTGGTGTGGTATGATGGCCCATGTCCTTTCCGAACCAGCGACCTAAAGTAGTGAGTATCGATACGCCAGAGGTGGCACAGAAGTGTGTGAGTTGTTGGGAAGAGTGAAGTCACAAAGAAATCACAAACATCAGAAAGAAGCAGTCATCATTTTTTGCGATATTATGAGAAGGCAAAAATTTGAACATTTTGTGAAAAACGGAAAGATTTGCTGAATGAGAGATAGAGGAAGACAGTGTGAGAAAATTGACAGTCTTGTGTCATGGCACGGAAGGGACTCACACACACGAACTGATCCATGACGTCGGAGATCGCAGTGAGTGGAGAGGCATGATCGTTCACGCCAGCCGCTAGGCACTTGATGGTGATGATGATGATGATGATGATTATGATGATGATGATGATGATGATGATGATGATGATGATGATGATGATGATGATGATGATGATGATGATGACGATGTGTGAGTTGATGTTTTCATGTGCTTCATGCTCAGAGCTTCGTTTGCCAGCATCTGAAGGATATTAGAATGACAAAGATAAACATTTATATCACCCCGCGCGACAAACAAATCCACATATGAAGGACGAGGCACTTCTGTCATTAACTAAAACATGGTTTACAAGCAAAAGGATCGACTTCATTGTACCGAGTTATATCCTAAATGGCTCGGTCTCTTTCCGCAGACCGGCCTGTCGAAACCGTCACATGAAGCACAAACTCCGTAGCTCCAGCGACGATCCCCAGGGGTCTGCGAGAAAATTACACTCGAGAACAGAACAAAGTAGCCCGGAATCGCGAACTCACGACCTTCGGAACGCGAGCTTGCAGTGTACCACTACGCCACGGAGAATCCTGGCCCTGGATAGCTCTTGACATCGAAACGATAAAGACGAATTCACTATTACCCCTACCCCGTTCAACCTCAAGGAGAAGTTTTAGTAGGGTCCATCACCGGCTCAGAATAATAGTCCTGTGACTAGACAGCCACCAAAGCAGATGCCCATGGTTTTACCCTCACAGTCCTATCAATCCGAAGGTGATTGTTGTCCACACGGGGTAATGGACTCGATATGTGATCTCATGAAACATCACAATGTAGTAACAACTACAGTGACAGCAGCCGCTCTGGCAACAGCTCTGGAGATTGTACAGCATATGAACTAACAAGCAACATCAAGCAATGGCCTTGCTATAATTGATATACAACGAAGGCTCACAATAGAAACGCATGGACACCTATTACCATCAATGCTAAACTATCGAAATGGCACTTGATGATGATGTGTGGCCATCGCGTCTGTCTCTTCCCCGGCCTGGAAAAGTCAAGGCTGGTGAAAGGTCACATCCTGTGTGCAAATATTGCCCTGTGTCCATTAGGGTACCATAAATCCGCTTATCCGTGCCGATACGCGTTAAGTACCCCACCTATGTCTACAAACCAACTGGGCACCTCACGTCAGATTAAACACTAGAAGCTTACACGGACAAATAAGTGGATCTGACATCTTGTGGGAATGAAGCCCATACAGCGTCCACTGTGCCTCTACAGTCCAAGAGGGTCAAGATAATAATAATGATATTGAGCATACAGGCTGAAAACATCTAATGGCAGTGGAAATTTGGTTTCTGGGGAATATGCAAAGAATACCATGGACAGACAACAACGAATGATCAAGAACTACAGGAAACAAATAAAAACACTACACTGATTAGATAAATTAGACGTAGACTGTAACACTATTTTGGACACGTTATGAGAAGAAATAAACTAGGTAACCGGCAAGGCTGCGGAGAAAAGAACCAATGGAAGACAGAGAAGTAAATATATGGATGGCTTGACCACTTGGCATGATATAATCAAGAACACACAGTTGATCCACGACTCTGGTGATGGTGTGAAATGGCGAAACATGACCGCCCTCACTTATAGGCATGGTACATGATGAAGATGACGATGATTGTTTGACGCTCAAAGAAGTCGAATAAAGAAGTGGGGGTTAGAGGACGCACTAGACAACATAAAAATTGAAAGCTGTAGTTACCGGGAAGATATTTCAAACTGACATTTCAAACTTAGATTAGCTATGTTTTCTCCGAGAGTAACTGTAATGTAACTGTTTGTTGATAAGTTAAATTTCTTACAATGCTCAGATCTCCTTAGTAGATTCGGGTTCGAATCCTCCATAAGTTGTTGATTTTTTTCTGTCCTGGTGGTAGGGGGGAGGGATCTCTAACCTATACAGTTCGCGGCGATTGCGCTAGCCAGAAGGCCTTAATTCCTCAGGCTCAAGACACTGTCTTACTCCGCAAGGTACTATAGACAGTAGATGACAGATGACAGTCGATTCACGGTATTATGTACGCTGAAGAAGATTTCAAACGTAACGCTCCATTTGTTCATCCGTCTTTTGTGTGTTTTGTACGCTAATTTATTTTCTCCTTATGTGTTTGTGTGGGAATATCGATATATGAAGCCCATAATCGGGCACTCTCACGAAGTTTATACTTCACCTCGACAAGAGGAACATGATGAGATGAGATGAGAGATGAGGTGTGTTTGTGCACAGTACTATACTTTTAATCAGTTTACTTTAAACTATTTGGTATGGTCTTGCAGATATAAGCTAGCTAGACAACAATACAGCGAAGAGAAGATATTTATTTGTTTTAACAACACTCTAATATCAGACAACAGAAAACAGAAGTACGTGGGGTTGAGTATTGGGGACATAGATAACTGCATTTGCACGATTTATAACTTCGGAAACCAAACCACAATGAATATTTATAGTGTGTGAGAATCTGGTATGTACACACAGGGGTCCTGATATGTTGATTCTGGTATGTGCACACTGGAGTTTACGGTCGTGATGTTTTAATTCTTGTAAGTACACACTGGGGTCGTGGGTCGTGATATGTTAATTTTGGTATAAACCCACACGGATCCTGGGTCGGGATGTGTTATTTCTAGTATGTACATACTGGGGTCCTGGGTCGTGATGTGTTAATTCTAGTATATACATTTAATGGTGTCCTCGCTAATGCTTCGAATTTAGTGCACTGTTTTAAAATGCTCATTTTCTATTCAATGCGGGTAGATGTGATTTAATAACGGGACGTTCCCATAGTGCCCAGTCCTCATCTTCAACAACCAGCGAAGAGCCCTTATAATAATGGTACCAGTTACAATCTGAGTTTGTGTCTGTCTGGCCTTTCCTCGGAGAACTGAGTCGGCCTGCTCCTCTGGTATCTCCCTGCCTACTGGAGGAGAATAAGAAACATATGGTGTTATCGGAGTGTATTTCCGGGATTCTTTGTCAAACTCGCACTCTAGTAAACACAAATAGAATCACACCTGCAATCTATATATATAAAATACAATGTATGTCCGTATGTATGTTATTTATGCGTTCGCGAACGGTTCATCCGATTGCGATGAAATTTTCTACTCGTGTTCTTCTCATTCCCGTGCTGCCAACTGGCATAGTTTGTTAGTTTAAAAACAGTTATTTACGTACTAACATTTAATTTTTTAATTACATTATAATTTATATATATCAAGGGGACTTAACTTAAGAAAAGTTATATCTAGGGACATAACTTTTAGTAGCTTTGCTATATATGTAATTTAAATAATTGTTGCATTCTCCTCAAAGCTTTAAAAAATTTTTATCTGCAGTTATCTACAGGCATATGCGTTATAATATATAATGATAAAATTTTAAAGAAATTTTCAAAATTTTTATAAAAATAATGCATCTATTTTAAATACGTGAACATTTTCTAACTCATCTTTTTATTTCTCTTCGACATCTTTTTTAAAAATATTGCCGTTCCAAGTTTTGTATTTATCATATGTGGCGTTCATGCAACATAAAAGGTAAATACAAAACTTGGAACGGCAATATTTTCAAAACCCTCCACATCATTAAAAATACACACTGTAAGAATCAATGTGCGAGTAAAATTACAAATACATGTATGTGTGTGTGTGTGTGTGTGCGTGCGTGCGTGCGTGCGTGCGTGCGTGTGTGTGTGTGTGTGTGTGTGTGTGTGTGTGTGTGTGTGTGTGTGTGTGTGTGTGTGTGTGTGTGAAATTATAATATTTGTGTGAAGGTAAAATTATAAACAAATTTGACTGTCTAAAATTACAAATAAATGTGTGTGTATACAATTATAAAAAATTCACTTTGTAAATAATAATATAATTGCTTACATGTGTATAATAATTTACACATGTAAGCAATTATATTATTATAATGTTGTACACACACATGTGTAAATTATTATATAAATGTAAGCAATTGTATTATTCACAAAGTGAATTCGTGTTTTCTTCATTAACATTCACCCGGCTCTACGGAGAAGGGCTTACGAAAGCAAATCATAATCCCTCATACCGCATTCGAAACACAGCTGCGGACGATTTGTCATCAGACCGCCTTACGTTGGTTTTCATACGATGGTATTGGTGCCGGTGGTTTAGATGCAATGCCAAACTACTGAACGTAAACTTGCCAAGAAATCACACAGCCGAATAATGCTAGAGTTGATTGCGACGTTCTGTAAAGGATATGCAACTTCATTAACGGGTAGCGCCGCTGTGGATTACGCGAAACTGCGTTTCACAATCCCCCCGACATACAGAGACCATGGTATGAAATAAGCCGAGGGCGATTTGGAAACAAATGACTGTGCGTTGATTGCAATGGTTGGACGTTCATAAAGCAGTGGTAAATTACTGAACTAACATTGGTTATTAAGTCACAAACAGGCAAAAATGCTGGGTTTGAGTGTGACGTCCTATAAAGGACAGGCAACTGACTGTATTCACGGGGTTGTCTGACACGCCGTTTATCCATCGTCGTGTGTTCTGTTCTGTTCTGCCTTGTATGCCTCCTATTTCTGCTACCTCCTTCAGATCTGCCCATGTCCTCACTATAATATTCATCTGTCTGTAAATCTCTTCCTTGCGTTTGTTAGCTCTCCCACTATTTAGTTTGCCGTGTGGGTTCTAGTCATTTGAGTGTCTAGTTAAGCTATCCTCGACATGTTATCGACATGTTTTATCTTTTTCCTGACCTCTTGGTTCACTGGGATGTGTCTAGTTCTCTCCATGAACTCTACATTGGCGATTCTGACATTCTATTTTGTTCCCTATTATGTTCAAACAAAATTAATGCATACAAACAAAACTAATATGGAGAAATAAATATATGTTAATGAGGAAAAATTGGAGGTGGAGCAAAATTTCGAATATTTTGGGTAATTAATTAAAAACAATGGCGACACAATGAAGGAAATCCATCCATCCATCATGTGACATGCCGATAAGCGTAGGCGGTCAAGTTTTGCCATCTCACTCGATCACCAGAGTCGTGGATCACCTCTGTGTTCTTGTCTCGACCATGTCACGAGGCCAAGCCATCCAGGTATTTGATTCTAAGTCTTCCCCTTGGTCTGTTCCCTTAGATCATGCCAGTTGTCACCAAGTTCTCCAAATCATTTCTTCTCATAACATGCCCAAAAAATGTTGACTGTCTACGTCTAATGTCTATAATCAGTTTACGATCTTCATTTGTTTCTTGAAGGGCTTGGTCATTGGTCTTTCTGTCTGTCCATGGTATTCTTTGCATTTTCCTCAGAAACCACATTTCTACAGCCATCAGATGTTTTTCAGCTTGACTGCTCATTGTCCAAGCTTCACATCCATATAAAAGTACAGGTTCTATGTAGCACCTCAACAATCTTTTTCTCGTTTCAATCGACATCATTTTATTGGTCAGTATGTTTTTCATCTTGCTAAAGGCTACTTTTGCCATGGCGATTCTTGTTCTAATCTCTTCAAGGCATCTCCCATCAGATGTTATTACTGTTCTGAGATAATTGTACCTATTCACTTGTTGAAAAATATTCTCATTTACTTGTATATTACATTGTGGTATTTCGTTCTTCCCAGTGACGACCACAAGCTGTGTCTTCTTAATATTCAGTTCTAACACTAGTTGTTCACTGTGTGCAACAACCGCATCTACTAAATGTTGCAGGTCCTGTTGATTGTCTGCAATCAAGACTGTATCATCTGCACATCTGATGTTATTGATGCATCCTCCCCCAATGTTTATTCCTTCCATATCTACAATATTTCTGAAAATACTTTCACTGTACAGGGAAAACAGATCTGGAGAGATTACACATCCCTGAAGGAAATAACAAGATTAATATCTATTGCTATCTAATATCATATCTATCTTCATATCTAATGAAGGAAATAACAAGATTAATATCTATTGCTCTTCAGAAACTAAAACAACTGAATAAATTGTGGAGTGGGACCGATAGAACTACAAAAATTTTATTTTTAAGAGCGCGCATCTTTCCCATTGCAACATAGGAATGTGAGACATGGACACTTACTAAACAAGCTGAACAGCGCACATATGCTTTTGAATATAAATGTTACAGAACGAACAAACGAACGAACGAACGAACGAACGAACGAACATTATTTTCAAAGGGTTCAGAATTGGACACGTAGGTCTGTCTAACACTCTACCCTGTTATCACTCTCTTTCATACATTATTTCATTCGCACATCATTCAAGGCTAACTGAGAACAGCAACAATATAAAATATATGCATTATAAAGGCATGGGGAAAATGCAAACACCAATACTACACAACTCAGTAATGTCAAATAATGGTTATTAGCTATGTGGGACATACTGGTCTACCAAAAGGGGACTGTCTGTTATACTAGGGTTTTATTATAATTATAATTTCTATTATTAAGGGGGAAGGCAATCAGTACTGAGTTAGTGTTCGAATAGCTTGCGATTATATGTATAGGGATTGGTGATGTCTTTGATTTCTTGTGGAAGATTGTTCCACAGCTGAGCTGCAGAGTACGTTAAGCTTGTTTTGTATACGTCAAACCTCTTCTTCGGAATGTGTAATATATTTAAACGTTTACTATGTCTAGCATTATATTTAAACAATGGCCGAAGGTAATTTGGGGCATTCCGATGTAGGATTTTGTGAATTAGTGTTGCCTTATCGAAAAGCAGGCGTTTGCAGAGTGGTAGTAACTGAAGAAGTTTATGCAGGCTAGGATAGTCAGTTAAATGTTTGCTATAAATTAAACTCATGGCCCGTTTCTGGGGTGAGTAGAGTCGCTTGGTGCTTGAATTGGAACAACCGTCCCAGAGTGTTGAGCAGTAGTCAAAATTTGACTTATGTGAGAAGTATAGAATAAGTGTGTCCTCATTGGGGAATTTCTTTTAATTTTGGCGAGGTGTTTGACGTTTTTCACTGTTTATTTAACAAGCGCTTGAACGTGGGGATTAAAGGTTAGGTTTCTATAAATGATGAAGCCTGATGTTTTGTGCTCAATTACACTTTCTACTGGCATGTTATCGATGTGAAGTTGAAGTGATCTGTGTGAATTTAGAGTTTGAAGTCTTTGTCTGGTTGTTAATAACATAGATTTTGTTTTAGTGATGTTAATTTGCATACGGATTGCATAGCCCCACCTAACTATATTATTTAATTCTTGTTGCAAAGACGACTCCAGCAAATTACAGCTTTCAGCGTTTGTATACATTATACAGTCGTCTGCAAATAGATCTCATGACGACAAAAGATGCAAAGGTAGATCGTTAATATATATGGCAAATAACAGAGGGCCAAGAATAATGCCTTGCAGTACTCCAATATTGAAGGTAGTGGTTTGAGACATAGATTTATTGTGTGATACTACTTGCTTTTTATTTGATAGGAAAGATGTTATTAGAGTGACTACATTAGAGTCAGTTTTCATTATCTCTAGTTTTTTTTTTTTTTTTTTTTATTTTTTTAAAATTAAAATAACATGGTCTATCTTATCGAATGCTTTTCTGAAATCGATAAATACAGCTTACTGATGGGTTTTAAGAATATCTTGGATACGGAAAAGAACAAATGATTCCATACGACACAAACAAAAAAACTAGAAATATTTTGTTCACTTGAAACGTCATGAAAGATTGGAGAGAACAATAATGGAGGGGCGTATGCCTGGGAAGAGAGGAAGAAGAAGGCAAAAGAGAAGATGGGTGCAGGATGTGGCGGGTGATCTCCAGATGGGTGTATCGGACGCGGGACATCTTGCTCATGACCGAGAGGTTTTCCGGAAGGTTGTTATGGGAGAGAAGTTCTGTTCTGCAAGGGACAAGCTGCCGAATGAATGAATGAATGAATGAATGAATGAATGAATGAATGAATCAATCAATCAATCAATCAATCAATCAATCAATCAATATGTTTAGACACCAGTTGGTGAATGTGTGTAGTTGACTGGAAAATGCTTGAAGTCGTTCTACCCGTTTCTGATCCATTCACCACTACAGATCTAGTATGGCAGTGTTGGTCAGGGCCTGCCTCGTCTGGCAGGCCTTCTACTACAGATCTGTCTAAACGATGTGATCAAAGTAATTCGGAGACATAATACTTTTTATCATTCAGTTTTCTTCAGATCCTCTTGAAGGTCTGTCATTCTTTTCTTCTTAATCCGCGGTATTCTAAGATTCTGTCTGTCAGATTTCAGTTCTAAAGGATGGATTTTCTGCATTAGTGTTGTGAGATGGTCCACGAATCATATTCGTGTTATTACGGGAGATATATATCTTCTCATAATGACTGGTTTTCTTTGGTTCTTGTTGTTGTATCATGTTTTCTTCGAGATGTTTGACCTCTGTATTGCTGTGTTTAGTCTCCTTATGACTTCTAGTAACTTTACACACAGAAATATGTGAAGTTAGGGTGTCAGTTTACGGGCAATATTGCTGGGCGAATACAACAGAGGAAAATTTAGCTGGTGAATTCTTCTTCTTCTTCGTTCATCCGGAGTTTTTTTTTTTCGGATGTGATTGCGTTGTGCCTGTTTACAGCAGAGCTGCGTTCTTGCGCCGTTAGGCCGACACATCCGACTTCTGCGGGCATTTGTTGACCGGGTTAACCTTCCCGGGCTGGTGAATTATAATTAAAAACAGTGTTGAGTGAATTATAAATATACGGGCAACAGTGACGGGTGATTTATAAGTTTACATACAACACTGTTGGGTGATTTATAAATTTACACTAAACATTACTGGTGATGTATATGTTTACACACAACATTGTTGGGTAAATTATAAATTTACGGGTAACAGTGTTTGATGAATTTTAAGTTTATGTTCAACATTACTAGTTAAACCATAAGGTTACGGATAAGATGTTTGGGTTACTTACACACTTACAGTCAACGTTGTGAGAATTATATTTACACTCAACGTTGAATGAATTATATGGCCTCGGGCAACATTGCTAAATAAATTGCAGGTTTACTGGCAAAAGTTTTGGGTGAATTATAGGTTTACCGGCAACATAGAAGGGTGAATTTTGGATTTATGGATAGCATTTTTGAATAATTATAAGTTTAATTGCAACATTGATGTATGAATTACGGGTAATATGTACATGTGAATTATAAGATTAAGGGCAACATTGCTGGTGAAATTACAAGATTGCAGGCAACATTGGTGTGGAAATTAATAGATTACGGGTAACATTGCTGGGGAAATTTTCAAGATTACAGGCAACATTGCTGGGTAAATTATAAGATCACGGGCAACATTGCTGGGTGAATTACAAGATTACGAGCAACATTGCTGGGTGAATTACAAGATTACGGGCAACATTGCTGGGTGAGTTACACGATTACGAGCAATAGCGGTGTGTGAAATATAATTTTATAGGAAACATAACCTGCTGGGTTGAGATCAAAGGTGGGTAAGTTTAGGGTCAACATTATTGCGTAGCAGGGGGTAAATTTACGACCAACAATTCTGATTGGAGATAAATTTACGGGCAACATTCTTCGGTGAAAAGGAGTAAATCTTTAGGTAATATTATTTGGGAGAACTGTACGTTTACTGACAACATTGCTGGGTGGTAGTATTTTAGGTTTCTTTGTTGGCTTTGCTCTCTAGCGTAGTGCACATTCCTGCTGCTTCTTCTAGTTGTTGCTACTACTGGGGAGTGCATCGGTTTAATTTTTGTGTGTGGGTTAGTTTTCCCTATTACCACTGTCTACCACCATAAGGCCAACCCACTCCGACTTCTGAGTTACTTGTTAATAACGTCTCCAAGTCAAGGACGAGAAGTTAACGTTTTTATCCCACTGACGGGTGTAGGGTTGAACCCGCTACCTCGGCATCAACTCACCGGAAGTTTAAGAGCGAGCGCTCTATGCATTCGGCCACCTCCGATAGTATCTAAATTTACTGGCAGCATTGTCTAGCGTAAGGAGGTTAATTTACATCAACATTGTTGAGTGGCCGTCTCCTTGGGCGAGGAGTTAGCAGCTTTCTCTGTAACCCCGAATACTCTCGCGGTTAACGTGAGCGCACGAGAAATGGAAGCGGCTTGAGTCCCGCCAGTGACTTATGAGAGTATGGAGCCGGTCGCTCAGAAAGTCGTGGCGTGCTGATGAGCGTAATCTAGCCTAGGAATCAACATACAGCTGAAAGATGCTGATGTTGACCTCAATATCCTGAAACAGGATGGAAACGCGGAAATCAAAAATTGTTGAGTGGGGGAAGGTATATGTGTGCGCAACATTGCTCGGCGGAAGAACCTAAATGTACTGGCAACATTGTTGATCAACCGGAAGTTAATTCATGGGCAACATTAATGTATAGGGAGTAACTGAGTTAATAAACATCCTCCCGTCGTCCACCTCTTCGATCTTTTCTCACCACTTAAACACTAATCCAGTCACACCAATGAAAACAACAAAACAACAATCAAGCCCCAACTTGCAATTAAAATGCACCTATGGACTCATATCTCGCCCAACGGCGAGGTCCAACACACTAGGTCGCTTTCTGTCTCCTGCGTGTCCTAACAACTTCAAATTTTGACATCCTTCAGAAGCAGCCAAGTTTCTACACAGCTACAGATTTTCAGATAGGGATACCCCTGAACGACAGACTTGTAACAGCAAGAGTTCATTTTTTGACACGTCAAAAATCTATCTTGAAACTTGTAAGCAATTTTAACTGATAAACTTTAGGAAAACCAAGTTTGGGAACATGTGAAACTACTTCTGGTTTGATAAAAGCGTCCTTAAAGTAGCGTTTATCTACATTTGAGCCAATGGGTGTTCGTTTCACATAACACAAATACGGCTGTGGAGATAAGTGTGGCTAGCGGACGGCGATAAGGGTTGTTGAAATGTTACCTGTTATCGTTTGTGTCCAACGGTTATCGGTCTCTTGTGACTTATTGTCTTGTGCTGTGTCCAACACGCCTTGTTTAGTGCTGCGACTTGTTAACCTCTTTCTATTGTTAGCGAAATCGCAGTTTGGTGTTGCTGTACAGACAGATAGGCAGGCAGGCAGGCAGGCAGGCAGGCAGGCAGGCAGACAGACAGACAGATAGACAGACAGACAGGCGGACAGACGGACGGACGGACAGACGGACGTCGGACGGACGAACGGACGGACTTACACAATTAAAGGTCCGACCGAGACCAAAGAAGAAACGGTAGCTACAATACAATGACAGCAAATGGGTTAACACCGAAACACGCGGACAGGTTCAGTTCTCTAGGTCAATGATAATAACAGATAGAAGCAATACCATGGAGATAACACGCTGAATAATACCAGGGGAAAAGAGGGGTGGGACAGGGGAAACAGCATTCCATCAGATGAGGTACATTCTACTTAACTAATTCCTGTCCTACCCTGCGCGTTAGTGGAGTCGCTAGGGGGTTACGCTGAAGTCACGGGCGATGTCGGTCGAGGAAGTAATGCGTGCGGTCGTGCTCGCTATATAAGGGAAAGGCTGGGCACCTATTCCTTATAACTAATATTACAGTCATTACCCTCTTTGAAAACAATCACCTACAATGTAATATAAAAATTGTGGCTGATTCCGTCACATGATTGTTAATCTGAGCCTGGTCATGGACGCTAATATAACTTCTCTTCTGAGGTTGAATAAGGTAGGCCGGTCTCCCTGGCCTAGTGGTTAGCGACTTTCTCTGTAATCCCGTTTATGCACGTGAGCAGACGCAGCTGTGCGAGTTCCGGTAGCGGTCTCGCCGCGCCCGTTACTTACGGGGGTATGTGAGCCGGCCGCTCAGAAAGCAATAGCAAACTACTGAGCGTAATCTTGCTAAGAAATCAACAACAGCGGTAAAATGCTGGTGTTGACAGTGATGTCCTGTAATAGGATATGCGTGAAAAAAATGGCAGAACGGAATGCAAACCATTCTTGTGTGCATGCAGGCCTGCAAAGTATGCTGGTCCTATCATATCACAGATTATATCAGGTTCCTTCTTGGTTTTTAATGTTATTATTCTTTTACTACTGTCACTTGGCCGGCTCCCTGGTCTAGAGGTTACACGACTTTCTCCGTAATCTCGTATACTCTCGTAAGTAACGTGACGTTCCGTCGGTAACTTACGGGGTATGTGAGCCGGTCGCTCAGAAAGCAATGGCAAATACTGAACGTAATCTTGCCAAGAAATCAACAATCAGCTGAAAGATGCTGATGTTGACAGCGATGTCCTGTAAAGGATATGTGAACAACAACAACCAAAAAAAAAACACTGTCACTTGATGATGATGATGATGATGATGATGATGATGATGATGATGATGATGATGATGATGATGATGATGATGACTACTGACAGTAAAGTTGTCCAGTAAATCAAGATGAGTTTATCGCACATCCTGCAAAGGAAGTCAGGAGACTCGTGTATGACTGTTATGTACTGCCCATACTGTTGTGTGGCCTTGAATCATTGACGCTTAATAAGCCCAAGCCCACGACCAGGTAGCCCAGTTGAAGAGCTGGATTCCTAGGGAGTGAGCCGGAGTGCGGCTATGTGAGCCATGAACGGGGTAAGTACAAGACAACATGGCGGCAGAGATCTGTACTGGTGCATAACGACCCGCCGCTGCGGAGGCGGCGACAGAGGCGAGCGCCGGAATGGCAGCTGGCTTCTCACGGCCGAAGGTGATAGAAGATGTGTGAGGGCACGAAGCAAGAGGTGCATGATGTTCTCCTCCCCGAAAGGATAGGAGGGGGGGGGGGGTTGTTTGGAAGCAGGCATTTGTAGGACAAGTGGAGAAACGACGCGTCCACCTGGAAACAGGATACGAATGTACAGCAGGAAACAGACATCATGACCCGGGTGAGCCCTCCGCCAGAAAGTATCATAGAGGTTAAGGATCGAAAGAATCCGGGAAGGTAACGTTTCTAACGATCGGAAGGGTCCTGTCGTACTTGCTCCGCGGCAGAGTTTTTATCACTGCAAGAAACTGGAGGTTGTGGTTTCTCTGTATAAAGTTGTGACTCGCTTGGGCGGTTCAGAATCCAATGTTTCAAGTAGCGCAAGAGATCATTTGACAAAGACGTGCAACTGTCCACGCCAGGGCAGAGAAGACGTTATGTCTTGGTCACATTACGAGACAGGAGGGTGTAGAGAAAGCTGTTACCGCGGGAAAGATTGATGGTGTGAGAGACGGATGTCGACAGAGGGATGATTTATCACAGCGACACGGAAGATGATCGGTGATGGAAATTTTCTTCTGCTTCTTCTTCTTCTTCTTCTTCTTCTTCTTCTTCTTCTTCTTCTTCTTCTTCTTCTTCTTCTTCTTCTTCTTCTTCTTCTTCTTCTTCTTCTTCTTCTTCTTCTTCTTCTTTTTTTTCCTCCTCCCCTCCTCCTCCTTCTCCTCCCCCTCCTTCTCCTCCTCTTCTTCCTCCTCCTCCTCCTCCTTCTTCTTCTTCTTCTTCTTCTTCTTCTTCTTCTTCTTCTTCTTCTCCTCCTCCTCCTCCTCCTCCTTCTTCTTCTTCTTCTTCTTCTTCTTCTTCTTCTTCTTCTTCTTCTTCTTCTTCTTCTTCTTCTTCTTCTTCTTCTTCTTCTTCTTCTTCTTCTTCTTCTTCTTCTTCTTCTTCTTCTTTTTCTTCTTCTTCTTCTTCTTCTTCTTCTTCTTCTTCTTCTTCTTCTTCTTCTTCTTCTTCTTCTTCTTCTTCTTCTTCTTTCGTTAGCTTGAAATTGATTCACAATATCTGCAACGTTGCTCTCTTGTATGAATGCCACATTCTTCTTTAATTCACAGTGGCCCATAGAGTTTATCTTCCACTGTCGTCTCTCTAGGCCAGAAAGTTTGGCGTCGTATTCTGGGCAGTCTTGGGGTATTTGATCTGCTGTGCGGCGCCAATCCACATGTACACTTGGCTGATTCGCCAATTTTGAATTGTGTTTCATGTGGTTGTCTAATCGTTTGTGTCCGGGTCTGTGGCGCAGAATAATGATTTGTTCTGGTCTGTCCATAAGGTGGTAATCGTGTGGCGTTGGTGATCATGTCTGTCCACAGCCTTCTGTCTCGTGTACTGTCAATCTTCTTATAGTCCATGCCGTGTGGCGTTGGTGATCATGTCTGTCCACAGCCGTCTATCTCGTTTACTTCCAACATTCTTATAGTCCATGCTGTGTGGCGTTTGTAATCGTGTGTCCATAGACTTATGTCTTTTGTACTGAGAGTCTTCTTGTGCTGGTGTTGGTGGCATTCTTATTGATTTTATGATTCTTTTACCTTGGTGGTATGTGAGAGCTACATCCGTCTGTTCTTCTATTACTCCTTCCTTAGCTAGTTGATCATCCCCCAGTTACTCCACAGTGAGATGGTTTCTATTGTATGGTGACCTTACGCTGGCTGCCTGGTTCAGATGGTAGTGTCGGAAATGATTAACAATATAGAGAACATTCTGGAAGAACACGATGATACGTGTGTGTTGTGAGCATGCTGTGTGTGCGAGCGCGCATGCGTCAGGTTTCTGTGTCTGCGGCTTGTTTTCTCCTCTTATTTCCTTCGTCTTGTGTATCACTAGTTAGCTCTTGGTTTTGGTGTAAGGAATCCACAACATAACGATCCGGGCTCACTCTTACATTTTCGGGCTCCCTCAGGAGATGTAAGATGTGGATACCGATGGTTATAGTCTGCCTTAGGAGGTTGGGTTGGAGTATGGGTACTTAGTTGCATATCCTTTACAGGACGTCGCATTCAAACCCAGCAGTTTTTAGCTGTTCGTATATTTTTTTTTTTTTTTTTTTTTTTTTTTTTTTTTTGTGGTTGAAATTTTACGTTTAATAGTTTGCTATCGATTTCTAAACGACCGGCACTCATACCATTGGGTGAAAACCAACGCAATGCGGTCTGCTGCCAAATCACCTTCAGCTGTGTTTCGAGCGTGGCATGCGGGATTACGAATTGCGTCCGTTACTCCGTCGTCACAGAGTCGGCTTGAGATAAAAATAGAAGAAATAAAAACTCACAGAGAATAGAAATAGAAACAGATATAAACAATATGGGAGGACACGGGTAGAGCTGTGTGGAGTAGCTAGAGATGGGAGGAGATAGGAGGTAGCTTGGAGGGATTTGTTTGGGGGTCTGTGTCCCACTGGGGGATAGAGGACAAGAGAAGAAGGAAGAAAATGGAGAACAAAGAAGAAGATGCCATAAGGGAACCTAGAAATACAAATGTGCCCTTGTTCTGATATTTAGCTGTTTCTTTTCTAGGTCACTGTGTGAAAATCGCCTTTAACTGATCCCGTGTGGAAGGATAATATATCGCCAAATCTGATCTTCCATTTAGACAGGACAGTACCCGCAGAAGTCGGATGTGTCGGCCTAACGGCGCAAGAACGCAGCTTTGCTGTAAAGAGGCACAACGCCGGAAAGAAAAAACTGGGTTAACGCAGAAGAAGAAGAAGAAGAAGAAGAAGAAGAAGAAGAAGAAGAAGAAGAAGAAGAAGAAGAAGAAGAAGAAGAAGAAGAAGAAGAAGAAGAAGAAGAAGAAGAAGAAGAAGAAGAAGAAGAAGAAGAAGAAGAAGAAGAAGAAGAAGAAGAAGAAGAAGAAGAAGAAGAAGAAGAAGAAGAAGAAGAAGAAGAAGAAGAAGAAGAAGAAGAAGAAGAAGAAGAAGAAGAAGAAGAAGAAGAAGAAGAAGAAGAAGAAGAAGAAGAAGAAGAAGAAGAAGACAGGACAGTATATGCATGGGAAGAGAGGAAGAGGAAGGCCAAAAAAAGATGGGTGCAGGATGTGGCGGATGATCTCCAGATGGGACGCGGGACATCTTGCTTATGATCGAGAGGTTTTCCGGAAGGTTGTTATGGGAGCGAAGTTCTGCAAAGGACATGCTACTGAATGAATGAATGACTAGGGTCAATGTGTTACTTGTTTTGTCTCGTGGTATCTTACACAATTTCAGTGCTCCATGAATGACTAGGGTCATTGTGTTACTTGTTTTGTCTCGTGGTATCTTACACAATTTCAGTGCTCCATGAATGACTAGGGTCAATGTGGTACTTGTTTTGTCTCGTGGTATCTTACACAATTTCAGTGCTCCATGAATGGAGATTTACATTATATTTGTTCATTTGATTGTGTTCCATGTTTGGTTCTAATCTACTTATGGTTTGCCACTGAATCAGTTGGGACCTGTCTTTGGTGTCTTCTTTTATGTTTTCATCCCGATTGTCGTGCGTGATGTCAGTCAGTTATGTCCTAGTTGATGTCAGTCAATTATGTCCTACTTGATGTCAGTCAGTTATATTCTATTTGATGTCAGTCAGTTATGTCCTACTTGATGTCAGTCAGTTATGTTCTATTTGATGTCAGTCAGTTATGTCCTACTTCATGTCAGTCAGTTATGTCCTACTTGATGTCAGTCAGTTATGTCCTATTTGATGTCAGTCAGTTATGTCCTTTTTGATGTCAGTCAGTTATGTCCTATTTGATGTCAGTCAGTTATGTCCTATTTGATGTCAGTCAGTTATGTCCTATTTGATGTCAGTCAGTTATGTCCTTTTTGATGTCAGTCAGTTATGTCCTATTTGATGTCAGTCAGTTATGTCCTATTTGATGTCAGTCAGTTATGTCCTATTTGATGTCAGTCAGTTACTTCCTATTTGATGTCAGTCAGTTATGTCCTAGTTGATGTCAGTCAGTTATGTCCTATTTGATGTCAGTCAGTTATGTCCTATTTGATGTCAGTCAGTTATGTCCTAGTTGATGTCAGTCAGTTATGTCCTATTTGATATCAGTCAGTTATGTCCTAGTTGATGTCAGTCAGTTATGTCCTATTTGATGTCAGTCAGTTATGTCCTATTTGATGTCAGTCAGTTATGTCCTATTTGATATCAGTCAGTTATGTCCTAGTTGATGTCAGTCAGTTATGTCCTATTTGATGTCAGTCAGTTATGTCCTATTTGATGTCAGTCAGTTATGTCCTACTTGATGTCAGTCAGTTATGTCCTATTTGATGTCAGTCAGTTATGTCCTTTTTGATGTCAGTCAGTTATGTCCTATTTGATGTCAGTCAGTTATGTCCTATTTGATGTCAGTCAGTTATGTCCTTTTTGATGTCAGTCAGTTATGTCCTATTTGATGTCAGTCAGTTATGTCCTATTTGATGTCAGTCAGTTATGTCCTACTTGATGTCAGTCAGTTATGTCCTATTTGATGTCAGTCAGTTATGTCCTATTTGATGTCAGTCAGTTATGTCCTATTTGATGTCAGTCAGTTATGTCCTATTTGATGTCAGTCAGTTACTTCCTATTTGATGTCAGTCAGTTATGTCCTACTTGATGTCAGTCAGTTATGTCCTATTTGATGTCAGTCAGTTATTTCCTATTTGATGTCAGTCAGTTATGTCCTATTTGATGTCAGTCAGTTATGTCCTATTTGATGTCAGTCAGTTATGTCCTATTTGATGTCAGTCAGTTATGTCCTATTTGATGTCAGTCAGTTATGTCCTACTTGATGTCAGTCAGTTATGTCCTATTTGATGTCAGTCAGTTATTTCCTATTTGATGTCAGTCAGTTATGTCCTACTTGATGTCAGTCAGTTATGTCCTATTTGATGTCAGTCAGTTATTTCCTATTTGATGTCAGTCAGTTATGTCCTATTTGATGTCAGTCAGTTATGTCCTATTTGATGTCAGTCAGTTATGTCCTATTTGATGGCAGTCAGTTATGTCCTTTTTTTTATGCCAGTCAGTTATGCCCTATTTAATTTATATCAGTTATGTCCTACTTGATGTCAGTCAGTCATGTCCTACTTGATGTCAGTCAGTTGTCTCCGGTAGTTATTGCGAAACTGTCCATGACTCTCATCCACATGATGCATCGGGAGGGGTGCGTGTCATGAACAGATTTTATTTTAACCTGTTTGCTGCTGTTGTTCCACCGACCCTTACGGTACCGGATTCTATGCCACACAAAAAGTAGGTTTGGATCAAACAAACATGGATGGTAGAAAAATGGGAAATAGGAGTGTGTCACAGTTATGGCTATATAGTTGTTAGTATGGTAGCAAACATGTTGTGTTATAACGCAATGATAATATTCCCGCGCTATATAAGTCTATGGAAGATACGGGGAGTCACATATTAAGACGTTTAATCATGCCATGGCACCGAATCAGTTAATACTGTGTACTCTTTGTCCATGATAGGCTGCCATTCATGTCGTTCACAGATCTGCAGACCCGTGACAACATACCAGGCAGTCTGCCGCCAGTCATCCTGTTGAGTGACCTTGTCAACCTTCCCGTGAGTAGTGTACTTCACCTGTGCGCTGACCTCACCCATGTCGCAGAAAGACCAGCTCAAGCCACACTCTCTAGCAGTTTCACCGCATCGTTCCAGCAGTGACCACTCCCCTACCACGCCTGCCTCCCTCTCATCTGTTATTGGATCCTCAACAACGTTTCAAGCGCCTGGACATCAAGGCACCTCCCCTAAACCGGCTTTGATCAAATCAAATTCCACTTCGCCTTCTTCAGCAAAATCGCCTGCCAATAAAACACACGCTATTGATCGCAGAACTACGCCCCCATCTCTGATATATGCTAACATCAAATCGGAAGCATCAGAAAACTTTAATTCCTCCCCTATCCACGGATCAGCTGAAGGTACAGCACAAACCCCGCCCACTTTAGGTATTTTAGATAAAAAAGCACAACGTAATCCAGCCAGTAGATTGTATAGTTCCTCGGGAGCTAACCAATCAAATGAGCAGAAACTTCGGCAGGGTATAAATAGATCGCATGTGTACATTCAGGATCAGTTTCAAGCCGACGAATTAGGACCGCCCCCTCCGCAAGCAGTTGCTGTAAGTGCTGGCCCTTTAACTTCTCACGAATACAGCGTTAGTGTCCCAGGGAACACTGGCGGGAGCACAGTTCGTGTTGCTTACAACTCCGGACAAATCATCCAGCCAATCAGGGAATCTAGCCCCAACAATCAAGAAGGTAAAGACACGCCCCCTTCTTACTCAGAGCTCCAATCACATCGTCAGAAAAAACTAATTGCCGGGAACACTGCTAGCCTATCACAGATACGGTTTCAGCACTCCGACACGCCCCATCTTTCAGCACTTGGTCACACATCCTCCCTGTCGTCTCACCTAACTCCTCTAGGTCAGTCAACTCTCTCATCCCACAATCCTGCTTTTGCCCAGCCAACTTCAGATCTCATCCACTTAGGCCAAAGAGCATCTTTACAGTCTCACTTGTCAACATTAGGTGGCTCAGTCTCTCATTCCAGCAACCAATACGATACACCACAACACCTCCTTCCTACCGAGGATGTTGAAGTCTTTTTCCATCATCTAGACGGTTCTAGACAATCCAGCTCTATGATGGCCGTGGACAGCAGAGGACAAGGACTATCTGGCGCCCAGTATATATCTAGTTCTGAATCCGACAACATTAGTTACGCACACCTGACAAACTCTCCCTTGAATCCTGGACAGTCGATTATGTTCTATGGCGGCCATGGTTCATCCAGGGCTCGGCTCCTGACACTGCAGCCGCCCTCGTACTCCGACAGCCCCGGGCATGCGAGCCAGCACTCGACATACCTCACCTCCATCCCCTCGCTGTTTGATACCTCGTCCCGCCAGGCTTCTCTGACCTCTTCTGCGGGCAGTTACAACAATGGGCACGTGCATTCACCCGCTCCACAAGCATCAGGTCACCCTTGGGGTCAATCAGCCAATGAAGCTATCTACACAAACCTGACTGGACAACTCCAGGAGAACCTCAAATACCAATACGGCGTTTCAGAGTCTGGAGGTGAGATCACTTTACTTCCATCAACGCGTACTGAGTCGGTTCTATCACGGCAGCTGTCCAGACCTCCCGCGACCATTCCCGACAGCTACGGCAACCGGATTCTAGCAAGTACCGGGAATTCTGCCCTTGTTTCCGGTTACGTCAACCCGGAAATACAAAGCTGGAGCTACATGGGAGTTGGTGACGGCCGAGGAGTGAAAGGTTAGTCCACGTCATATCCGGTGTCTTACCGTTACAAGCATGCACTAATTGATACCAATGCTTTTATCTGTTACCTTTCTGTTTTGTGTAGAAACGGTTGTAATTCCTCTGTCTCTTGCAATGGATCGAAGGCTCACCAAAGGCCATGTCTTTTCTCATTTATTCTAGCGTTTAGGATACTTCTGAATTACGATAGAGGATATGTTATAATTATAATATGGGGTGCCAAGTCTTTGTCAGATATGACTGAGCTACCGTAGACGGTACTACCTGTTTTCTGTTAGCGCCGAATGTTGGGCGGCGCTTACCAAACCCGACACCCAACATTGTGTCAACAGCTTCGGGCGGAAGAGCGCAATTGGGAGGGTCCAAGCCTTATCCTGGTGTGAGGAAATGCAATCTAAAGACAAAATGTCATGGTAGGGTAGACCATTCCCTAAGTCTTGGTTGGCAGCTGGTCTAGGATCGAAGCTCCGACAGGCGAATAGATAGAGCATTGCTTTGCTAATCCGTCAGCTTCTGCAGCTTGTCTTGTTCCAGATGTATTGGTGTTACAATTCCTCTGGAGTGAACTAGGCAGGCCGAGAGAGGGATCATGCTGCATGAGGAACACATGGTCTCTATATTTTAGCCCAGGCTTTGTGCTATGGAGAGATATAAGATGGTGCATGATGGTGAAAATGACCATGTGTTCACAATCAACAACTGTGGACGAACATTTACAGCAAGAATTGGCCTTAACAGTCACATTCGCCACCGCATGGGTTGTAATTATTAAGCCGCCTTGAAGCACAATGTAACAAACTATCGTCTGTCAAGACGGCAAGGTGCCAGTTAATAACATGGGATAATGTACAATTTCATGTTTAGTGTCTCCTTCAGTTCTTGTTTAGTGACTCATTCAGTTCTTGTATAGCGACTCATTCAGTTCCTGTTTAGTGTCTCATTCAGTTCTTGTTTAGTGTCTCCTTCAGGTCTTGTTTAGTGTCTCCTTCAGTTCTTGTTCAGTGTCTCCTTCAGTTCTTGTTTAGTGACTCATTCAGTTCTTGTTTATTGTCTCCTTCAGTTCTTGTTTAGTGTCTCCATCAGTTCTTGTTCAGTGTCTCCATCAGTTCTTGTTTAGTGTCTCATTCAGTTCTTGTTTATTGTCTCCTTCAGTTCTTGTTTAGTGTCTCCATCAGTTCTTGTTTAGTGACTCATTCAGTCCTTGGTTAGTGTCTACTTCCATTTATGTTTGGTGTTATCATTTCTACCATTGCATGTACGTGTTCTTATGCAGGTGTGTTTCCTCTAGCCTGGACTGTATGTCCACCTTACTGTTATTGTTAGTGCACTGCTCTGGAGGCAAGCGCGGCCGAATGAATAACAGCGTTAGCTCGTTAAACTCCCGGTGTGATGATGCTGAGATAGCGGGTCCAACCCCTACACCCGTCAGTTGGACTATAATGTTAACTTCTCGTCTTTGACTTTGGGACGAAAATTACAAGTACCTCAGAAGTCGGGGTGGGTTCGCCTGATGGCGAGGGACACTGGTAATAGGGCAAGCTAATCCACACGCCAAAAGTAGTCCAGTGCACTGGAAGTAATAGCATGTATGTGGACTACGCTTGAGTTCAACACGAGCGAACGCTAAAAGATGTTTGTTGTGCCCCTGTATACGTATAGTTTATTTGTTGTTGTTGTTGTTATTGTTGTTGTTGTTGTTGTTGTTGTTGTCCAGATGTTATCAGTTATCGCTTATCAGTTATCAGTTGGGGTATCTTCATTGCACTCCGGACAGGTCCATAGGTGCTCAGATCCTCCCCCAAGCATATGCATCAGCGTCCGGTGGCTAATAGTGCCAGTTCTGTGTTGGTTGACGAGGCACCTCGTTTTCCCAATGTACTTCTCGCGTCTGACAGTGCCGAGTCTTACTCCCAAGTCTTTCATCTTGGACAGCGATGTGGATTCACTGACGTCAAAGTCCTCTGTTCTCACCATATCTTTAAGGACGTTAATAACATCGGCACGATCCATGGGCTGGCCATCTACAGGGGGTGCAGAGCCAGCCAGTTTATCAGCTCGTTCATTTCCCTCAACTCCAGAATGTCCCGGGACGAAGATGAAGGTGACTTTACGGACAACAGACTTCCGCAGCGACTCAGTCCACTGTCTGCGTACAGATCCAGCTTCGACCTTCCGAATCATGCTCATTGAATCACTTAGTACACACACGTTGGTATAATGCTGTGATTCCAGCCATATGAAAGCCTGCGTAACTGCCATCACCTCCATCGTCATGCTACTCGTGGTCATAGAGCGGGCACCACTGGATTCTTAAACGGTTCGGCCCGCTGAACGGGCTGTAAATGCCCACGCACTTCTCTGCTGCTTTACAACAGATACATCTGTATAGATGAGCACTTCGGGGCTTAACTATCGCCACCGGGCGCCGATGATACGCCTAAGGGAGTCCGGGCGTGCGTGCACGAACTCCGTTGCACGGTCCGAACTCCATTTCACCACGAACAACACGCTTAATCCATAAACATTTCGGGAAAAAAAAACACGTTCCATTTTACGGGACGAAAATATATCCCGCCTTCTTGCTCCAAGGGAACTCACTCTCATTGTCTGTCTTCTTACAGTTTCATGCTAACCCTAATTGTCCAGATGTAAAGGCTTCTAATGTGGAGTGGTGTAATAGTTTGACGCCCGACTCTATTTGGTGTTGGTTTAGCTGTATGGTTGACATCACCAGTGGGGAGTGGCTTAAATATGCGGTGCCCGACTTTAGCTGGGGGTAGCTTCGATGTCTGCCGTCCGTGTCTCTTCTGTTTCATCAATATTCCTGCTGACCGTGATTAGGGCGACGTCCTGCCAAGAACATCCTTCACGATGCTGTGAAACGTTGCCTCTATGAGTCTCTTTTATGAGTCTTCTCTATGAGTCTCTCCATCAGCCTTCTCAATGAGTCTCCTCTATGAGTCTACTCTATGAGTCTGTCTATCTGTCTTCTGTATGAGTCTCCTCTATGAGTCTCTCTATCAGTCTTCACTATGAGTCTCTTCTATGAGTCTCTCTATCAGTTTTCTCTATGAGTCTGCTCTATAAGTCTCTGTATGAGCCTCCTCTATGACTCTATGAGTCTCCTCTATGAGTCTCCTCTATGAGTCTCCTCTATGAGTCTCTCTATGTGCCTCCTCTATGAGTCTCCTCTATGAGTCTCTCTATGAGTCTCCTCTATGAGGCTCCTCTATGGGTCTCATCTATCGGCCTCCTCTTTGAGTCTCCTATATGAGACAATGAATGAGTTAGTCTATGAGTCTCCTCTATGAGTCTCGTCTATGAGTCTCCTCTATGAGTCTCCTCTATGAGTCTCATCTGTGAGTCTCGCCTATGAGTCTCCTCTATGAGTCTCCTCTATGAGTATCTCTATGAGTCTCCTCTATGAGTCTCCTCTATGAGTATCTCTATGAGTCCCCTCTATGAGTCTCCTCTATGAGTCTCCTCTATGAGTCTCCTCTATGAGTCTCCTCTATGAGTCTGCTCTATGGGTATCTCTATGAGTCTCCACTATGAGTCTCCTCTATGAGTATCTCTATGAGTCTCCTCTATGAGTATCTCTATGAGTCTCATCTGTGAGTCTCCTCTATGAGTCTACTCTATGAGTCTCCTCTATGAGTCTCCTCTATGAGTATCTCAATGAGTCTCCTCTATGAGTATCCTCTATGAGTCTCCACTATGAGTCTCCTCTATGAGAATCCTCTATGAGTATCCTCTATGAGTCTCCTCTATGAGTCTCCTCTATGAGTATCTCTATGAGTCTCCTCTATGAGTATCTCTATGAGTCTCATCTGTGAGTCTCCTCTATGAGTCTCCTCTATGAGTATCTCAATGAGTCTCCTCTATGAGTATCCTCTATGAGTCTCCTCTATGAGTCTCCTCTATGAGTATCCTCTATGAGTATCCTCTATGAGTCTCCTCTATGAGTATCTCTATGAGTCTCCTCTATGAGTATCTCTATGAGTCTCATCTGTGAGTCTCCTCTATGAGTCTCCTCTATGAGTCTCCTCTATGAGTATCTCAATGAGTCTTCTCTATGAGTATCCTCTATGAGTCTCCACTATGAGTCTCCTCTATGAGTCTGTCTATCTGTCTTCTGTATGAGTCTCCTCTATGAGTCTCTTCTCTATGAGTCTCTCTATCAGTCTTCACTATGAGTCTCTTCTATGAGTCTCTCTATCAGTTTTCTCTATGAGTCTGCTCTATAAGTCTCTGTATGAGCCTCCTCTATGACTCTATGAGTCTCCTCTATGAGTCTCCTCTATGAGTCTCCTCTATGAGTCTCTCTATGTGCCTCCTCTATGAGTCTCCTCTATGAGTCTCTCTATGAGTCTCCTCTATGAGGCTCCTCTATGGGTCTCATCTATGGGCCTCCTCTTTGAGTCTCCTCTATGAGACAATGAATGAGTTAGTCTATGAGTCTCCTCTATGAGTCTCGTCTATGAGTCTCCTCTATGAGTCTCCTCTATGAGTCTCCTCTATGAGTCTCCTCTATGAGTATCCTCTATGAGTCTCCACTATGAGTTTTCTTTATGAGTATCTCTATGAGTATCTCTATGTGTCTCCTCTATGAGTCTCCTCTATGATTCTCCTCTATGAGTCTGCTCTATGAGTATCTCTATGAGTCTCCTCTATGAGTCTCCTCTATGAGTATCTCTATGAGTCTCATCTGTGAGTCTCCTCTATGAGTCTCCTCTATGAGTCTCCTCTATGAGTCTCCTCTATGAGTCTCCTCTATGAGTATCTCCATGAGTCTCCTCTATGAGTATCCTCTATGAGTCTCCACTATGAGTCTCCTCTATGAGTATCTCTATGAGTATTTCCATGTGTCTTTTCTATGAGTCTCCTCTATGAGTCTCTCTATGAGTCTCCTCTATGAGTATCTCTATGAGTTTCCTCTATGAGTCTCCTCTATGAGTCTCCTCTATGAGTCTCTCTAAGACCCTCTATGAGTGAGCCTATCTATGAGTCTCCTCTATGAATCTCCTCTGTGAGTCTCCTCTATGGGTTTCTCCAACCTCACAATGCCTTGTTTCCCCGTGTCGGGCGTAAATCTAAAATATCGCAGCTCCGCTGTAAGCTGACACAAAGCTATTACGCCCTTTGAAAGTGTATTCATAGTGCAGAAAAACGGACAGATCATCACGGTTTGGAGAGAATGGTGAAGCAGGGAGTGACCAGAGCAAATGCCAGACTGACACATAATCAGATTGCTACTGGCACCATTAGTATTGGGACTCGTCGCTGGCTGTTGCAGATGAGAGCTAAGCACGTTTGGGAATGTTGCGAGTGCTGTGATATCGGTTCTTAGCTCAACTCAACTCAACTCAACTCAACTCAACTCAACTCAGCTCAACTCAACTCGACTCAACTCAACTCAGCTCAACTCAGCTCAACTCAACTCAATTGAATTCAACGCGATTACGTCCAGAACAAAAGGTATTGCAGGAACGACGAAGCTCCTATGGCAGATAGAATTATCTACTCGCACCTACATTTTGTGAGAACATGGGAATGTTGTAGAATGTTCTAAACGTCAGGCAGAAACCACTGGCAGACCAATATCCCGCAGAAATGTAGGGGTCATTATGCAAATGTATGCCACGTGCAAACTTTACCGGGGTTGAGGCTGTTTGCGCTGACCTAGATCTGGTTACGTGTGCTGTTTGGGGAGGAAATTGGGTGAAAGTGGATCCAGGAGTGCTCTGTGTGAGTGTATGTGTGTGTATGTGTGTGTGTGTGGTGTGTGTGTGTGTGTGTGTGTGTGTGTGTATGTGTGTGTGTGTGTGTGTGCTGGAATATAATCCATAATATTTACTCTCTCGCCCTCTCTTCATTTCTCTCCTCCCCCCCCCCCCCCATCTCTCTCACTCTTCGTTCGCCTTTTCTCTCACTCTCCCTTAAACTCTCTCTCTCTCTCTCTCTCTCCTTTCACCCTCACTCTCTCATTCTCTCCAACGCTACCTAGTTTCTGACACCCCCTCCCTTTTCACCCTTTCCCAATCACCCCACCCTCTCTCTCTCTCTCTCTCTCTCTCTCTCTCTCTCTCTCTCTCTCTCTCTCTCTCTCGCTCTCTCTCTCTCGCTCTCTCTCTCACTTTCTCACTCTCCATCTAACTCATCTTTTTTCAGCTACAGTCTCACTCTCTCACTCACGTCCTCTTTCATGCTATCTATTTCATAATCTCTCAACTCTATCTCTCTCATTTTCTCACTCAGCTCTCTGTCGACATCTCTCTCACCTTTTCTCTCTCTCTCTCTCTTTCTCTCTCTCTCTCTCTCTCTCTCTCTCTCTCTCGCTCGCTCGCTCGCTCCCTCTCTCTCTCTCTTTTTCTCGTGTCCTCTTTCACGTTCCATCTCTCGCGTCCTCTTTCACGCTATCTCTCACTCTATCTCAATCTCACACCCTCTCTCTCTCTCCCACTCCTCTCTGTCTCGCCCTCTCTCTCTCTCGCCCTCTCCCTCTCTCTCTCTCGCCCTCCTCTCTCTCTCTCTCTCTCTCTCTCTCTCTCTCTCTCTCTCTCTCTCTCTCTCTGTCCATCGCTCTTAGCGTCGTTCTCACAATTCTTTCACTCTTTCTCCTCTTCCACGCTCTCACTTTCCCACTCCTTCTTCCCACTCTCTCACACACACCCCATCCTATCATTATAACCCAGATTGAAAGCTGTGATAGGTGAGCTCAACATGTACATCCAGACGCTGAATTATGAGTCAGTAAATAAATCAGTAGACAACTCGATCGATGAGTGACTCATTCAGTGACTCACGCCTGATTTACACTTAAAAGTTAGAAAAATGCTCTTCACAGGACGTCGCAATAAACCCCGATATGTATGTGGCTCTTTGTGGTTTCCTAAGCAAATTTACGTTTAGCAGTTTGCCATTGCTTTGTGACGACCAACGCTCCTATCATTCTTACAAATCAACGCAGGCGGTCTGCTCCAAAATCCCCTACAGCTGATTTCGAAACCGATATGCCGGGCAACGAATCGCGTGCACTACCCTCCTACCCTGACATTGACGTGACTGACACAGCATCTGACAATCAGCACGTGTGACTGAATGAATTGCTAATTGATTCTGGGGGTGAGTGATGAAAGCTGAGTGAGATGATTGCGTACAGTATTTGTGGCGGGGAAAAGCCATCAATCCTCATATATTTCTCGCTTAAACTGTTCCGAGCAGCGAGGGGGTGATGCTTGAGGAGAGCTGCCAACTGAACTATCCGAGACCGAGTAAGAAATGATGTTATAAGACAGACTGTGGTATCAACACCTTGTGCCACATTTATTGAAAGACAGAAGATCAAATAGTTTGGCCATGTCGTTAGAATGCAACATCAGCAACTACCAGCACTGGTCCTACATCAAAGAAGATCTGCTACGAGAGCAGTAGGACGCCCGAGAAGAAAATAGATTGACGAAATCACAGACATTGCACAATCACACGGAATGACACTATCCAGTGCCGCCCACCGGGCGCTGGAGCACAAATTATTCCTCCCCACGACGCTTGACGGCAACAGTTGGAGGTTGTGATGATGATGATGATGATGATGATGATGATGATGATGATGATGATGATGATGATGATGATGATGATGATGATGGTGGTGGTGGTGATGATGATGATGATGATGATGATGATGATGATGATGATGATGATGATGATGATGATGATGATGATGATGATGATGATGATGATGATGAACCAGCAAATAACACAATACCATAAATGTCAGGAAAAAATAGTATGGCCAGTCCAAACTAGATCAGTAAACATGTAATTATCGATACGTAAATTAATATGTTGGCTAATCGGTCGACTTATTGATTGATTGATTGATTATTTGTTGTCCAAGACCAGCACTCGGTTCATATGTGTGGATTCATTTTCCCTCGCAAGAGCCCGTATTGTAGAAACCGAGAGTGCGCTCGAAGCGCGCGGCTTGTGACTACATCTACGTTGTCCCCGCCTGTAATCTTGACAGCTGCTGAGATCAGGGAAGTCAAAGTGCGGCAGCATGAGACTCGGAGGTGCCCTGAGTCGGCAGCTGACGGTCATACGTGGTCAGTATTCACCGCCCAAAGTCTAGTATATCATAAGCTATTGTGTCAACTTTCTCATCGCAGCCAATCAATCGGTCAGTCAACCTGCCAGCCAACCAATCAGACAATCAACCAGTCAGACAATCAACCGACCATACAATCATTCAACTAGCCAACCATTCAACCTAGCAAACCAACCAATGAATCTGCCAAGCAATCAGCCAACCAGCCATTCAAACAGCCACCCAAACAATCAGCCAACCAAACAACCAACCAATCATCCAGTCAACCAATCATCCATTCAACCAATCATCCACTTAGCCAAACAGCCAATAAAATAGCCAACCAACCAAGATGCCAACCAATCCGCCAACCATTCAACCAACCAGCCAATCAATAAGCCAACCAAACAACCAACCAGCTAATCAATAAAGCAACAAATCAACCAGTCAGTCAGCCAAGCAGCCTTCCAATCATTCATCAAATCAGCGAATAAGTCAGTCAACCAACCAGCTAGGCAGCCATTGTATCGTAAAGTATGAATAAAATTAGTGGAACTGCCGTAAAGCTGTGTGAAGACTAGTCGCCGAACTCCCTGCGTTTTTCGTAATTCTGTTTTGTAAAGCTGCATTACTTTGTGTTATTTTATATTGTTTACATTATCACTTAAGAGCTAAAGTGACAACCACGACCTCAATTCTCCTTGTGCAACACGTAATCATCTTATTTCAACAGGAAGTTCAGAAAAGACATACTCGCCTAAATCTCGGTAAATTTTAAAACGACAGTCACCAAGACACTTTTGTATAGACAAAATTGTTTACTGTCGCCAATGTATTCAGAAAAGTACATAAAAATAGTTCGCGAAACAGTACCTTCAAATTTCATAAAAGTCTCTCCCAGACCTTGCCAAATTGTAAATGTGTTCCAACTTGCGAATTCCGTGGTTGCTAAGTAACTTGCCATTAAAAGATTTGGTCCCGCCTGGAAATCAAACACTGGCTCAAGTGGAGAAACCCAACTTTGCCAGATTGGACTTTGTGGCAGTCGCGCATAAAACATTTTGGCTGTCCCGGTGTACAGTAGGAATGCAGAGTCCAGGGATGGCATCTGATATTGCCGTTTTGTCTACAGCCCGGCGGCCATGTTGGGGGGCCAAATAGCATTTTGCTGAGAATGTTCGCTAGAGTTTATTTGACTTTTAAGATAAGTTTTGTTTCATTTATTGTTTCAACTATATACAACCATCATCATTATCATCAAGTGCCTTGCCGAATGGCGAGGGTGATCACGCTTCTCTACATTTTGCGATCTCTAACGTCAAGTATAAATTCGTGTGTTGACTCCCAAAGAAGCCATGGCACAAAACTGTCCAGAATGTTCTCTGGCTGTCTTTCTTTATCTGTGACCATATGTACACGTTGTTTGTTCGCTAAATGACAACATTGTGTATGTTAGTCAATGGTTGTTTTATTCGTATGTTTCGGCAGTTTTCTGCAGAATTGTTAAAGACCTCATTGCGACTGATGGTTGAAATTAAGACAATCGGGTGTATGTCTCTACGCTACTTCTGCAGCGTCTGTCCCAAAGACATATCCACACACAGACCCACACACTTACACCCACCTACATTCACTTACACACATTCACCCACACAAGTATTCTTATCGTATAGTCCATGCCGTGTGGCATTGGTGATCATGTCTGTTCCCAGCCTTCTGTCTCTTGGCACATATCCGGCATTATATTTACTGCCCCTGGTGATGTAGCTTGATGGCTTCTGCATTTGCTTTGTGCCGGTGTTACTTCTATTCTTGCTCATACGACTACTACTACTGCAACTACAACAACTACAACTTTTTTTTGTATATTGCATATCCTTTACAGGACCTTGCAGTCAACACCAGCATTTTCCAGCTGCTTTTGATGTACTAGGCAAGTTTTTTTTTACGTTCGGTAGTTTGCCATTGCGTTCTGAGCGACCTGCTCACATACCCCCGTAAGTTACCAGCGCGGCACGAACCGCTGCCGATTCTCGCAGCTGCTGTTTTCCCCACGTGGATATACGAGATTATGAACCATGTCGCTACACCCTTGGCCAGGGAGACGGCAAGAACATCAACAACAACAACAACAACAATTACTACTACTACTACTACTACTACTACTACTACTGCTACTACTACTACTACTACTACTACTACTACTACTACTACTACTACTACTACTACTACTATGACTACTACTACTACTACTACTACTAGTAGTAGTAGTAGTAGTAGTAGTAGTAGTAGTAGTAGTAGTAGTAGTAGTAGTAGTAGTAGTAGTAGTAGTAGTAGTAGTACTAGATGTAGTACGGCAACAACAACTATTACTACTACAACTAGTATGAAAACAACAACTAATGCTAGTACTACTACAGTAAACACTACTACTACTACTGTACAACAACTGTCATGTTCACGTTGGCGTGTAGCTCTGTGTGTGTGTGTGTGTGTGTGTGTGTGTGTGTGTGTGTGTGTGTGTGTGTGTCCACTCGTCCAGCTTCGTGGTCTGACCGCCTGTCCACATCCAGCTATCGTTATTACAAGTCTGTCCGGGAGGTTAGCATGGCCGAGTGGATAAGAACACGGATTTGTAAACATCCGGTGTGCTGATGTCGAGTTAAAGGGTTCGAACCCTACACCGGACAGTTGGACTAAATTGATGACTTCTCGTCCTTGACTTAGGGACGTAAATTACAAGCACCTCTGAATTCGAAGTGGGTTTGCCTGATGGCGAGGGACGCCGGTGAAAGGGAAAGCTAACCCACACTAAAAAAATTCAGCCTAGTGCCACTATATGTCGTGTGTATGGAATATGCGTAAGTTCTATGCGAGCCAGCGGAAAAGAAAAGTCTGTCCACACCAAGAGGTAACAGAGATGTGAATTATGGTTATATGGTGCTAGAGACAGGTTTATAGCTCAACCGGCACTAGGTGGCTGATGCGGTCAGCAGCCCACGGGCCGTCAAGTCAACCCATTTGTCCCAAAGCACTTTCCTGCTGTAGGTTTGTGATGTTATAGCGGCATCACTTTATGTAGGCATGAATGTACGGAGACATAGGTGGCCCGCTGTCACTCACTTTCGCAGTCGACGAGTTCACAGGCCACCCCAAAATATGCACAGGTGGTGCCACATCCGATAAACCTAATTCGAGGAAATCTAAAAAGAGGGGAAACCGGAAACAAGAGAAAACTGGGAAACAAAGCGACATAAAGTAGCCATTTGATGAGAAGGATGTTGTAAATATGGAGCTCTGTTCTCGACCAGACGTTTCGTTTCAGGGGTATTAAGTTTGCATAGATCTCGGGATGGATTTACGACTCTAGGCTGAAGGTAAACATGAAAGGATCTGCAGTATCCTGCCGCCAGTTGGGGTTGAGATGATTGGGGAGGCCTGGATCTGTGGCTTAGATAAGGAGGGACACGGGGTGCTGTCGTGTCAGGGTGTGTAGGGTTTACTGGTGAACCAGTTTTAATATAATGTGATTCATGAATGGTCGTGAGCGACAAGGAAATCCCACCTGGAGAACTAGACATGTTGGTTGACAAATAATAAGTATTGAGCTGCAGGCGACAGCCAGTGTGTGTGTGTGTGTGTGTGTGTGTGTGTGCGTGCGTGTGCGTGTGCGTGTGTGTGTGGAAGTATAGAGTGGGGTAATTGTTGGTTCACTGGTTAGTTCGTTGGTTGGTTTATCAATTGGTTGATTTGATGTTTCTTAGTGAGGTTGACTGATTGGTTGATTAGTTTATCAACTGGTTGGTTTGTTGTTTGGTAGGTAAATTGAGTGTTTGGTTGGTTTATTAGTTTATCGGTTAGTTGTTTGCTTTATCTGTTTGTTGGTTGGGTAGCTGGCTGACTGGTTGGTTTGTTGGTTGGTTCGTTGGTTGGGTGGTTCGTTGGTTGGTTGGTTGGTTGTTTGGTTGGTTGGTTGGCTGCCTAACTGGTTTGTTGGTTGGTTGGTTGGTTGGTTGGTTGGTTGGTTGGTTGGTTGGTTGGTTAGTTGGTTGGTTGGTTTATTGATTTGTTATGAATCCAAGGGAAAACTAAACGTTTATCATGAATGTCAATTCATGGACGTTTAGATGTTAAAGACCTAAAGAGGAATCACATCTATCGGGGGGAGGTTACTTAAGACGTTTGCTTCCCAACCAGGTACAAAAGACACTCCACAGGGACTGTACTCCTGACCTCTCATGCCCCTCTCCAAGCTCAGAAACTATATAAGTGTGCAAAACGAAAACGGGAACCTCATATCTACGAAGAGGAAAGTTTGGACGTAAGAAAGTCATGATTCATCGCAGCATACAGCCCTAAGTTGGTGATGTCTCCTTCACGGATATGGGGTATTTGTTACCAACAGACTCCAGCTGAATGCCCGGGGGTAGAGAATCATATAGGTATCAGAGGCACGGGTAGAACTGTGACGTAACGGTTTGTCTGTGGTGTGTAGTGTTTACTGGGACACCCATTGAAGGAAGGGTTATTTGTATTTTATTAACACTGGATGTCGGCATGTATACCCTGGCAATGTAGGAACAAATACCCTAACAACGTAGGCATGTAGAACCTGACATTGTAGGCACGAATACCCTGACATTGTAGGAACAAATACCCTGATAAGGTAGGCATGAATAGACTTAAAATATAGATATTTATACTATGTACATATCAATGCCCTCTCTCAGTATATACAAGTACTCTTCTGCTGTAAAAAGTCATACTCTGGCAATGTAGACACGTAGGCGCTGTCACTGAAGAACCAAATACTCTGGCAATGTAAGCACGTAGACGATGTCATTGCTAATACCTTGGCAATGTAGACACGTAAGTGATTTCTCTGAAGAGCCGAATACTCGGACAATGTAGGCAAGTAAGTGCCATCACCATTTGCCCGTATACCCATCACCATTTGCCCGTATACCCTGGCAGTGTAGGCATCTATTTGCCATGGCTGTCAACATGAACGTACTTTACCCGTCAGTCAGACATCAAAACCAGCTGTACCCGTCAGTCTGAAAGTTGGCCAGGCCTTCTAGCCACAGATCCTGCGCTGCAATCAGTGAGGCCGACGTTATGTCAATATTTTCCACAACCTGAATATGAAATGGGATCCTGGAAATGTCACAAGTTACAGTGCCTTATCTGCAGATATGCTCACTTATTTTATGGCAATATTCTTCGGGTGGCCCTGAAGAATCGATGATAAGACACGCGTTCAGAAACAAACTATAGTGTCCTTGATACGTTCTAGTATGTTTCATATAACACTACGGCCTACATCGAAACGACGTATATAGAAATAGCGTATATCGATACAGGGTATTGAAACAACTCACATCGAAACAACGAATATTGAAACAACGTATACTGAAAAAAATTTATATTGAAACAACTCATATTGAAACAAAAACGTATGGAATAGAAATGGAATAAGCCTGCAAATAAAGCTAAAAGTCTACAAAGCAATCGTATTATCAACATTGCTATATGCTTGTGAAACCTGGACAGTTTACCAGCGACTTAAAGATGAAATGGCAAGACAAGTCCTAGAGCGTCCATGCCCAGTATCCACACACAACAAATGAAGAATTAGATTCGCTAGAGTGGTCACTTGATTCGCATGCCAGATCACAGGCTCCCTAAACGAATTTTTTTACGGTGAGCTGCGCTGTGGTAAACGCTCCCAGGGCGGCCAGATGAAACGCTTTAAAGACACTCTGAGGATCTCACTAAAAGCTGTTGGAATTCACCACGAAACTGCTGCCAAAGACCAACTTTCGTGGCGTACATCATTACGAAAGTGTGCAGTCACTTGAGATGCAGTCAGGGCTGTAAGCGCTGTGAAAAAGGGAAAAAAAAGACTGGACAGAAAAACCACTGCAGGTGATCCGCCTCATTCTCTGCCCACATTGTCAAAGAACATTTCGAGCCAAAATAGGCTTTACCAGCCGTCTTAGAACTCATTGCTCCATACTTTCAACCCTACTAGATGAGATGAATGTTCATCATCATTCTGTGATGGACAAACACCATTGAAACAATGTACAAGGGGAAGTCAATAATTCAGTCACAAATGGCTGTAGAAAAATAACTAAATTTTATAACAAACTGAAACCAGTTTATTTTTATACTTACATTGTCCCTTTATTTCTCAACATAATTTTCACCAACATTGATGCACTTAGCCCATCGTTTTATCAGTCCTCCCAAACCGGCTGCATAGAACTGCGTGCTTTGTTTTCTACACCCCGTTTTCACTTCACATTCAACTTCGGCGTCATTTCAACTAAGGTGGGATGTTCTGGAACATCCAACTCATAGCCCCGATTTAGCCCCAAGCGATTTCCACCTTTTTGGTCCACTGAAAACACACCTTGGCGGGAGACATTTCGCGAATGACACAGAAGTTGAATGTGAAGTGAAAACGTGGTTTGTAGAAAACAGAGCACGCAGTTCTATGCAGCCGGTTTGGTGTGTGCCATTACCCCTAGACATGAGCCCCAATTATGACCCCAAGCAAAGACACTCACATTCATGACCCCCATGACAGCCATGTCCCTCAGGAGTCTCCAAAAAAAAAAAAAAAAAAAAAAACTGCACTCGGGGTCTGAACGACACAGTCCGAGAAACGATCTTTCAACCTTCACAACACGAGGCAGACGGCTTCACCGTTTGGCCACGCCGACCCCCGTGTTAACGTTCAGCCATGGTGTGGTGTGGGAGCCGCCATGGTGTAGTGGCTAGACGCTCGCCTGCGGACACGGTGGTCACGGGTTTGTTTCGGCCGGAGCGGGTTCTAAGTCTTAACAGATCCTGTGCAAAACAAAAGTAGGTTTCCACCAAAGAAAAGTAGGTTTCCACCAAAGAAAAGTAGGTTTCCACCAAACAAAAGTAGGTTTCCACCAAAGAAAAGTAGGTTTCCACCAAACAAAAGTAGGTTTCCACCAAACAAAAGTAGGTTTCCACCAAACAAAAGTAGGTTTCCACCAAACAAAAGTAGGTTTCCACCAAACAAAAGTAGGTTTCCACCAAACAAAAGTAGGTTTCCACCAAAGAAAAGTAGGTTTCCACCAAAGAAAAGTAGGTTTCCACCAAACAAAAGTAGGTTTCCACCAAACAAAAGTAGGTTTCCACCAAACAAACTTAGGTTTTGACCAAACAAAAGTAGGTTTCCACCAAACAAAAGTAGGTTTCCACCAAACAAAAGTAGGTTTCCACCAAACAAAAGTAGGTTTCCACCAAACAAAAGTAGGTTTCCACCAAACAAACTTAGGTTTTGACCAAACAAATGTAGGTTTGGACGAAACAAAGGTGAAAGACGGAAAATGTGAAATAGCGGGTGTGTCACAGTTATGGCATAACATTTGTTAATATGGTAGCAGACATGTATTATAACACAATGACATCATTTTGCGATATATAATCCAATGACAGAAGTCGCGTAAGACGATTGATCATCTCACGGCACGTAATCATTTAAAATTGACCCAGCTCCAAGGTCGATCTATCATAAAATATGTACCAGGAAATGTCTAGGAAAGTAAAGACGCGATGTTGATCGCATCACCCACGGGGCGCTGATTGGTCAATACAAGTATGTTTCTAGAACCGTGTGTCCAATGTACTTTAATGCGTGTGAGGGGGTTCGTTTGTTGTAGTAGTTGGACTTTTGTTGTTGTGTGACTGCGTGTAGGTTGTGGCTGTTGGACAGTTCTAACAGAATGGTCGGTGGTGGCTGGTAACGCAGTCGCTGCTGTAATCAGATCGGCGATATCGATGGTGGAGATAACAGCAATGATAAAGATGATAAAAAGGTTGACATTGATAACAGCCTGTGTGTGTAGAGGCTGTAAATACAACTAGGGTGGTTGTGTTCAAGGATAGTGGTATTTTTTTTTCTTTCTTGTATTCAACAACACACAACAATGGCAATATGGCCTGGCTGTCTTCTTCTTCTTCTTCTTCTTCTTCTTCTTCTTCTTCTTCTTCTTCTTCTTCTTCTTCTTCTTCTTCTTCTTCTTCTTCTTCTTCTTCTTCTTCTTCTTCTTCTTCTTACTCCTCCCCATCCTCCTTCTTCTTCAGCCTCTTCTTCTCCTCTCCTCTCCTCTTCTCTTCTCTTCTCTTCTCTTTTCTTCTCTTCTCTTCTGTTCTCTTATTCTTCTCTTCTCTTCTCTTCTCTTCTCTTCTCTTCTCTTCTCTTCTCTTCTTTTATTCTTCTCTTCTCTTCTGTTCTCTTCTCTTCTCTTCTCTTCTCTTCTCTTCTCTCTCTTCTCTTCTCTTCTTCTTCTCCTTCTACTCCTTCTGCTTCTCCCCCTCTTTCTTCTCCTCCTTCCTCTTCTTCAGCTTGTTTAGACTTTCATCTTATACCGCCTGTAGAGCACCGGCCCACAACCATCACATCGCAAGCACAAAACCCCTTGCCAACCCCTGTGTTTCGTTCATCTATATCATATGACTCATCTCTGTCTCCGGTTCTCATCCTTACATGGTTGTTGGTCTCGTCTCCCTGTATTTCATGGACCTTCGAGTCACGCTACTGTCTGGTTTCCACGTGTGTCTACAGTTCTATCTATGCAAACGTCTTGTCCACATTTCATTCTTGTGTCCCAGAGCTCCGCATTGGTGATTTTGTCTTCCCAATTTTGTCCTTCCAACCTGCACAGAGAGATCATCTGGCCGATAGGTTTGACCTGCTTTAGATAAACTTTCTATTAGCTGATGGCGGTGCCGTGTACTCAGTCCCTCCGCCGGTCTGTATTACTTAAACGGTGACTGCTCGTTCAGAAATCAGCGGAAAACTAGTGAACGTCAAATTGCTTAGAACATCAACCAGGATCGCAACGTCCTGCGAAAGATGAGCAACAACTGAGTCTGTACGGGCATGATGACCATCGCACGTGTATAATTTATTAGTAATCTGTTGTTGTTGTTGTTGTTGTTGTCGCTGTTGTTATTGTTGTTCCTGCTGCTGTTGTTCTTGTTGTTGTTGTCCTCCTCCTCGTCCTTGTCGCTGTCCTGTGTAAGAACCTTTATGTGGAAAGAATGAGGTAGGCGGGAGAATCAGCAGGGGTTCAGGAAGAATCTCAAAACTGAGAGGAAAAACCAGGAGAACTTTCAATCAGATAACGGTGGGAACGATTAGTACTATGACTCTCCGCTGGCTGTTGAACGAGGGGAAGGAGCGCGTGAGGGAATACCCTAGGTGCAGTTATGTCGGTTCTTAGCTCAACTCAACTCAACCTGTGTAAGATCCGTCTACTGGGTAATCACAAATATCACAAATCCGCTACCCGTACAAAGAATTAGAAACTAGAAGTCAGAGATTAGCTAAGCCGTGCCCGGCAGATCAGACACACAGCCCGGATATGAGTCTGTGCAGTGTTGTCCACATCCGGGTTTGCCTTCAACCACATCGATCCATTGAAGTATGGGAGCTGCCACGGTCGTAAATTGTAGATAACATTGTTACAGTAACTCCGACACAATGGCGGGAGGTCGGGCCAGGGATAAACATGAAGTAAACACAACTGAAGGGAAGTGGCTATTGATTGTTTGCCATAGAATATGATATAAATATATGCAATCGTCAACACACACACACACACACACACATGTACACACACACACACACACACACACACACACACACACACACACACACACACACATATTCAGTAGCATGCCCTATGCTGAATCTCGCTCCTGTAAGAACCGTCCGGAAAACTTCTCGGTCATATGGAAGATGCTCTGCGTCCGATACACCCATCTGGAGATGATCTGCCACATCCTACACCTGTCTTCTCTTTGGCCTTCCTCTTCCTCTCTTCCCAGGCATATACCCCTCCATTATTGTTCTCTCCAAACTTTCGTGACGTTTATTAAAGTGACCAAAATATTTACATTTTATTTGTTGTATGTCTTTAATGCCGGTGTCTCTGGCTGAGGGGTTACACTACTTTCTCCATAATCCCGTTTATCCATGTAGGGTCTCGCAGCCAGGCGAGAACTGGAAGCGGTTCGTCCCCCGCTGGTGACTTGCGGGATAACTGAGCCAGCCGCTCAGAAAGCAATGGCAAACTATTGAGCGTAATCTTGCCAGGAGATCAACAGACAGCTGAAAGATGCTGAAGTTGACAGCGATGTCCTGTAAAGGATATGCAAAACATGTCTTTAGTAGCCGGCCTTCTTCAATATTGAACTCTTGTCGTATGGATGCATTTGTTCTTTTCTTTACCCAAGATATTCTTAGAACTCGTCTATAACATTTATATTCAAAGGCATTTATGCGCTGTTCAGCTTGTTTAGTAAGTGTCCAGGTCTCACAGGCGTATGTTGCAATGGGAAAGATGCATGCATGCTCTTAAAAATCTAATTTGTGTAGTTCTATCTGTCCCACTACACAATTTATCAAGTTGCTTTAGTCT
Organism: Cepaea hortensis; assembly: GCA_963921405.1. Taxonomy (NCBI): domain Eukaryota; kingdom Metazoa; phylum Mollusca; class Gastropoda; order Stylommatophora; family Helicidae; genus Cepaea; species Cepaea hortensis. Next base: position 86,342,627 of record OY992895.1, on the reverse strand, counting down.
TCGAAGAGCATTAGACATTCGTCTTTTAATTTCTTTCATTGTGTCACCATTGTTGGTAATCAATGATCAAAGGTATTAGAAATTTCCTCATTAACATATATTTCTTTCTCCACACTAGTTTTATCTGTATGCGTTATCCTTGTTTTTGCTATGTGAAGATACAAGTTGTGATTTTCACTATTTCTTTGGGTTGAGTTTATTTGTTCACACATTTAGAGAACCTTTATGAGGCCAGCGTGGCCGATGAATTTCTCGCGCTCACATTTACACTTCCTGTGCGATTACGGCCAGGTAGCGGGATCACTCCCTACATCGGTCAGTTCCACTTACACGTTAACTTCTACTTCAGAAAGCCATGGCAAACTACCACAAACATCAGTTAGATGCATGTCCTGTCCAGGACGTCGCAGTCAACCCTAGCATTGTTGGCTAGTTTGTGATTTGCTAGGTAATTCTTACATGCAGTAGTTTGCCATTGCTTTCTGAACCGCCCATGCTCATACCATTGGAAGCAACGCAACGCGGCCTACTTGCAAATTGTCAGCGGCGTATTTCGAACCCTGGACTCTGTGTGTCGAGGTCTTGAGAAACACGTTCACAGCCACCAAACCACAGTGCCGACAACGGCAAACTCATCATCATCATGTGCCATGCCGATATGCGTGGGCGCGGTCACGTTTCCCCATCTCACTCGATCACCAGAGTAGTGGATCAGCTCAGTGTTCATGTCACGAACATATCACGTGGCCAAGCCATCCAGGTATTTACTTCTCGGCCTTCCCCTTGTTTTTTACCCCTCAATCTTGCCAGTTGTCACCAAGTTTTTCCAATTTATTTCTTCTCATAACTTGCCCAAAATAAATTTGACGGTCTACATCTAATTTCTCTAATCAATTTATGGTTTTCCTCTGTTTCTTGTAGGACTTGCTCGTTGGTTTTTCTGTCTGTCCATGGTATTCTTTGCATTTTCCTCAGAAACCAAATTTCCACAGCCATCAGATGTTATTCAGCTTGGCTGCTCATTGTCCACGCTTCACATCCACACTAAAGTACAGGTTCTATGTAGCTCTTCAACTCTCTTTGTCTCGTTGCAATGACATCCTTTTATTGCTCTGAATGTATTTTCTAGAACATCATCCTGTGGTTAATCGCCACGTCCTGTATGTAGAAAGCATGAAATTTGTTTAGAGAGTCGCGATGGCTTTACTGTTAGTACGTTTGACTACCTAGACAGCGGTGTGGGTTCAACTCTTAGGATTAGCGAGGTTCGCCCCCCCCCCCCCTTTCCCCTTAACTGTTCCACTATGGGGTAGACCCAGTCTTATATTGAGGAAGCCAATTATCTTCAGAATATCTCAAGACTTGTCTGCGATAGAACAGCTACAATGATGCTTGTTAAGCGTATGTCAATTGCTTGTAATAAGCTACAGCTTCAGAAGTTAACCACCTCAAGTGATATACAGAGGCCATTCGCTGTGCTTGAATATTTCAAGAAGATGGAACGCCTAATAGAATTGTCTTCTTATAGTCCATGCCGTGTGGTGTTGGTGATCATGTCTGTCCACAGCCTTCTGTCTTGTGTACTGCCAATCTTCTTATAGTCCATGCCGTGTGGCGTTGGTGATCATGTCTGTCCTCAGCCTTCTGTCTCGTGTACTGCCAATCGTCTTATAGTCCATGTCGTGTGGCGTTGGTGATCATGTCTGTCCACAGCCTTCTGTCTCGTGTACTGCCAATCTTCTTATAGTCCTTGCCGTGTGGCGTTGGTGATCATGTCTGTCCTCAGCCTTCTGTCTCGTGTACTGCCAATCGTCTTATAGTCCATGCCGTGTGGCGTTGGTGATCATGTCTGTCCTCAGCCTTCTGCCTCATGTGCTGCTAATGGTGTCTATTACCGATATTCCTTCGTGCCACGATGTTAAACTGTCCAACATCTTCTCCTTTGGTCTCCCCTTGCCTCCCCTCCAATATGCCTCTTGTCACGAGGTTCTCTACCTTTCCCCTTGTCATGACATGCTCAACGAACGTAACACCTTGCCAGTATTAACATATGAACACCATACATCCACCCAAACCTTGCCAGTATTAACATATGAACACCATACATCCACCCAAACCTTGCCAATATTAACATATGAACACCATACATCCACCCAAACCTTGCCAGTATTAACATATGAACACCATACATCCACCCAAACTGTGCCAGTATTAACATCTAAAACCATACATCCACCCAAACCTTGCCAATATTAACATCTAAACACCATACATCCACCCAAACCTTGCCAGTATTAACATCTAAACACCATACATCCACCCAAAACTTGCCAGTATTAACATCTAAACACCATACATCCACCCAGACCTTGCCAGTATTAACATATGAACACCATCTATCCTCCCAATAAGAGTGGCGCTTAACCTGCCTCTTCTGACCGCGGGGACGTGGGTCCACTCCACACACCTGTCAGGTGGACATATACACATAATCTACTGAAGAATACACCTTTCCCGAAATGTCATATCTATAATTTATCGTAATCTCCCATGTGCATTCACCAACCCAACCTTGTCCAATAGCCTCGATTCAAGTCCCAACACACTTCCGCCTGGCCTGGCAGGCAGCACTCGATACAGCCTCGGAGATAAGCAGACGCCACAACACACCAACGGTTCCGTCAAGGGCCCTGGCGCATGATAAACAGACGGCCCTAGCCATGGGTAGAGTGCTCGGGACACGCCGCTCAGATAAGGGTTATCTTTGGTCGTGGAGATAACAACAGGTCGATGATGGGGGACAGATAGAATTCTCCCAAAGAGGGATCAAACTGGATCCTTCAGCGTGGCTCTTCAACCACGTGCATTGCAATGGGTTCATCAGGATTATAATCTCTGTGTTAGGTTAATCATATTTGGAGCAAAACATAGCCAGAATTCAAAACAATGTGTTCCCGTTGTGGATTTAAACAAAGAAGACACACATAAAAGATTGCACAGATTATGGCCTGGCATATCAGGTGCGTACTGCAGAAATCACACAATATATACTACAGTAATTAGATAAATCCTTCATGCTGAAATATCCAACACATAATATTCGCGCAGTAATTTGAATTGTCAACCACTGTAATTTTAAACAGGCTATCGTGTCTTTTTGTTTGCACAAAGGTGGTTTTTCTATATGAATAGTCATTGCCTCCGCAAACATGAACATTCGTCCTTTCGTGTGTTCAATAGCGAACAGAAAGAATTGTTTCTATCAATCATTTAGCATTTCTTCCTTCACCGAAGACATCTTTAATGTTTGCTCCGTTGCTACTGGGTATACCTTTCACTATAACGGCTTTATTTAATTTATTTTAAATATTTTAGTTATATTGCTATTTACTTTTCCTTTCTATTTCTTATTGTTCTTTCTTAGTTATCCATATTCCTAGTCTCTACTCTTCTATGTTTCTGGCTGTTATATTGTCTTTGGTTGTTGTGTTTCCCATCGCTTGACTATTTACTGTTGGTTTTATTATTTGTATCTTATTATTATATCTTTACAAAGATGTGTGTAAGCGGGACATGATTGATACAGGCATTGGTAATACACAGTGGGAGCACGTCGCAAGTCACGTGTTGCATGGAGGGCAACTATCAGAAATGGGTTAAAGACAAAGAGAAAATGATTGCAGATAGGTCAAACACTGAGCGTGTGAGACGTCAGATGGTGTGTAGTGGTGGAAATATCCATGTGTACACATGCTCCCATTGTGGAAGAACATTTATAGAGTGAATTGTTCTGACCAGTAACATTCGCTACCGCCATGGGTTGTAATCATCATGTCTTTTTTAAAGCACGATGTAACAAACTATCGTATGTCAAGACGGCAAGGTGCCTGTATGTCGTATCAACACGGCTGTTGTTGTTGTTGTTTTTTTTATTCTATAAGATATTTTTATGGTGCACCTCAGATCAAATGATTTCGCGGTCCGTAAATAGACAGCCGGCTGGACGTTCCCACCCCTGCTATAACGTCGCTCTCAGCTGGACATCTATCTGTGCCTTAGGGACTGTCTGTCTGTCTGTCTGTCTGTCTGGCTGTTTGGCTGTCTGTCTGTCTTCTCTCTCCAACTCTCCCACCATTTTCCTCTCTCCACCTCGTTCTCTCCCTCTCTCTTTCCTTCTCTTACCTTTCTCTCTCTCCCACTCCCTCTCTTACCCCTGTCTCTCTCCCCAGTCCTCTCCCCGTCTCTCTCTCTCTTTCTTTCTTTCTCTCTCTCTCTCTCTCTCTCTCTCTCTCTCTCTCTCTCTCTCTCTCTCTCTCTCTCCCTCCTCCCTCCCTTCTACTTTTTTCAACAAATAGAATAAAATTACGTATTGTTTTTGTTTTTTTTCTACTTCTGCGGCATCCCCCCTCCCCCCTTCTTTCCCCTGTAAATCTCATAATGACCAAAGCTGAACCGCAGAACTTGAACAAACAGATCATGGTTCACAATGAACAAATTAATGAAATCCGGACATGACACACAGAAAAACACACGGCTGGGTTTAGAAGATCCCAGTCGAACTTGTCAAACGATGACATCAATCAAACAATTTAGACTCAACATATAATCGGCGCGCATGCGTGGGAACGGACACGATTGATTTCCTGTCGGCGTGGCAGCCAGCTTCAGAGAAACAAGGTAAACAATGACGGGTCGTAGGCAGGCCTACAGCTGGGTACCCTCGGCACAAACTCAGAGCATGTTGGTTCGCATCCACGGACAGCAAACAGACATTAAACGGTTAATACAACAAATCTTTAATTCAGGACTGGCAATTAAAGACTGCAGTGGTATTTGTTTTTGGGAAAACCTGGGGACAAAAGAAAGATGTAAAATTAGTTCCGTTGTTGTTTAATGTTGAAAGCTGAATAATAGAGAAATAAGAGGTAGACAGATAAACAGTTATGAAATAGACAGACAAAAATACGGGCTAAACAGACAAGGGGTAGACAGACAAACAGACACGGGGTAGACAGACATACCTCAGACAGACAGACATGGAGTAGGCAGACATGTAAACAGATATAAGGCATGCATAATACAGTCAGGAAAAAGAAAAACAGACACGAGGCATGCGTGTATGAGACAGACACCGGATAGACAGACAAAAAGGCGTAGAGAGACAAGGAGACAGTGTGTAGACAGTCAATCAGACAAAGGGATATAATGTGTGTTTGATACAGTCGGACAACAGACAGACAAATCGACACTAGCTATTTATCCTGACGTATGAGACAGACGAGACGAGGAGTAGACGAACAGACAAACATACGGCAAAGATGCATGATAGTCTTAAACACATCAGGCAGACACAAAGCATGCATCAGATGAATGAGACAGACAAGGGCTAAGCGAACAAACACACATGCGTGAAACAGACTGTAAACATCAGACAGGCACATTATCAGACATTAAAGAAACAAACAGACAGACAAACAGTTGACTGCAAAACAGACAGAAGACAGAAAGAACCAGGAGAAAGAAAGAAATGTACTTTGATTGACAAATGTATCATCATCATACGTTTTGTTAAATGAAGAGAGTGTTGATGTCTGCTGGAAGATCTCCTGTGTTCGGGATTTGTTCTGTTGATGATATCCTTCATTGCAATCTTAGGTCATCAAGCGATTGTCGATCTATTTCTGCCTCTTTTCCCCACTGATCTTTCCTGTCATCACGGTTTTCTTCAATGTCTCTTTTCTCATTATATTGTTGTAATAATCTTCTTCTTCTTCTTCTTCTTCTTCTTCTTCTTCTTCTTCTTCTTCTTCTTCTTCTTCTTCTTCTTCTTCTTCTTCTTCTTCTTCTTCTTCTTCTTCTTCTTCTGCCCCTCCTCCTCCACCTCCTCCTCCTCCTCCTCCTCCTCCTCCTCCTCCTTCTTCTTCTTCTTCTTCTTCTTCTTCTTCTTCTTCTTCTTCTTCTTCTTCTTCTTCTTCTTCTTCTTCTTCTTCTTCTTCTTCTTCTCCCACTTCCTCCTCCTTCCTTCTCCTTCTTTCTCCTTCTTCCGCTTTCTCTTTCTTCTCCTCTTCCTCTTCATTTCCTTCTTCTTCAATCTCATCCATACGTCGATATGAATGAATGCAAAGAAAGCAGCAGTCAACTTAAGCTTCTCGACATCCCCATAGAGTTTGTCCTCAAATAGAGCCGGTGGACCAACATACTTTTCCTTGTCCTACATAAGTTGACCTTCCTGCAACAAATGCTATCTGTCATTTTACCATTTCCACAGTTACATTCATCAGTGTCTCCTATCTTTTGTTTATTAAGCGCAGTGGTATTCCAAAATCTTGTGACCTGTCCGAATTCTGAAGAGTGTAACTTGTTCATGTCGGTTGATTTGTTCATATGCATCACTTATGTGGCGACCTAGATGCTTAGATTTCCACTCGATTCTATCATTGCTTCAGATAAATTATGTTGGCCTCATCATAGTTTGCATGTTCCGTGGCGAAGGGTGAAGTTCGTAATCCCTCATAATTGCTATGGGTGATTTAGCAGTGGACCGCCTTGCGTTGGCTTTCTATGAAATGGTATGGGTGTCAGTCGTTCAGAAAGCAAAGGTAAACTACTGAACGTAAACTTGCCCAGGAATTACGAACAGCCACAAAATGTTGGGGCTGACTGCTACGTCCTGTAAAGGATATGCGACTAACATCATAGGTTATGTCCATATCAGGTTGAGATATTCTTCCAATTGTTTTGTTTTTGCCAATCTGTCGGTTTCTTCATCTCCGGGTTTGTTGTGTATATTGTTGTGTATATATTGTTGTGTGTGTATTGTTGTGTATATATTGTTGTGTATATATTACTGTGTGTATATATTGTTGTGTGTGTGTATATATATTGTAGTGTATATATTGTTGTGTATATATTGTTGTGTATATATTGTTGTGTATATATTGTTGTGTATATATTGTTGTGTATATATTGTTGTGTATATATTGTTGTGTATATATTGTTGTGTATATATTGTAGTGTATATATTGTAGTGTATATATTGTTGTGTATATATTGTTGTGTATATATTGTTGTGTATATATTGTTGTGTATATATTGTTGTGTATATATTGTAGTGTATATATTGTTGTGTATATATTGTTGTGTATATATTGTTGTGTATATATTGTAGTGTATATATTGTAGTGTATATATTGTTGTGTATATATTGTAGTGTATATATTGTTGTGTATATATTGTTGTGTATATATTGTTGTGTATATATTGTAGTGTATATATTGTAGTGTATATATTGTTGTGTATATATTGTAGTGTATATATTGTAGTGTATATATTCTAATGTATATATTGTAGTGTATATATTGTAGTGTATATATTGTTGTGTATATATTGTAGTGTATATATTGTAGTGTATATAGTGTAGTGTATATATTGTAGTGTATATATTGTAGTGTATATATTGTAGTGTATATATTGTTGTGTTTATATTGTAGGGTATATAGTGTAGTGTATATATTGTAGTGTATATATTGTAGTGTATATATTGTTGTGTTTATATTGTAGTGTATATATTGTAGTGTATATATTGTAGTGTATATATTGTAGTGTATATATTGTTGTGTTTATATTGTTGTGTATACCCATATGGACACATTTCATACAAGAGACAACATTGCAGACATAGACACATTTCATACAAGAGATAACACTCCAGGTATAGACACATTTCATACAAGAGACAACATTGCAGATATAGACACATTTCATACAAGAGACAACATTACATATATAGACACATTTCATACAAGAGACAACATTCCAGATATAGACACATTTCATACAAGAGACAACATTGCAGATATAGACACAGTTCATACAAGAGACAACATTGCAGATATTAGACACATTTCATCCAAAAGACAACATTGTGGATATAGACACATTTCATACAAGAGACAACATTGCAGATATAGACACATTTCATGCAAGAGACAACATTGCAGATAAAGACACATTTAATACAAGAGTCAACATTGCAGATATAGACACATTTCATACAAGAGACAACATTGCAGATATGGACACATTTTATACAAGAGACACCATTGCAGATATAGACACATTTCATCCAAAAGACAACATTGCAGATATAGACACATTTCATACAAGAGACAACATTGCAGATATAGACACATTTCATCCAAAAGACAACATTGTGGATATAGACACATTTCATACAAGAGACAACATTGTGGATATAGACACATTTCATCCAAAAGACAACATTACAGATATAGACACATTTCACACAAGAGACAACATTGCACATTTAGACATATTTCATACAAGAGACAACATTGCACATTTAGACATATTTCATACAAGAGACAACATTGTGGATATAGACACATTTCATAGAAGAGACAACATTGTGGATATAGACACATTTCATACAAGAGACAACATTGTGGATATTGACACATTTCATACAAGAGACAACATTGTGGATATAGACACATTTCACACAAGAGACAACTTTGCACATTTAGACATATTTCATACAAGAGACAACATTGCAGATATAGACACATTTCATACAAGAGACAACATTGTAGATATAGACACATTTCATACAAGAGACAACATTGCAGATATAGACACATTTCATACAAGAGACAACATTGTGGATATAGACACATTTCATACAAGAGACAACATTGTGGATATAGACACATTTCATACAAGAGACAACATTGCAGATATAGACACATTTCATACAAGAGACAACATTGCAGATACAGATACATTTCATACAAGAGACACCACTGCAGATATAGACACATTTCATACAAGAGACAACATTGCAGATATAGACACATTTCATACAAGAGACAACATTGTGGATATAGACACATTTCATACAAGAGAAAACATTGCAGATATAGACACATTTCATGCAAGAAACACCATTGCAGATATAGACACATTTCATAGAAGAGACAACATTGCAGATATAGACACATTTCATACAAGAGACAACATTGCAGATATAGACACATTTCATACAAGAGACAACATTCCAGATATAGACACATTTCATACAAGAGACAACATTGCAGATATAGACACATTTCATACAAGAGACAACATTGCAGATATAGACACATTTCATACAAGAGACAACATAGTGGATATAGACACATTTCATACAAGAGACAACATTGTGGATATAGACACATTTCATACAAGAGACAACATTGTGAATATAGACACATTTCATACAAGAGACAACATTGTGGATATAGACACATTTCATACAAGAGACAACATTGCAGATATAGACACATTTCATGCAAGAGACACCATTGCAGATACAGACACATTTCATACAAGAGACAACATTGCAGATATAGACACATTTCATACAAGAGACAACATTGCAGATATAGACATATTTCATACAAGAGACACCATTGCAGATATAGACACATTTCATACAAGAGACACCATTGCAGATATAGACACATTTCATCCAAAAGGCAATATTGGAGATATAGACACATTTCATACAAGAGACACCATTGCAGATATAGACACATTTCATAGAAGAGACAACATTGCAGATATAGACACATTTCATACAAGAGACAACATTGCAGATATAGACACATTTCATACAAGAGACAACATTCCAGATATAGACACATTTCATACAAGAGACAACATTGCAGATATAGACACATTTCATACAAGAGACAACATTGCAGACATAGACACATTTCATACAAGAGACAACATTGCAGATATAGACACATTTCATACAAGAGACAACATTGCAGTATAGACACATTTCATACAAAAGACAACATTGCAGACATAGACATATTTCATACATGATACAACATTGCAGACATTGACACATTTCATGCAAGAGACAACATTGCAGACATAGACACATTTCATGCAAGAGACAACATTGCAAACATAGACACATTTCATCAAAGAGACAACATTGCGGACATTGACACATTTCATCAAAGAGACAACATTGCAGACATTGACACATTTCATCAAAGAGACAACAATGCAGACATTGACACATTTCATGCAAGAGATAACATTGCAGACATAGACACATTTCATGCAAGAGACAACATTGCAAACATAGTCACATTTCATCAAAGAGACAACATTGCAGACATTGACACATTTCATAAAAGAGACAACATTGCAGACATTGACACATTTCATCAAAGAGACAACATAGCAGACATTGACGCATTTCATCAAAGAGACAACATTGCAGACATTGACACATTTCATCAAAGAGACAACATTGCAGACATTGACACATTTCATCAAAGAGACAACATTGCAGACATTGACACATTTCATCAAAGAGACAACATTGCAGACATAGTCACATTTCATGCAAGAGACAACATTGCAAACATAGACACATTTCATCAAAGAGACAACATTATAAACATAGTCACATTTCATCAAAGAGACAACATTGCAGACATAGACACATTTCATGCAAGAGACAACATTGCAGACATAGACACATGTCATGCAAGAGATAGCATTGCAGACATAGACACATTTCATGCAAGAGACAACATTGCAAACATAGATACATTTCATCAAAGAGACAACATTGCAGACATAGACACATTTCATACAAAAGACAACATTCCAGATATATACATATTTCATACAAGAGACAACATTGTAGATAAAGACACATTTCATACAAGAGACAACATCGAAGATATGGACATATTCAAAATGAACGAATGAAGAAGAAAATGAATATAAAGTGCAGCTTTCGTTTTGATTATTCTGCTCTGAATCTCTGACAAACAGCTGTCTTCTGGTGTCCCTAAATATTTTAGTCTTCTAGCTTTGTTCACAGTGTCTGTGGCCGGGTGAATTAATTCGCTTGTACTTCCGGTGCGTTGATGATTGGGTGCGGAGATCGTTCCCTACACCAGTCAGTTGGGCTTGCATTAACTTCCCATTTGTACATCAGTGGCCAACTACTGAACACAAGGTTGCATTGTAAGTTAATATGGGGTTTGGGTTGATGACTACGCCCTGCGATGAACACCTATCATATGTATGCTGCTAAGTTAGTTAAACACTGTTCTTTACTATGTTAACTTGGTTGAACAATGTTCTTTACAGTATTAACTCGGTTAAACAATGTTCTCCACTGTATCAAATTTGTTAAACAATGTTCTCTACTGTATTAACTCGGTTAAACAATGTTATCCACTGAATCAAATTGGTTAAACAATGTTCTCTACTGTATTAACTTGGTTAAACAATGTTCTCCACTGTATTAACTTGGTTAAACAATGTTCTCCACTGTATCAAATTGGTTAAACAATGTTTTCCACTGTATTGACTTGGTTAAACAATGGCCCAGGATAAAGACATGTTCTCCACTTTATTAACTTGGTTAAACATTTTTCTCCACTGTATTAACTTGGTTAAACAATGTTCTCCACTTTATTAACTTGGTTAAACAATGTTCTCCACTGTATTAACTTGGTTAAACAATGTTCTCTACTGTATTAACTTGGTTAAACAATGTTCTCTAAAGTATTAATTTGGTTAAACAATGTTCTCCACTGTATTAACGTGGTTAAACAATGTTCTCCTCTGTATGAATGTTTATATGTATTCATATCAGTATTTTTATTATAGAATATTCTTGCAATCATATCTTTCTTGTGTTAGATTTTCAAACAAAAAATCCCGTGTTTAATCTAATTTATGTAATTACCAACTGAGTTACTAGTCTGTATATATTGTTTATATGTGTATATTGTTGCGGCAAAAGTCGCATTTCAGAAAATGAAGAGTATCTTATGCAATAAGTCACTATCAATGAATGTAAGAGAGTGCTGAAATGCTATGCAGAACCAGTTTTTGCCATATGGCAGCGAATCTTGGAATGTAAATTAACAAATTAGGAAGAACTAAGAAGCAACAGAGATGTGATTTTTAAGACGAATGTTGCGAATTCCTTGTACTGCCAGAGTAACTAACAACGATTTCCTGAAAGAGGCTAATGAAACTAGAACATTATATACAACAATAAGAAAGAGACAAACAGCTTTCTTTGGTCATGTCATGGGAAGAGATGCGTAGGAGAACATTGTGACAACTGGAAAGATCGAGGGGAAGAGAGGCAGAGGCAGACCAAGAGAAATGATGCTGGATGGACAGAGACGGTGGAATGGAGGAATATCATCAGCAGAGTCGATCCAGAAAACCAAAGACCGAGATCTGTGGAGAGACATGAACGCCTACGCCAGCTGGCAGGGCACTTGATGATGATGTATATTGTTTGTATATTTAACACATTGTAAGTTTTATTGATCCTTTGTTCGTTTCAGCAATGTTCTTGTGTCATTTTGCATTTACCCATTGTTCGTTTGTTTATTTTATATTCTTCTTTGTTATTTCTATACTTTGATTTCGTTTGTCACTCAACTTTTAAATGCCCCATGTTATCCATTTCTTATCAGTATGTTGTCTTCTGTCAAGTAAAATCCATTTCCATTTTCATTTATTATTTTATGAATGGCTAGATAACTAACCACTGGCGAACAGATAGACCGACACATCATCAAACACACACAGACACAACAATAACGGGTTATACTGCAGACATTTTGTCTGTCTGTTGACGCACTGTCTCATACCAGCATGTCTTGCATCAATTGTCTGTCTACCTGTTATTGAGCTGTCAATATTCTGTCTGTCTGTCTGTCTGTCTGTCTGTCTGTCTGTCCGTCCGTCCGTCCGTCCGTCTGTCTGTCTGTCTGTCTGTCTGTCTGTCTGTCAATATTCTTTCTGTCTACCTCTTCTCTGTCTGTCTGTCTGTCTGTCAGTCTGTCTGTTATTTAGCTGTCCATATTCTTCCACTACTCTTATTCACATGCCTGGAACAGGCAATGGCGACGATGACTCTCCATTCGTCTTTGCCAACTAATGTTTTAATTACGTTGTTATAGCTTATAATATATTTTTTCGCTGCCCATGTATTTCAAATGTCTACGTACATCTGGGTCTGTCTGTCTTCGATGTCTGTCTTGGATGTCTGTCTTTATTACTGAAGCCCAGCATTCTCATTCCAAAGGTCAACCATAGTCTGTACTCAACCTCGCCTGCTTCTGTAACTAACTAACATGCACCTTGCCATCTTGACAGACGATAGTTTGGTACATTGTGCTTCAAAAAGGCTTAATACCTACAACCCATGGCGGTGGCGAATGTGACTGTTAAGGCCAATTCCTGCTGTAAATGTTTGTCCACAGTGGTTGCATGTGAGCACATGGTCATTTTCACCATCACGCACCATCTTACGTCTCACGCGCTCAGTGTATAATCTATCTGCCATTAATTGATTCAGTGCCGAGCAACAAAAGGTAAGTTTGGACCAAACATGCTTCAGAATCATAGGAACAAGTATTATAATGTAAATTTCCGTGTACTAAACATTGAAGTTGTGGAAGATACTACGCAACAAAACAAATAAAACGATAACCCCAATATAGCGATATACTGTCCATCTGTTCTAATGGGAAGTCACATTTGTCGATATATTTTCCTTCGACACTGAATCACTTAAAAGACATAACACTCTTATACAAACCATACTGGAGGGTAAGGTTAAAGGCAATCGAGCAAGAGGTATACAATGATACACGTGGGAAGATAACATCAAGATATGGACGAACAGCAATACGACATAACGCGAGAGACAGTGTTGGAGATCCATTGCCGCCAACCTTCATTGTGGAGACGGCACCTGACTGATTGATTGAATGTACTTGTATTTATTTTGTCCTCTCTGTTTATATGTGTAGTTATGGAATACCACAAAGGTCATATTTGATATTATGTGTTGTTGCAGATGCCGCCGAAGATTACTACGGAGTGGTGGAAGGACGAGAGTGCGTCAACTGCGGCACAATTTCCACCCCTCTGTGGAGGAGGGACAGCACTGGGCACTACTTGTGCAACGCCTGCGGCCTGTACAACAAATCGATCAATGGAATCACGCGACAACCAATGGAAGACGACAACTCCGAGACGTCCCCGCAGCAAGCCTCGCCGACGACTCCGCCCCCAGCGCAGGTGACCAATCAGCTGACGATGCAGGCGGCTCAGGGGCGGGGCCAAGCTGTGTTTCAGTACAAGGTGAGCCGCGGTGTGACACAACGTGTCCGCGCGTCTGGCAGCACACACGGTGATGTCTCTACACACACGGCTGGCTGTCCAATACACGGCCGATATTGATTGATACACACATGTATGATACACGGCCAGAGAATCTGTGTTGAGACAACAACAACACATATCTTAGGAGTACACACATTCGTTGTCTGTTGTTGTTGTTGCGGTTGTTATTGTTGTTAATGTTATTGCTGGTGTTCTTAAGTCTTATCGTTGCTGTTGTCCTTGTTCTTGCTGCCGCCCCTCTCTGCTTGCTACTTACTATTAGTATTATTGTTTTGTTTTTTTTTCTCGCTGTCGTTGCTGCTGCAGCTACTGTTGTTTTCCTCGTTGTCATTGTTGTTGTTCTTTCGTTTTTGCTGTTGTCCTTGTGGTTGTTGCTGTTGTTGCTGCTGCTTTTCGCTATTCTTGTTGTGTTGCCACTATTTTGTTGCGGCTGCTGCCGTTGTCTCTGTTTATGTTGCTGCTGTTACTGATGCTGTTTTTGTTTCTGCTGTTCTTGCTGCTTATGTTGTGCCTTTGAGGTAGCTGTGGTTGTGTTATATTCGTTGGTGTTGTTGTTGTTACTACTGTTATTGTCGTTTTTGTCGCTGCTGATGTTACTGCTGTTGGTTGATCTGTACATTGTTTTGTTAGTTGGTTGAATTGTGGGTTTATTAGTTGAGTGATTCATTGGTTGGTTGGTTAGTTGTGCTGTGTTGTATTGTGTTGTGTTGTCGGTGATTTAAAAGAGTTAAGTTGTAATTTGAGGCCTTTCTAGAAGAGTTGTGTTGTAGTTTGAGTCCTATAGAAGAGGTGTATTGTAGTCTGAGTCTTAAAGAAGAGTTGTGTTGTAGTTTGAGTCCTATAGAAGAGTTGTATTGTAGTTTGAGTCCTATAGAAGAGTTGTGTTGTGTTATGAGTCCTCTAGAAGAGTTGTATTGTAGTTTGAGGCTTCTAGAAGAGTTGCATTGTAATTTGAGTCCTAAAGAAAAGTTGTTGTAGTATGAGTCCACTAACAGAGTTGTGTTGAGTCCTCTAGAAGGTTTGTATAGTAGTTTGAGTCCTCTAGAAGCGTTGTGTTGTGTTGTGTTATGTTGTAAGTCATCTAGAAGTGTTGTGTTGTGTTGTGAGTCCTCTAGAAGTGTTGTGTTATGTTGTATTGTGTTGTGTTGTGAGTCCCCTAGAAGAGTTGTGTTGTGTTGTGAGTTCTCTAGAAATGTTGTGTTGTGTTGTGTTGTGTTGTGACTTCTCCAGGAGAGTTGTGTTATGAATCCTTTAGAAGAGTTGTATTGTAGTTTGAGTCCTCTGGAAGTGGTGTATTGTAGTTTGAGTCCTCTGGAAGTGGTGTATTGTAGTTTGAGTTCTCTAGAAGTGTTGTGTTGTGTTAGATTCCTCTAGAAGAGTTGTGTTGTGGTGTGTTGGAGTCCTCTAGAAGGCTTGTGTTGTGTCTGAATTCTCTAAATGACAGAAGTTGTAACTTGCATTCAGTATGCCCGAGCTTGTCTCTGATGTTGTCCAGAGTTGAATCCCCACTCAGTACCAAGTTACCGTCTCCACACGTGATTGTGTTGCACTGCTTGTCATCCCCTCTCCAATCTAAAAAGGCAGTGGAGTGTACAAGACTGTTATTGGGTGTACTCAAAATATTTATTCGTATTTGCTTATAATGTTTTTTCCTACTTCTCCTCCCCTGTAACTTTTCCATTCTAGCGATACATTCCAGCTGTCCCCGCCTCATAACTTGCCCAAAGAATGTGGATTATCTTCTTCTGATGGGAGTAACCAGCTCTCTGTGTAAATGAACTTCTCTATAAATATCTTCATTGTAAATGAACTTCTCTATAAATATCTTCATTGTAAATTAACTTCTCTATAAATATCTTCATTGTAAATTAACTTCTCTATAAATATCTTCATTGTAAATGAACTTCTCTATAAATATCTTCATTGTAAATGAACTTCTCTATAAATATCTTCATTGTAAATGAACTTCTCTATAAATATCTTCATTGCTCTTTCCACCCGGTCATGGTGTTCTTATCATTCTTCTATACAACCATATCTTCGCAGCTTTCACATTATTCCTCACATTTCTTCTAATTGTCCATCATTCACTTCCGTACACATATACATAAATACATTTATTTGTTTCATCTCCATTTACTTTCATATTGCATATGGGTGTACAATTTTTCTTTGTAAACACCATTACATCTGTTTCTGTTTAAGCAGACTAATTTATTTCTTTTGACTGTCTGTTTTAAAAGATATTGAATTTTTAGTATAGACAGGGAATTAGGAAAATTGTCGTCACGTCAACAAGGACCCTGGTTTACGAAAACTTGTCACGTCAACAAGGGCCCTGGTTTACGAAAACTTGTCACGTCAACAAGGGCCCAGGATAAAGAAACTGTCGCCACGCCAACAAGGGCCCAGGATGAAGAAAACTCGTCACGTCAACACGATCCCTGGATGTAGAAAACAAAGAGTTCCAACAGTTTGCGAAATACTGGTGCACCGACACTCTACATCATCATCATCATCATCATCATCATCATCATCATCATCATCATCATCATCATCATCATCACTTGGCTCTGGTGTCGCCCACCATCGCACCAAGGTGCCGGTGGGGCACACTGGGATACCACGATAGTGACCACTACCCTTGTGTCATCCTGATCAAGAAAGACGGGGCCATGAGTCAAAGAAACAAGACCAATGCCTTCCCGTACGACACCACTGGTCAAGACGCCATAAGCAAGATCAGAAGAAGGAAACTAACTTCCTCCCGTAGGAGACAAGAAAGATGGCTGCAGCCACCATGGTGGAATGGAGAGGTCGAGAAGGTGTGGCTGGGAAAGAGGCAGGCTGTCAAAGACTGGCAAAAGGCCAGAAAGGCTAACATGCCACAGGTTGAGTTGGCGAACCTGAAGACTGAGGTCGTTAGGACAACGACTTTATTCAAATCCTGCGCCAAACAGGCCAAGGCCAACAAATGGGACGAGTTCTGCAGGAAGGTGTGCTCCGAGCAATCTTTTACGACATTCTGGCGCCTCCACAAGAGCATGAACGGTGCTGCACAACGTAGGGGTATTCCAGACTTTCAAGGCACAGACCTCGCATGGAAAAAGTCGGATGCGGATAAAGGTAAGGCCCTTCTTGAACGCTACATAGAACAGACTGACCAGAAAGACGAGCCCGCCAGACAGAGAACCACAACAACACTCTCAGTTGTGCGAGGGGGTCGGGACAGACGAAGAATGGACAATCACAGTTGAGATATTGCGTGCCATGCTCAAGAAATCACCTAACACCGCCCCAGGCCCAGACGGCATCCGATATGGTGACCTAATAGTGATATCAGATGATGACATGGAAGAACTGGCCAGAGAATTCAACACCAGTATCCAGAGGGGTCAGGTCAAAGAAGAATGGCTACACAGCTACTTGCTGCCGCTGCCAAAACCGAACAAAGACCACTCCAAGATAAGCGGCTACAGAATCATTACGATGCAGAATACTGTTGGCAAGCTACTGGAGAAAATTGTAGCACACAGACTTGCTTGGGACTTGGAACAGCTCGGCTGCTTCCCGCCCACACTTGGAGGATACAGACGCAACAAAGAGTCATGGCTGAATGCGGCGGTCTTTGCTCAAGATGTTTACGAAGGATTTCAGGTCAGAGAAGAGACATGTGCGGCCGCCATAGACTTAGAGGACGCATATAACAGAGTATCTTTCGAGCACTTGATGCAAACCCTCCTCAGACTGAAAGTGCACCCTCACCTTGTACGATGGATAGCTGCAGTTCTACTCCAAAGGAAGGTGGTGCTAAGATGCGGGAGTTGGTCTTCTGAGCCGATAACGATATGTCCAGGATTGCCGCAGGGTTCACCACTGTCACCAGTACTATTCAACGTGTATACGGTGCCGATCACTGAACAACAGTTGGATGGGAGGGGTAGGACTCTATCATTCGTTGACGACACCCTCGTGTATCGACAGGGTCGAGATAGACAGGCGGTTGCCAACTATATGCAGGGCGAACTAGATCGAATTTCCTCATGGTGTGCTGATGCCGATGCCCTTGTCAACCCTGCAAAGGCAACGGTTACATGGTTCTCACTAAACAACCATATTGTGAAAACTGACCTGCCGGCAGTAAGAATGGATGGGAGCATTCTGAGTAGAACCCAGTCAATGACATATCTTGGCGTGAGGCTTGATCGTAGCCTGTCCTTCAGAGATCATGTCGATTATGTCATAACGAAGGCTCGAAAAGGTTTGGCAGCAATGAGAGTCATGGCGACTGCCAATATCGAGCAAAGACTGCTATTACTTCTGTTCCAAGGACTTGTGCTTTCACGCATCGAGTATGCCCTGGCCATCCTCACTGTCAGCCCTACACAGATTGGAAGACTTGAAAAGGTACAAAACGAAGCCATGCGCATCATTTTGGGCTGCACGAGAGACACCAGCTGTGTAGCAATGAGATACCTCCTTGACTTCCCGACAATGGAACACAGGATCAAGATCTGGAGAGCTCGTGCATACTTAAAAATAAGTGCAGATGAGCAGCACCCTCTGCATGACGCTGTATTCAGAGAAAAGGGTGACAGGCTAAAGAGGGGCAAATCATGGATGGGTCGGGCGGAAGATGTCGTCGGACAGGTCTGCAGTCTAACCAGTATCAACCCCGGCAAGGAATGGGTGCCGGTGCCTCCAGCTTTTAAGTGTACCTTCTCCTGCATTATCACACTCGACAGACGGTGCAGAGAGCAGAACCCTGCCGCTGTCAATGCAGAGGTTAACGCGCTCATTTATGATCACTCAGATAGCCCCGAAGTGCTCATCTATACAGATGGATCTGTTGTAAAGCAGCAGAGAAGTGCGTGGGCATTTACAGCCCGTTCAGCGGGCCGAACCGTTCAAGAATCCAGTGGTGCCCACTCTATGACCACAAGCAGCATGACGATGGAGGCGATGGCAGTTACACAGGCTTTCATATGGCTGGAATCACAGCATTATACCAACGTGTGTGTACTAAGTGATTCAATGAGCATGATTCAGAAGGTCGAAGCTCGATCTGTACGTAGACAGTGGACTGAGTCGCTGCGGAAGTCCGTTGTCCGCAAAGTCACCCTCATCTTCGTCCCGGGACATGCGGGAGTCGAGGGAAATGAACGAGCTGATAAATTGGCTGGCTCTGCACCCCCTGTAGATGGCCAGCCCATGGATCGTGCCGATGTTATTAACGCCCTTAAAGATATGGCGAGAACAGAGGATTTTGACGCCAGTGATTCCACATCGCTTTCCAGGATGAAAGACCTGGGAGTAAGAATCGGCACAGCCAGGCGCGAGAGGTACATCGGGAAAACAAAGCGCCTCGTCAACCAACACAGAACTGGCACTATTAGCCACCGGACGCTGATGCATATGCTGGGGGGAGGATCTGAGCACCTATGGACATGTCCGGAGTGCAACGAAGATACCCCAACTGATAACTAACTAATCATCATCATCATCATCATCATCATCAGATGCCATGCCGATAAGCGTTAACGCTCAAGGGTCGACATCTCACACGATCACGAGATCAGCCCGTGTTCTTGTCTCGATTATGTCATGTGGACAAACTAGTCAGACCTCCCAACATTGCCTTTCCTCTTCACCCCTCAATCTTGCCAGTTGTCTCCAAGTTCTCCATTTTATTTCTCATCTCAACGTGCCCAAAATAATCTTGACTGTCTATGTCTAATTTCTCTGATCAGTTACGATTTTTATTTGCTTCTTGCAGGACTTGTTCATTAGTTATTGTCTGCCCATGGTATTCCCAGCAAATCTTTTAATCAAACCATTCAAGAATTTAAGGGAAACAATCAATTTATGAAATCATAGTTTGCCTTGGGTTGTTTCCCTTATAACAATTCTGCGTTAAAACCGAATAGAGGGTCAGACAGCTAGAGAGGTAGGTAGGTAGGTTGGTTGTTGTTGCTTATATCGTGTATGGCATAGGGGGTTAGTGAATGCTGTTGTCACAACTTCCCTTTATACCAGAACGAGGTTTTAAATCACCCGCAAGTGGTTTGAGAACATACTGCCTTCCCTTGATTTCGTTTTTATGAGCGTCTGTCGTTAACAGATTCAGTACCAAACTAACAGCACATTTGGACCTCACCAAAATGCAGGGCCGTGCCGTGCTATGATGCAGAGAATCAGGCGGCACCGTAAGGGGGCGGCATACGGGGCGGCATTTGTAAAGATAAAACATTTAAGTGGCGGTATTTCGAAGACTTGCATCATACTGAGAAAATCTACCGCACGGTCCTGCCAAAATGGATGGCGGAAATTGGGAAATAGAGGTGTGTCACAGTCGTGACTTTTAAGTTGTTAACATTTATAGTCCACATATTGAATTTAAGAAAGTTAATTGCACATCATTTACTGGATGTTGCAGTCAACATCAGCATTTTTTTCTGTTCTTGGTGTCTTGGCAAGTTTACGTTCAGTAGTTTGCCATTGCTTTCTGACTGACCGTCACCCATACCTTTTCGTAAACAACATTAACGCAACGCGGTCTGTCGCCAAATCGCGGGCAGCCGTGTTGCGAATGCGAGTATGCGATGTCACGAAAGACGTCCGTAACCCCTTCGTTTTGCATTTTATTTATATATATATATATATATATATATATATATATATATATATATATATATATATATATACAATTTAATGGGTTGCATAAGAAAACTACCGTATATAAACCCATGTCAGATACGGGAAGTCGCCTAAGGCGATTTATCATCCCTTGGCAAACAGTTAAGAAAGCAACGAGACGCTACAGAATGTGCGAGTGGCTGGTCCATCATGAGCAGGCGGTCAATGCTGGGGTTAACTGCACCACCCTGTAACATGACATGAGACTAAAGTTTATGTAGTGTGTGAGCACGGTTAACTGTGCAACAATGAGCGCTCCAAGTGTCCGCGGGGTTTCTCGTGCTTGCGCTTCAACTTCCGGTGCCCTGATGGCGAGGTAGTAGGAGCAACTCCTACACTCAATTGAACTACAACAAAGTTGCCTTCTCGTTGAGAAAGCAATGGCGAGCTACTGAGCGTAAAATTGCCTAGAAGATTAACCTGAAGTGTGGGGGTTAACAGCAACTATCTGTAGTAGACATGTATCGTTAAATTATAAAAACAGAAACACACAAATAAATAATTCATAAACAAACGCAGAAATAGACATATAAGCAAACAAAGACAAATAAACACATTGTTTTGTTGTGCATCCACAGGCCCCCGATGAAGATGAACAAAGGTCGAAGAAATTTAACGACCTCAAGTATGAAAAGGTAAGGGAGATCAATCAGGTTTTGTCACCTGCAAGGGAGACAACTACATGTTATGTTATTAGACATGTTTAAACATGCCTTTACTCTACTGACATCGTGATTGTGAGTTTGTTAGTGTGTCTGTGTGTACATGCGTGTTTTTGTGTTGTTTTAATGTTCACTATGTTTTATCCAGACAGTGTATCCACGTAACACTTTCACAAATGTGGTTATGCCACGGGAGTTAATACCTCAAAATGAAGTTTCCCAAAGACGTTGACATAGAGGATTGTTTCTATAGTCAAGAATGTTATCAGGGGAAGTGATAATTGCTGGCCACAATCCCCATCGATTCTGGGCCATTTGGCTAAGATCAAGTGTAGATTTATCTGCGCTTTATCTGGCCAGGGTGCGGCGACGGTCAACCAAACTCCAATCACAGGCAGTGGGCTTTGGTGAACGACTATGGTCAGAACGCCCCATAGTGGAACTAACCCCCAGCCTCTATGTTCTGTTTTCTGTGTTGCCTGACATTTTAACTGGGACTGTCATGTACTTAGCACATCTTATGACAGTGCTGTTCCCATGACTACCATCTACACCCATGAAATACAATCATCTGGTCTAGTCCTGCTGGTCGGACCAAGCCGGAAACATTCCGCTTTTGTAGGCATCATTAACAGACCCAGTGCCGAACAAAAAGTCGGTTGGGACGAATCAAAAACGGACGGCGGAAACCGGGAAGTAGGGATGTGTGACGGTTATTTCTTAAAAGTTGTTAATATGGTAGCAGATATGTTGTATTATATATTAAATTAAAGGGGGTTGTAAATGAAAAACTACTGCATTGATATGTTAATTGCAGTTCGATTTATAAGCCCATGGTAGTTACGGAAAATTTGAATATGACGATTTATCATACCACGGCAATTAGGACTAAGAAATGGCACAGCTGAAGTCTTTCTGGCGTCATTACTACTCTGCTGTTATAGAGTTCCAGCTTTGCCGGAATATTTCAAGGGCTTCATTGAACGGTCATCCTGAGTCAGGATCTAGTCATGAGACATGTGTCATATTGTACACAGAATGTATGTGTAGTACATAAGCTGAACACACGTGAATCATGACGTGGTGGTTACTGGTCTTTTAATGTGTTCATTAAAATCTAGGTAAGCATGGCAACAATAAAAATTTTAAAAAGACCACAGAACTGACAAATAGCAGGCAAAACTGAGCAACGAATCAATAGCTCCCTTATGAGAGTGCCTCGCTGGGCGACGCAGTAGATATCAAAGGCTGGTTTGAGCACGGCGAATCCAGTAGAAACCAATCAGGCAACCAACCATTCAGGAAAATAAATGCCGTGCTGCTGGGCGCGCCTGGGTTGTGACGCCCATCTTGTATTTTCCTTGCTGGTGGAATCGTTGTGCTCCTGGCACTCTGAGGATGGGGCGCCCATCTTGTGTTCCTGCTGCTGTGCACAAACCAGCCTGTTGTATCTTCTAACTTTGGTACGAAAGGCTCAAAAGAGAGGCTCAAAAACAAACATTGTAACTAGACGAACAAACAACAACATTTGTCTTCCTCTTCTTCTCCTCCTCCATCTACCAATGGAAAGTGCGTGGGGAGGGGGGGGGGGGAGATGTACAGTTCTTTAATGCGCTGTGTCTAACACTCTTGCAAGGTTGGTATTCCTTTCTCTAAGGTTGTTCTTGATAACTTCACTTCATCTTTTACCTGACCTTTCCCAGTATATGTCTCCAGTGTGGCTCTTTGTGGCAGATAGTACCAGGGCATTGTTGTGACATGGTCAAGCCATTTCATCTGTTGTTCTTTCATGATAGTTGTCCCAGTACCTGATAGTCGTCCCAGTACTTGATAGTTGTCCCAGTACCTGATAGATGTCCCTGTACCTGATAGTTGTCCCAGTACTTGATAGTTGTCCCAGTACCTGATAGATTTCCCAGTACCTGATAGTTGTCCCAGCACTGATAGTTGTCCCAATGCCTGATAGTTGTCCCAGTACTTGATAGTTGTCCCAGTACCTGATAGATGTCCCTGTACCTGATAGTTGTCCCAGTACTTGATAGTTGTCCCAGTACCTGATAGATTTCCCAGTACCTGATAGTTGTCCCAGCACTGATAGTTGTCCCAATGCCTGATAGTTGTCCCAGTACCTGATAGTTGTCCCAGTACCTGATAGTTGTCCCTGTACCTGACAGTTGTCCCAGTACCTGACAGTTGTCCCAGTACC
This sequence comes from Cepaea hortensis, assembly GCA_963921405.1. Classification (NCBI taxonomy): domain Eukaryota; kingdom Metazoa; phylum Mollusca; class Gastropoda; order Stylommatophora; family Helicidae; genus Cepaea; species Cepaea hortensis. The sequence goes on along the minus strand of OY992895.1, from coordinate 86,318,804 downwards.
TGATAGATTTCACAGTACCTGATAGTTGTCCCAGCACTGATAGTTGTCCCAATGCCTGATAGTTGTCCCAGTACCTGACAGTTGTCCCAGTACCTGACAGTTGTCCCAGTACCTGATAGTTGTCCTAGTACCTGACAGTTGTCCCAGTACCTTATAGATTTCCCAGTACCTGATAGTTGTCCCAGTACCTGATAGTTGTCCCAGTACCTGACAGCCGTCCCAGTACCTGACAGTTGTCCCAGTACCTGATAGTTGTCCCAGTACCTGATAGTCGTCCCAGTACCTGATAGTCGTCCCAGTACCTGATAATTGTCCCAGTACCTGATAATTGTCCCAGTACCTGATAGTTGTCCCAGTACCTGACAGTTGTCCCAGTACCTGACAGTTGTCCCAGTACCTGATAGTTGTCCCAGTACCTGACAGTTGTCCCAGTACCTGATAGATTTCCCAGTACCTGATAGTTGTCCCAGTAAATGCTAGTTGTCCCAGTACCTGACAGCCGTCCCAGTACCTGACAGTTGTCCCAGTACCTGATAGTTGTCCCAGTACATGATAGTCGTCCCAGTACCTGATAGTCGACCCAGTACCTGATAATTGTTCCAGTACGTGATAGTTGTCCCAGTACCTGATAGTTGTCCAAGTACCTGACAGTTGTCCCAGTATCTGATAGTTGTCCCAGTACCTGATAGTTGTCCCAGTACCTGATAGTTGCCCCAGTACCTGATAGTTGCCCCAGTACCTGACAGTTGCCCCAGTACCTGATAGTTGTCCCAGTACCTGATAATTATCCCAGTACCTGATAGTTGTCGCAGTACCTGATAGTTGTCCAAGTACCTGACAGTTGTCCCAGTACCTGACAGTTGTCCCAGTATCTGATAGTTGTCCCAGTACCTGATAGTTGTCCCAGTACCTGATAGTTGTCCCAGTACCTGATAGTTGCCCCAGTACCTGATAGTTGTCCCAGTACCTGATAATTATCCCAGTACCTGATAGTTGTCCCAGTACCTGATAGTTGTCCCAGTACATGATAGATGTCACAGTGCCTGATAGTTGTCCCAGTACCTGATAGTTGTCCCAGTACCTGATAGATGTCACAGTGCCTGATAGTTGTCCCAGTACCTGATAGTTGTCCCAGTACCTGATAATTATCCCAGTACCTGATAGTTGTCCCAGTACCTGATAGTTGTCCCAGTACCTGATAATTATCCCAGTACCTGATAGTTGTCCCAGTACCTGATAGTTGTCCCAGTACCTGATAGATGTCACAGTGCCTGATAGTTGTCCTAGTACCTGATAGTTGTCCCAGTACCTGATAGATGTCACAGTGCCTGATAGTTGTCCCAGTACCTGATAGTTGTCACAGTACCTGATAGTTGTCCCTCAACCTGATAGTTGTCCCACTACCTGATAATTATCCCAGTACCTGATAGATGTCACAGTACCTGATAGTTGTCCCAGTACCTGATAGTTGTCCCTCAACCTGATAGTTGTCCCTTAACCTGATAGTTGTCCCACTACCTGATAATTATCCCAGTACCTGATAGATGTCACAGTACCTGATAGATGTCACAGTACCTGATAGTTGTCACAGTACCTGATAGTTGTCCCTCAACCTGATAGTTGTCCCAGTACCTGATAATTATCCCAGTACCTGATAGATGTCACAGTACCTGATAGTTGTCCCAGTACCTGATAGATGTCACAGTGCCTGATAGTTGTCCCTCAACCTGATAGTTGTCCCTCAACCTGATAGTAGTCCCACTACCTGATAATTGTCCCACTACCTGACAGTTGTCCCACTACCTGATAGTTTTCCCCAGTACTTGATAGTTGTCCCAGTACCTGATATTTGTCCCAGTACCTGTAAAGAACACAAAGAACACACAGAGAACAACCCTGTCACCACTGAATGAATGTAAACACACGAGCAACCATTTCCAGCATTATGCAAGTATCTAGATTTGGAACCACTTCACTTACAACCGGAACGCTCCGTGGCGAAGGTTTCACGGGGGAAATTCGTGATCCCGCATACCCGAGTTCGAAACACAGCTGCGTGCGACTTTGCAGCAAACCGCGTTGCGATGGTGTTTTACGAAATGGTATGGGTGCCGGTCGTTCAGAAAGCAATGACAAACTACTGAAAGTAAACTTGCCAAGGGATGACAACAGCAACAAAATGCTGGTGTTGACTGCAACGTCCTGTAAAGGATATGCAACTAA
>OY992895.1:86176581-86309081 GCA_963921405.1 Cepaea hortensis | reverse complement strand
GGGTATTTCACGTGAACGGATATTTTTAGATTCTTGTTATTAGCTGGAGACGAAGTACAGATGGTTGGAGAGTTGTTTTTGTTTTCCTCAAAATTGCGACATTTAGTGTATTTAGCTGAAAAGATTTGGAGAGATTCTGTGTTGGAGATGTTGTGTCTTGTATGGAGACTTTGATAGAATGTGGATTTTCTGAGATCTGGATGGTGTCGGCCTTGGTTGACTATTTTGATATTGTGTTCCTATTCTGAGGACTTGATATTGTACTCCGTGGGTGAGAACTTGATGTTGTGTCACCGTGGATGGGAATTTGATGTTGTGTCACCGTGGATGGGAATTTGATGTTGTGCTCTTTTTCTAAGCACTTTGATAGTGTATGCTTGAGGTCTTTCATAGTGTGTGCCTAGATTGAGGACTGTCGTAGTGTGTGCTTAGGTTGAGGACTTTCATAGTGTGTGCCTAGGTTGAGGACTTTCATAGTGTGTGCCTTGATTGAGAACTTTCATATTGTGTGCTTAGATTGAGGTCTTTCCGAGTGTGTGCCGTGATTGAGGACTTTCCTTATGTGTGCTTCGGTTGAGGACTTTCATGGTGTGTGCCTTAATTGAGGACTTTGATGGAGCTCTTTTCTGAGAACTTGATGTTGTGTTCTCGTGATTAAGGACTCGATGTTGTATTCCTTGGCTGAGGACTTTGATGGTGCGTGTCTTGTCTGAAGATTTGATGCCGTGTTCCGTGGATGAATACTATTTGGTGCATTCTGTGGCTGAGGACTTTGATGGTGTGTTTCTTGGTTGTGGACTTTTATGTTGTGTCCCTTTGCCTGAGGACATTGGTGTTGTGTTCCTTGTCTAAAGACTTGATGCTATGTTCCTTGGATGAGTACTTTAAAGTTACATTCTGTAGTTGAGGACTCGAACCAGCTGCAGTTCTGGTTAGAAAAAAAAAGCAATGTCCTTTATCTGAGGGAATAAATTGTACTGAAGGAAATTCTTTATGACTGTAGGACTTCTAGTGGCCCTAGAGGAATGTCCTTAACACTGCTACTAATGGTGAGTAGTTGTGTGTCTCCTAGGTGTCTTTACAAGCCCTCCTGCCACTGTTAACTTTGACTAGTACGCTAACCAATTTTATTCAACAATTTGGTCAAAAAGTTATGTCAATATTCTAGACATAATTTTAGATATCTGATCATCGCAAAGTACAATAAAAGTCCTAGTTTGGTCTTAGATGATGTACGATTTACCAAAGTTTCACGAACATTTTTCTCGATCTCTGAGTTGTCACGGCACGAACATTTCAAAGGTTGGTCATCTCCCATTGTGCTCCTGGGCCACAGTAAGAAACATGATAAATGTTATAATGAGGAAAACAAGAAACAGGTATAATTGCCACAAATACTGACTCAGTGTCAATAATGATGAGTTATATTGACCTCAATTAGTGACTCAGTGTCAATAACGAGGTATGTTGACCTAAAATAGTGACTTCATGTCAATACTGAGTTATATTAACCCCAAAACCAACCCCATATCAGCAATGGTGTGTTATATTGATCACAAATACTGACCTTAGTCAATAATTATCTGTTATATTGACCACGAATTAATTAGGTGTCAATAATCATGTGTTGTATTTACCACAAATACTGCCCCTATGTCAATAATAATGTGTTATGTTGACCACAAATACACTCCATGCCAATAATGATGTGATATATTGACCACAAACAATTGACCTCATGTCGATAATTGTGTGCTATTCTGACCACACATAATGACTTTATGTCAAAAATAATGTGTTATAATGACCACAAATACATTCCTTGTTTATAATCATGTGTTAATTTGACCACAAACACTAACCTTATGTCAACATTGATGTGTATTCTTGACCACAAATACATTTCCATGTCAATAATTATGCGTTATATAGACCCCAAACACAATCCATGTCATTAATGCTGTCTTATATTGACCACAAATACTGACCTTATGTCAATAATGCTGTGTTATATTGACCACAAATACGTTCTATTTTAATAATGTGTTATCATCATCAAGTGCCATGCCGACTGGCGTAGGCGTTCATGACTCCCCACATATCTCGGTCTTTGGTTTTCTGGATCAACTCTGCCGTTGATATTCCTCCATGCCACCGTCGCAATCCATCCAGCATCATTTCTTTGCATCTGCCTCTCTTTTCCTCGATCTTTCCAGTTGTCACGATGTTCTCCAACACCTCTCTTCTCATCACATGACACCCCCCCCCCCCCCCCCAAAAAAAAAAAAAAGGTGTTTGTCTCTTTCTTATTGATGTTCTACTTTCATTAGCTTCTTTCAGGCATTCGTTTTTATCTACGACAAATACTGCTCTTATGTCAACAATGATGTGGTATATCGATGCATTGATATAAGTTATTGGGGGTTCGAGGCGAAGGTTGGTGAACGGTATTTGGTGCAGGAGAGCCTAGCATATGATACCACAACGTCTAGTCTGAGAATGGAGGCGGAGGGAGTCACAGCGGCGTTTCTCTGGATGAAGAGCAAAAAGCACAATCGTAATTGTAACGTACTCACAAAGTATGTTGGGGAGCTACATAGAACCTGCACTTTTGTTTGGATGTGAAGCGTGGACAATGTGCAGACAAGCTGAAAAAACATCTGATGGCTGTGGAAATATGGTTTCTACGGAAATTGCAAAGAATACCATGGACAGACAGAAAAACCAATGATCAAGTCCTACAAGAAACAAATGAAAATCGTACACTAATTACAGAAATTAGACGTCAAAATTTGTTGGTCACGTTATGAGAAGAAATAAATTGGAGAACTTGGTGACAACTGGCAAGATCGAGGTGAAGAGAACAAAGGGAAGGTAGAGAAGCAAATACCTGGATGGCATTACCACGTGGTATAGCCGAGACAAGAACACTGAGCTGATACACGACTCTGGTGATCGAGTGAGATGGTGAATCATGACCGCCTACGTTTATCGGCATGGCACATGATGAATGAATATTGACCACAAATACACTCCTTGTCAATAGTGCTGCGTTGTATTGACCACAAATACATTCCATGTAAATAATGATGTGTTGTATTTAACACAATAGTGTCAATAATGATGATTCCCAACATGGCGGATAGGCCATTTAAACCATTAAGCCTCTTGAGTGTTTATGATTTTGGCTCCGGTTTGTAGTCGCATTTTCCTAATGTTGGACTGGTAGTGTACGGTTTCGTCGCCCTGCTACTGAGATGATTGCGTGGCGTGACACAGTGAGCTATGAATTTCATTTCGAATGTTTTTACATCTGTCCGCGATTGTTGTAGCGTGAACTGCATGTTCGGAATGATAGCTGTCGGTCTGTCGCGTGGAAATAACTGGATTGCCCTTACGTTCACGAGTGCATTTTTATCGGAGACTCCTGGAGGTCGTCGCTGGAACTACGGTGTTCGTGCTTTGTGCAAAGCTTTCAGCGGGCCGCCCTGCCGAAACGGTTGAGCCATTTGGGATAAATCCAGGGGCAATGAATTCGATCCTCTCGACTTTTAATGCAGTAATGTGTGGCTGCTGGTTTTCTAGTGACTGCCGTTTCCATCGACGATCAACTGTATTTTCCGTGGAGGACTTTTGTGTTGACATTCTGGCGACGGCATTATACACAGTGTACATATGCGGGTTGTTGGCTTGTCGAGACTCCTGTCTGTTCCACTTTTCGTACTGGGCAATGAACAGCATTTCGTGTGATGTTCACTGGCACAGTAACAGAGTATAATGGGGATGACCCGTTGCCGTGAAGTTGGAACCTCAACTAACTAACCATCCAACTGACTGACTGACTGACTGACGGACGGACGGACGGACTGACTGACTGACTGACTGACTGACTATATCGTAATGTGATCAATGTGTCGAGTCACTCCTATCCCATGACGTCAGTGTGGACTTTCTTGAGCACGTTCATTGAGTCGCTCAGTATGTATGTGTGTGAGTTTCAGGGCCTGGATCTCAGCCATTGCTTGACGTGGTGCATGAGCGTGAGTATGATTTGACAGCACTACGGTAATATGCGCAAGCAAAGAGCGGATAAGTGAGGAGATGGGAGGCAGTGAAAACTGGAGAAGGGAGAAAAAATAATCTAATTTTTGAAGAGACGTGGGACTAGAAGAGAGAGAGGCCTATCTCTGTCTTGGAACAATAAACCCGTGCAGAAGTCGGATGTATCGGTCGGAAGGGACAAGTATTGTGTCATTGCTATAAATAGATACACAGCAATGAACATCCATTTCAAGGGCAGAGTGGCTTGTCGGTTGGACGTCCGCCTATAACTACAGCGGAGTACGTACAATTCATGGTGATTACAGCATGGGCAGGTACACGAGACACACGACTGGACACACCCCTTGATCCCGTGGCTGGGAAGTAGAAGTCTAGTCTTCTCGGATAAGCCCGAGAAACGACCAGGTCTCGTCCTCACACGCTTCTGGCGTTTACTTCAACGAACTGGCAGACATCGACAAGATCAGGCGGAACAAGCCACTTCCCAGAATGCATTTCAAAACTGAACACCTACCCGCGAACAAATCATTTATAGCAGTGGCTCTCAACCTTTTTTGGACCGTGTCCCCCTTCACAACATTTTCAGAACGTCAAACCCCCCCCCCCCCTCCTTTCGTATTTCCTCCCTAAAAATCCCCCCCCCCTTTTTTACATAGTATATGTAATAATGGAAGCTAAATTTAATAGCACATACCAAAACAAGTATAGACGTCTACATAAAACGTGATTTGCGGGTCTGCTTATGTTATAAAATGAATTTCAGAAGGGTGAGACGTACAGAATCGTAAAGTATGAAGGGAAAATCAATATCAAGTAATCGGTTCTTGTATTAACGCGATCTTGAAATAATCTTAATTTTCCCCCCCCCCCCCACCGAAACCCTAAAATTCCCCCCTGGGAGAGGGGGGAATTCCCCACCAGTTGAGAACCACTGATCTAGAGGATGAGACTGGAACACCAGGTCGACCCAAGCTCGAATTGATACCATGAACTTTCTTGGGAAGACAGGCTAGCAGGTGTGATGTTGAGTACATGAACCATCGACTGTTGGCTGTGTTTGTTTAGCGGCTGTTATCATCATCATTATCATGATGTACACTAATTACAGAAATTAGACGTCAAAATTTGTTGGTCACGTTATGAGAAGAAATAAATTGGAGAACTTGGTGACAACTGGCAAGATCGAGGTGTAGAGAACAAAGGGAAGGTAGAGAAGCAAATACCTGGATGGCATTACCACGTGGTATAGCCGAGACAAGAACACTGAGCTGATACACGACTCTGGTGATCGAGTGAGATGGTGAATCATGACCGCCTACGTTTATCGGCATGGCACATGATGAATGAATATTGACCACAAATACACTCCTTGTCAATAGTGCTGCGTTGTATTGACCACAAATACATTCCATGTAAATAATGATGTGTTGTATTTAACACAATAGTGTCAATAATGATGATTCCCAACATGGCGGATAGGCCATTTCAACCATTAAGCCTCTTGAGTGTTTATGATTTTGGCTCCGGTTTGTAGTCGCATTTTCCTAATGTTGGACTGGTAGTGCATGGTTTCGTCGCCCTGCTACTGAGATGATTGCGTGGCGTGACACAGTGAGCTATGAATTTCATTTCGAATGTTTTTACATCTGTCCGCGATTGTTGTAGCGTGAACTGCATGTTCGGAATGATAGCTGTCGGTCTGTCGCGTGGAAATAACTGGATTGCCCTTACGTTCACGAGTGCATTTTTATCGGAGACTCCTGGAGGTCGTCGCTGGAACTACGGTGTTCGTGCTTTGTGCAATGCTTTCAGCGGGCCGCCCTGCCGAAACGGTTGAGCCATTTGGGATAAATCCAGGGGCAATGAATTCGATCCTCTCGACTTTTAATGCAGTAATGTGTGGCTGCTGGTTTTCTAGTGACTGCCGTTTCCATCGACGATCAACTGTATTTTCCGTGGAGGACTTTTGTGTTGACATTCTGGCGACGGCATTATACACAGTGTACCTATGCGGGTTGTTGGCTTGTCGAGACTCCTGTCTGTTCCACTTTTCGTACTGGGCAATGAACAGCATTTCGTGTGATGTTCACTGGCACAGTAACAGAGTATAATGGGGATGACCCGTTGCCGTGAAGTTGGAACCTCAACTAACTAACCATCCAACTGACTGACTGACTGACTGACTGACTGACTGACTGACGGACGGACGGACGGACGGACTGACTGACTGACTGACTGACTGACTGACTATATCGTAATGTGATCAATGTGTCGAGTCACTCCTATCCCATGACGTCAGTGTGGACTTTCTTGAGCACGTTCATTGAGTCGCTCAGTATGTATGTGTGTGAGTTTCAGGGCCTGGATCTCAGCCATTGCTTGACGTGGTGCATGAGCGTGAGTATGATTTGACAGCACTACGGTAATATGCGCAAGCAAAGAGCGGATAAGTGAGGAGATGGGAGGCAGTGAAAACTGGAGAAGGGAGAAAAAATAATCTAATTTTTGAAGAGACGTGGGACTAGAAGAGAGAGAGGCCTATCTCTGTCTTGGAACAATAAACCCGTGCAGAAGTCGGATGTATCGGTCGGAAGGGACAAGTATTGTGTCATTGCTATAAATAGATACACAGCAATGAACATCCATTTCAAGGGCAGAGTGGCTTGTCGGTTGGACGTCCGCCTATAACTACAGCGGAGTACGTACAATTCATGGTGATTACAGCATGGGCAGGTACACGAGACACACGACTGGACACACCCCTTGATCCCGTGGCTGGGAAGTAGAAGTCTAGTCTTCTCGGATAAGCCCGAGAAACGACCAGGTCTCGTCCTCACACGCTTCTGGCGTTTACTTCAACGAACTGGCAGACATCGACAAGATCAGGCGGAACAAGCCACTTCCCAGAATGCATTTCAAAACTGAACACCTACCCGCGAACAAATCATTTATAGCAGTGGCTCTCAACCTTTTTTGGACCGTGTCCCCCTTCACAACATTTTCAGAACGTCAAACCCCCCCCCCCCCCTCCTTTCGTATTTCCTCCCTAAAAATCCCCCCCCCCCTTTTTTACATAGTATATGTAATAATGGAAGCTAAATTTAATAGCACATACCAAAACAAGTATAGACGTCTACATAAAACGTGATTTGCGGGTCTGCTTATGTTATAAAATGAATTTCAGAAGGGTGAGACGTACAGAATCGTAAAGTATGAAGGGAAAATCAATATCAAGTAATCGGTTCTTGTATTAACGCGATCTTGAAATAATCTTAATTCCCCCCCCCCCCCACCGAAACCCTAAAATTCCCCCCTGGGGGAGGGGGGAATTCCCCACCAGTTGAGAACCACTGATCTAGAGGATGAGACTGGAACACCAGGTCGACCCAAGCTCGAATTGATACCATGAACTTTCTTGGGAAGACAGGCTAGCGGGTGTGATGTTGAGTACATGAACCATCGACTGTTGGCTGTGTTTGTTTAGCGGCTGTTATCATCATCATTATCAAGTGCCTTGCCGACTGATTTGTGCGAACAAGCTTCTCCGCATCTTGCGATCTTCAACAAATTGTATCAGTCCATGCGCTGACATCTTTCATGATAACAGTCAAGAATCTTCTCTCGTTGTCTTCTTTACCTCTCTTTCCACAAATCTTTCCAGTTGTCACGTGTTCCAGTTTTTATGTTCTCATAATGTAGCCAACAGACGTCTGTGTCTGTGTGATGTTTGTTATAAGTTGTCTTGTGTCTTAACTTCCCTCGGAACATTTGTATTGCTCAATTTGCCCGTGTAAGGATACCCGCGTACAATAGAAACGGAGTTTTACTAACCAAACGAATGAGAGAGCTGACATATTCATGTTAGAATCGTATCGACTGTTATGTACATGTTAGAATCGTATCGACTGTTATGTACATGTTAGAATCGTATCGACTGTTATGTACATGTTAGAATCGTATCGACTGTTATGTACATATTAGAATCGTATCGACTGTTATGTACATGTTAGAATCGTATCGACTGTTATGTACATATTAGAATCGTATCGACTGTTATGTACATGTTAGAATCGTATCGACTGTTATGTACATATTAGAATCGTATCGACTGTTATGTACATGTTAGAATCGTATCGACTGTTATGTACATATTAGAATCGTATCGACTGTTATGTACATATTAGAATCGTATCGACTGTTATGTACATGTTAGAATCGTATCGACTGTTATGTACATGTTAGAATCGTATCGACTGTTATGTACATATTAGAATCGTATCGACTGTTATGTACATGTTAGAAACGTATCGACTGTTATGTACATGTTAGAATCGTATCGACTGTTATGTACATGTTAGAATCGTATCGACTGTTATGTACATATTAGAATCGTATCGACTGTTATGTACATGTTAGAAACGTATCGACTGTTATGTACATGTTAGAATCGTATCGACTGTTATGTACATATTAGAATCGTATCGACTGTTATGTACAAGTTAGAATCGTATCGACTGTTATGTACATATTAGAATCGTATCGACTGTTATGTACAAGTTAGAATCGTATCGACTGTTATGTACATATTAGAATCGTATCGACTGTTATGTACATATTAGAATCGTATCGACTGTTATGTACATATTAGAATCGTATCGACTGTTATGTACATGTTAGAATCGTATCGACTGTTATGTACATATTAGAATCGTATCGACTGTTATGTACATGTTAGAATCGTATCGACTGTTATGTACATATTAGAATCGTATCGACTGTTATGTACATATTAGAATCGTATCGACTGTTATGTACATGTTAGAATCGTATCGACTGTTATGTACAAACAATCATCTTTTCTATTTTGCTTGTCTTTCATTCGTGTTTGTTTGCTTTGAACTTGGACGTATTCCACACATGTGATACTATTACTATTTCTTGCTACTACTAGTAAGTGCACTGGGCTGATTGGGCGCGTGGATTAGCTTAGCCTATGCTGACTTCCGGTTCTCAACATGGAGTAGAGGCAGTTGAGTTGTTAAGGCCTCTGGCATGTGGCTACAGTTCGCTTACACATGTTCCTCATGTTGGACTCATGGTTCCATCGCCCTGCTACTGAGTTAAGTGCGTGGAACGACACTGAGCTGTGAATTTCGTATGGAGTGCCTTTAAATGTGTCCGCGGCATGCACTGCATTTTTAGAATAATGGCGGCCGGCCGGTCGCTGGACTAACTGGATTGCCTTTTGCAGTAATGTGTGGCTGCTGGTTTTCTAGTGACTGCCGCTTCCATCGACGATGAACTGTATTTTTGTGTGAAGGACATTTGTGTTGGCGTTCTGGTCGTAGCATTATGCATAGTATACCTGTGCGGGCTGTTGGTTTGTCGAGACTCCTGTATGTTCCACCTTTCACATGAGGCAGTGTAAAGCATATTGTGTGATATTCACTGGCACCGGGACGGAGCATAACCACGACTGACTTAGCCTATTACCACCATGCGAACCCACTCCGACTTGTGAGGTACTTGTAATTTACGACCCCATGGTAAGGACAAGAACGAGAAGTCAACATTTCAGTACAACTGACCGGCGCGTGGAACTAAACCCACTACACTGCGGTCTGAAGAGTCTTCACACGTTAAACCTCTCAGCCATACAGTCCTCCAAATATAATCGTAACTGATTAAGTGCAATGGGATGATTTATCGCCTTAAGCGATTTCTCATAACCGCCAAAGGCATACATTTGTTTTCTGTATGCAACTACCTTTATTTTTATATATAATACCTCATGTCGGCTACCATATTTAGCAACTTTTAGGAGATAACTGTGACACAACCCTACATCCCATTTTCCGCCATCCATTTTCGTTCTTTCGAAACCTACAGATTGTTTGGCACTGAATCTGTTAATTCATTAATAACCGCTATGTATGCCAGTGTTGAGGTATCCAGTTGTAGTGCACAGTGTTGATTTTATTTACTTCCAGTCCGGACAGCGAAGAATGGGCTTGTGTTGTGCCAACTGCAACACAACCACCACCACCTTGTGGCGGCGTAACGGCGAAGGAGAGCCTGTCTGCAACGCTTGTGGATTGTACTACAAACTACACCAGGTGAGTTCCTGTGACTGTGTCTACAGATATCAGTGGACTAGCTGTAGTTAGTTAGTTAGTTAGTTAGTTACTTAGTTAGTTAGTTAGTTAGTTAGATAGTTAGTTAGTTAGTTAGTTAGTTAGTTAGTTAGTTAGTCAGTTAGTTAGTTAGTTAGTTAGTTAGTCGCAGTTCCAACTTCACAGCAACGGGTCGTCCCCATTATGCTCCGTTCCTGTGCCAGTAAATATCACACAAAACGCTCCCCATTGCCCAATGTGAAAAGTGAAAAAGACAGGAGTCTCGACAAACAACAGCCCTCACAGATACAATGTGCATAATGCCGCCGCCAGAATGTCAACACAATAGTCCCTCACAAAACACCCAGTTCATCTCTGATGGAATCGGCAGTCATTTTCCCATCTGGATGTTTCCTAGATGTTCACCCACACAGTCCACGAAATACAGTTCATCGTCGATGGTAGTGGCAGTCAACCAGAAGCCCAGCAGCCACGCATTTCTGCATAAGGCAAAAACCGGTCAACTCTGGGACATAGCCATCTGCCATCGGTCCGAACATGCAGTCACGTTCCAAAAAACCTCGGGCAGATTCAAAAGCATTTCACACGAAACTCACAGCTCACAGTGTCGCGCCACGCACTCACTCAGTAGCAGGGCGACGGAACCATCAAGCCTCCTTAGTCGCCTCTTACGACATGCGTGGTAGGCTGCAGTGTTGCTATTCTTTGCTTCCCTTATGGGCCCCGGCAACACACGGGAGTAGCTGTAGTTATCTGATTATGTGTTTGTAGCTGTAGTTATCTGGTAAGAGGTGAAAGAAGTGCCTGGGGGGTTGGTGGCGAATTGGTGGACGGTGATTGGTTCAGGAAAGCCTGGCATATGATACCGCAATATCTAGTCTTAGAGATGAAAGGAGTCACAGCGACTGGAGGATAGGCAGCAGAAACATGTGAATGTAACGATTCAACAAAGTATAATGAGAAAGGTGAAGATAGTCATGCTTCTGGCAAAGTGGCAGGCTTCCATTCAGCAATCAAATGTAGAGAATATCTGTTGGAATTCTCTTCCTCTCCCCCTTCCCCCACCCCGGGGGACATGCTGTCGTAGTGAGAAAGGAGCAGATTGTCTGGGTCTGCACTAACCAGTGGGGTATTGGTCCATGATAAGGTAGGTGTGGTTGGGTCCCTTTGGAATCGTGTCTATAGTCCAGAAGAACAGATAGGCCATCACGGATTGGAGATAATGGAGCTAAAGGGAGTGACCAGAGGATCTGACCAACACTCAGGACTCCGAGGATAGGCCAGACGGACACATAATCAGACTGATACTGGTAATATTAGTATTGGGGCTTTTCTCATGCTGTTGCAATTGAGGACGGAGCACTATGGTAATCTCCCTAGTGCTGTGATGTCGGTTCTTGACTCACCTCAACTCAACTCAACCAGTTAACTAACTTTCAAACAGTCTCGTCAGGTGCAAAGTTTGAATCCTCGACCTGCGTCATCACATCGGAGACCGTGGTGTATCGTCCCATGGTTCGTCAGACTAGCGTCGACCCACAATGTCCCGCGTAGAGGCATAAAAAGGGTCTGGATCAGTCATAGACCATGCTCCCATCGTTTTTAACAATGTGCTTGTAACAATGTGTTTGTGTTTGCAACAATGTGTTTGTAACAATGTATTTGTAACAATGTGTTTGTGTTTGCAAAAATGTGTTTGTAACAATGTGTTTGTAACAATCTGTTTGTAACGATGTGTTTTTGTGTTTAACAATGTGTTTTTGTTTGTAACAATGTGTTTGTTGTAATCTGTTTGTGTTTGTAGCAATGTGTTTGTAACCACGTGTTTGTGTTTGTAACAATGTGTTTGTAGCGTGTTTGTACCAATGTGTTTGTGTTTGTAACAATGTGTTTGTTACAATGTGTTTCTAACGTGTTTGTAACAATGAGTTTTTTTTTTTTTTTGGTAACAATGTGCCTGTGTTTGTAACCATGTGTTTTAGTTTGTAACGATGCGCCTGTGTTTGTAACAATGTGTGTATGTTTGTGTAGGTCAACCGGCCGCTGTCCATGAAGAAAGACGGGATACAGACAAGAAAGAGGAAGCCGAAGTCATCATCAAAATCCAAATCTGCTTCCAAAGATCAGCAAAACTCCCAGCAGATCCAACAGCAGGGACAACAACAACAACAGCAGCAGCAAAGAAGCCAACAACAACGCCAGCAACAACAGCAAAGAAGCCAGCAGCAGCAGCGTCAGCCAGACTTTCAGCAACAGCAGCACGCCCACTACCTAGAGTACGATACCTCGCACATGCAGCAACAGCTGCACCATCAGCAACATCAGCACCATCAACAGCACACGTCGCCCTCGATCATGCAGAATGACACGGTCAACCACGTGGTCAATGACGTCACATCGCTGCTTCCTGCACAAATGCCAAGGTCGCACGACCTACTGGACTTGACCTTGGCAGGATCCAGAAATGGACACGGTAAGGGTCAACCGAGCCACTACTACTACCACCACCACTACTACCACCACTATTACTACCACCACTACTACTACTGCTATTATTATAAGAATAATAATTATTATTATTACCACTTCTTCTACTACTATTACCATTTCTACTACTACTACTACTATTGCTGCTGCTGCTGCTACTACTATGCTACTACTACTACTACTACTACTACTACTACTACTACTACTACTACTACTACTACTACTACTACTACTACTACGACTCCTGCTGCTGCTGCTGCTACTACTACTACTACTACTACTACTACTACTACTACTACTACTACTACTACTACTACTACTACTACTACTACTACTACTACTACTACTACTACTACTACTGCTACTACTACTACTACTACTACTGCTACTACTACTACTACAAGTCCCGTTGCTGCTGCTACTACTAAGATCACTACTGCTGTCAGTGGCACCTTGCCGTCTTTACAGACGAAAGTATGTGGATTGGGATTAGGCCAGAATTCCATCGCACAAAACCTGGGCGTGGATTCAGAGAACATGTGTTGCCCATGCAGCATGTTCCCTCTCTCGGCCTTGCCTTGTTTACTCCGGAGGAAATAACCAGTACGTCTGGAACAAGGTAGGTTGCAGACGTTTGCGGCTCAGAATCAAACCTCCGAGAGCGGGAGGTGAAACTCACCTCCAAGAGCAGGAGGTGAGTGGTGGCCAGACCCTCACATCCGTGGGATTTGACTTAGAGACGTTCAGCCATATCCCTCAGCTGATGGCCTCAAATCAAGTGTCTGGATCTGTATGAGTGTGTACATCTGTCAATGTGTCCGGACAAATGTAAGCGTGCACTACCGTCAGACTCCCTGCCTGACTCTGCGGGTCCCGCGACCAACGGGAATCGGCCCGCCGGAGATACTGCTCGTCTGTTGCGAACACATCTCCCTGACTGAATAAGCAAAGAAACCATACAAGTAGTCTACTACTACCATTATTATTACCACTACTGCTACTATTATTACTACTACTATTACTACTAATACTACTACGACCTCTACTGCTGTCCTCCAAAGGAAAGGTACCCCAAATCCATCCGGAACAAGACAAGCTGCAGAAGCTGTTGGATCAGCAAAATAATGCTCCAACTGTCAGCCAGAGCTTTGATCCTAGACCACCTGCCGACCAAGGCTCTGGGCATGGATAAAAAACAAGGAGATCGACTAAACCAATTACTAATAAAACTACATACATTCATTATCCGGTGTCTGTCCAGAATAGAGATCCTAAAATAGTAAACTGCTGGGATGTCTATGGTGATAACATATGAAATATTTCAATACAAAATATCTTTCCTTGCTGATCTACAAACATTTCAAATACCATTTACAATAGCCAGATGATATATGTATTTATTATTTGTGTATAATGCCTCAACAGACGTAACCGCAACTCCAATCTGATTGATTGCTTTGATTTATTCCAGTGACCGAACTGAAGCCACTGCCATCGTATTCATCCCTATACAACCACGGAGGGCACCTGAGCAACAGTCTAGGTAACGGCGACTCGTCTATTGGTGGTCACCTGTCCACGATTCAACAAAACGGATCATCCGTTCTGGCTGTACTCGGGCCTTCATCCGTGTCCAGTACATCAGCTCTTCTACCTATTTCTAGCCTCACGAGCTCCGGACGTCATATTCTAGCGAGCAGCACAGCATCCAATCATCTTTCGCATCTGAATCCCACGATCATAACCGAGGCATCTCCCTCAGTGATAGGGCGCACGTTTTCTTTAGAGAACATAATGTTGAAGCAGGAACATGACGCCCTGTATGCCCCTTCCCCGCCAAAAGCGGTTCCTGTCATCACAGCAGACATCCCAAGTGAAACGGAAGGCGCCATGCCAGGCCTGTGCAAAAGTGAAATCATTCAATTGAAATCCATTTCCACTAGTCACTGAGATAGTTTTTGCCATTTAAATATAAACTATATAAACAATATGTTAATCATTTGCTCATGTTTGAGCATGGTAATTTGGTGCCGTGCTAAGGATACATTTATGTAATGGTTCTTTGAGGCATCTTTATAAAACGAGAATTTTGTAATATAGATGATTATTTAAAAAATTGTTTACATTTTGTCTTGTCTTTATATGTAAGTAAGTATTACAGAAGTATAATGTATAGGGTGTATTTTTAATGACTGCAGTGTTTGAAAATATTGCCGGTCCAAGTTTTGTATTCACCCTCTGTAAAGTTCATGCAACATAATAGGTAAATACAAAACTTGGAACGGTAATATTTTAAAACACCGCACAGTCATTAAAAATGCATCCTGCTATAGAAGAAATATGAATTCATGTGGAAAATGTTGCGTAGATTAATTTAACAGAAATAATGAATGTTTGTGTGCAATGTTGCATAGATCAGTATTTTGTAAAGCATGGTTATTCTGCCGTGTTAGAAATATTGAATTTGTAGGTAATGTCCCATTGCATTCAAGGGTTGTAGGCGCAAGTCTTGTTGCAAACTAACTACAGCAAGTCTAGTTCGTGTATAATTCGACAATATACCCAGCCTTCTGGGTGGATACAATGATAGCTGTGTATTGTCTCAAAAGATGTATAGGTAAATGGCCCAGTTATGTAAAACGATCCCCCACCGCAAATAGCCAATTGGCACTTAGATACAACAGTAAGAAGAGCATAAAATAAGTATCATTAGCCGTGAATTAGTGGAATAACAAAAACAACAAACATATCTGCCTTGGTTCTTGATACCAGGGGTCTAGAGAAGAGTTTACAGTTGACCCATTTTACTCCCAAGAAACACATGAGAGATATTATATGCGATAGACCAAAAACATCCATCGAAGACACTGCCTGAACAAAGTGTATCTTGCAGATTGCCACAGCCACAACAATAAAATTCACTATAGCTCATATGTAGGAGCAGATGACTGTCAAACCTGCTTTTTCTACAATCCAACATTTGTTGACCATTTGCATAGTCATAGTAAACAATCGATCTTATTCGCGCATGTGAATAGATCATATATCAGACATTTATAAGCACGTTAACCTCCCCCCCCCCCTCCCCCCTGTCATTCCCTCCATTGTTGACAAGAGATATAACCAAAACTTCCTTTCACACCAATTTAACACACTTGAAGAACCCAGTCTCTTCTCTACACACACTGATATTAAACACTCGATCACGAAATCTTAAAATGACTAGAGCAACCAGCAATATCCCAAGTAAATGCAATTATACACGACCTTTGTGTCTCTGTATAATTGATATCACATGCACATATCACACACTTATCTTTTGTCCTGGCTCAGTCTCTCGTCCCATGATTCACACATATCAAGCAAATGGACTTTCATATTCACTCTTCCTTAATTTGAGACTTAGGTTACAGAAAATGGCCGCATTTAATACTGGATACTAAAGAGGTCGAGTTTGTATAAAGCCCACAGAGTCTTGTTCAGAAGGTCTTCCCTAATCCATGACAGATAAATAACTGAAAGGAGAATAGGAAGAATTAAGAAGGCCTGTAGGCTGAGACAATAGTGAAACTCTTTCTGATGTGTTAATTGCTACAAAAAGGGGATGTCATTGATTAGTGGTTTATCCGTGGAACTATGCCCTGTTAAAATAATTATCTTTAGTGACAGTTCTTTAGTAATTAATATTGGAAACATAAAAAAGTTAGAAATTGTATAACTCATTCATGGAAATCAGTTATCAAATGACATAAACATCTCGCGAGGGAACTAATTTATGTCACATAAACTTAATGTCATGGTGTTTTTTTTTTCTGTTCCACTGCAAGTGTAACACTGAAATCAAATTGCAATTCAGAGTAACATTTGCTATGGTGGATGAGGCATGTAATTTTAGTGTCTAGACAAAGTGTTAATATGGTAGCTGAAGCCTGTAACATTTAGTGCCTAGACAGTGTTAACATGGTAGCTGAAGCCTGTAACTTTAGTGCCTAGACAGTGTTAACATGGTAGCTGAAGCCTGTAACTTTAGTGTCTAGACAGTGTTAACATGATAGCTGAAGCCTGTAACTTTAGTGTCTATAAAGTGTTAACATGATAGCTGAAGCCTGTAACTTTAGTGTCTAGACAGTGTTAACATGATAGCTGAAGCCTGTAACTTTAGTGTCTAGAAAGTGTTAACATGATAGCTGAAGCCTGTAACTTTAGTGTCTAGACAGTGTTAACATGATAGCTGAAGCCTGTAACTTTAGTGTCTAGAAAGTGTTAACATGATAGCTGAAGCCTGTAATTTTAGTGTCCAGACAGTGTTATCATGATGAAGCCTGTAACTTTAGTGTCTAGAATCTAAACTCTAGACATTGGTAACCCCACGTTTCACCTACAGCCTTAACAATGTCCAGCTTGAAGACAGGTGCTTACCACACATCTTCACATGGCGAATTTTCCATTATATTGCTATTGAAAGTGCAACCACACATACAAGATCTCAACTACACTAAACTAATATTGCAATTGAGAGTACGCCTACAGGTACGAGATTTTCACTGAACTAATGTAATATTGCTATTGAAAATACAACTTTAACTACGAGATCTCAACTGAACTTATGGCATGTTGCTATTGAAATGCAACTATAGAAACGAAACCTAAATTCTAATGATGTAACATTGCTACTGAAAATGCAAACAAGGATACGAGATTTCAACTGTACTG
Source organism: Cepaea hortensis (assembly GCA_963921405.1). Classification (NCBI taxonomy): domain Eukaryota; kingdom Metazoa; phylum Mollusca; class Gastropoda; order Stylommatophora; family Helicidae; genus Cepaea; species Cepaea hortensis. The sequence continues at coordinate 86,291,685 of OY992895.1, read as the reverse complement.
GTGTAATAATGTTATTGAATGTACACCATTAGATACGAGATGTTAATTGTGCAAAAAGTAGAGCGACAACATAACGAGACTATATTATCATTTGTTACTATTCTTGTTGAGATGTGTATTTTTGTATGTTAATGTGTGCTTTTTTCTCCTTGGTATGTGAAATTGTAACAAATAATGACATATAATTGACAAGCGGTTATCAGGGTAGACGCAAGGTGTTACAAATATGTATATTTTGAAAGAAACACCTGGGAGCACACAAGAAAGATTCCATGTATGGATTCCACTTGCAGTTGTCAGCACTCTTCAGATCCATCATTTTAATGTATGAATTCCATTTAGCACTAGAATGTATTTGCAGACTTCGCGTAAGCTCTAGCACAAGTGTAGGTTGGTTCCGCTTAGAACTCGTGCGGTGGATTTCCCTTACCTACACCCCAGCTCTAGAAGATGTTAATTACATTTTAGTGACAAAAACTAATGTGAACATTAAAAAAAAAAATAAGCTCTAACATTAGTGTACTGATTTCCGGTTAGTCAGTCAGTCAGTCAGACAGACAGTCAGTCAGTCAGTCAGGTAGGTAGGAAGGTAGGTAGTAGTTAGTTAGTTAGTTAGGTAGTTAGTTAGTTAGTTAGTTAGTTAGTTAGTTAGTTACTCAGTTAGTTAGTTAGTTAGTTAGTTAGTTACTTAGTTAGTTATTTAGTCAGTCAGCCAGTCAGTCAGTTAATCAGTCAGTCAGTCGTGGTTCCAACTTCACGGCAAAGAGTCGCCTCTTTATGCTTAGTTCCTGTGCCAGTAAATATCCTACAAATTGCTCCTCACTACCCCGTGTGAAAAGTGGAACAGACAGGAGTCTGGACAAACCAAGTTTTTTTTTTTTTCCAGAATACATTCACGCCTTAAGAAAAAGGTTTTCATTTGACGCCCCCTTGTATTTAATCGACCACCCAGCGAGCTTTTTATCAACTGTATTTATTGTACTAGTATAGGATGTATTTTTAATGACTATGCAGTGTTTAAAAATATTGCCGGTCAAGTTTTGTATTCACCCTCTGTAAAAATCATGCAACATAATAGGTAAATACAAAACTTGGACCGGCAATATCTTCAAACACCACAGAATCATTAAAAATACACCCTGTACAAGTCAATAAGAAACTATTTTCCCTACCTTTAATTGTATTCGGTATATGGTGCTATTCCATATTTTTAATATACCACTGGACAATCAATGGCGGGAGTGGTCAGTGTCACATCAGCCGTCTCTACTGATAAATCATTTTCTGGTAACCATTTTAGTCTGCACGGATCTAGGAGTCCAAGTCATTCATGGAAAAGGCCCTCTTAATCAGGTTTGGAGATCATGTTCACTGGGCCGGTACGCTATGTGTTAACTACTGTGCTCAATATTTATTTTCTTCAACACAATATTATGTTATCCTGTTCTGTGACTTAACCAATACGTGCGGACACTTCTAATTTTAATGTAGTGTATGCAATTTGCAATGTTTTAGTATATCTTTGGTATTTTACTGTGACGTAGCAATGCAGTGCTATAGTAAAATCAATGGACGTACCATTACCATGATTTTGTAGAATGAATGAATGTAGATTGCAGTGCTATTGTAGAATGAATGGACTTAGCATGCAGTGCTATTGTAGAATGAGTGGACTTAGCGTACAGTGCTATTGTAGAATGAATGTAGATTGCAGTGCTATTGTAGAATGAATGGACTTAGCATGCAGTGCTATTGTTAGATTGAATAGACATAGCATGCAGTGCTATTGTAGAATGAACGAACGTAATAATGCAGTATTATAATTAGAATGAACGGACATAACAATGCAGTGTTAGTGTTATTGGTAGAATGAAAGGACGTAACAATGCAGTGTTATTGGTAGGATGAACGGACACAACTTTGCTGTTTTTTTGTTTTTGTTTTTTTTTTGGTGTAAAAATGAACGGTATTGGTCGAATTTACAGACGTAATTATGCAATGTTATTGATGGAATGAACGGAAGTAACATTGCAGTATTTATGGTAAAATGAAAGAACGTAGACTGCAGTGCTATTCGTAAAATGAAGATATTTGAGCACACAGCCAGCGACTACAAGCTGACGCCATGTTGAAATACACAAAGTTGTTTGACATCGTCATTCACAGGATATGCAATTAAAGGGAAATAAGAAGTTAAATGAAAGCAACAAATGGCATGAACAGTGCACATGAACTAAACAAGAATGCAGACAGCAGATATGGGTGGATACAAACAATATTGACCTGGCCTAGCCTGCGAGGTTGTTGTAGCAGAAGTGAAAGGAACCCCCAGAGACTTGTACAGTACCACGATATAAATACTAGCAACATTTAAGATTAGCGAATCAGTCAATGTGTATATGTGGATTTGGCGCCACAGACAGTAGATCACTTACTCCAAGACTGCCCAAAATACAACAGATCAAGGCAACAACGTGTATATCTTTCTTTCTTGGCTACGATGGGTAGCGTTGTGATGTTCTGTTGTGATAATTTGGTGTGTCCAGTGTGTGCCGCGTGGTTACACACCCGCTTCACACGCGTGATCCGGGACTGTTTCCGGATCCGGTCAGGGATATGTACTACTGACGAGCTCAAATGAGGGCGAAACTCGATTATAGTGCTTCCATATTGACGTGGATAGGCCTTAGGTTCATACCAGAATGCGATCGGCGTTGCCAGTAGTGGGTTGTGCTCAATATTTAAAATCAAAGTGTAGTAATTGCACTTGATCTTGCCAGGGTCACAAGCAGAGGCGGTCATCAGAATGACACATGGGGACGTCGGGGACTCATGGGACAGCTCTGGTCTCTGGGGGATCTAAGAGCCCTTATTTTTTATTTTTGTTAACGTACAAATCTTTCGCCTTTTAGAGGCGGACATCGGAATGGCACACATGGAATGGAACTTCATGGTCGGTTTTGCCATTAAAAAAAAAAAAAATTATTTCAAAAGAAAAAAAAAACTTGGCCTAGAGTAACAACAGTGGAAGCATGGACCTTTCAGTAAACTAAAACAGACAGTGAAGTTTATACAAGAGAAATCATTACAGATGTAGACAACAAATGACAAGTGAACTAAAGAAGCAGCAAACTATAATTAACCTAATGGACTGTTAAAATATAGCAATGGGAACGTTCCTGTGAACATTAAATATCACATGGACAGACCGACTCAATTATCTGAGGGACTTCCGAATAAATTTTCTTCCCAACCAGATATTCATTCCCCAGGCGTGAAGCCGGATATCAACTGCGAGAAACCATCTAAAGAAACAATTAAAAAACTCCAGAACGATGGGAAAGCTGCTAGTCAAGGTGGTATCACAGCAAAGCTAATAAAGCCACGATAACACATTAATTTAATTACTGCATACATTATTTAATAGTCTGGGAGATTAGAGAAATACCAGCAGATTGAAGAGAATGATATCTGATGAAGCTGTCAAAGAAAGGAGGTCTGCAGAAGTGTGAGAAGTAAAGAGGAATAATCTTAATTTCAGTTCCTGTGGAAATATTCAGCATGATTATTTCGGAGAGATTCAGAGATGCAATTGAAACATAAAACTAAGGGATGAACAAGCAGGCTTCCGACCAAACAGATCACGTACTGACCAGATAGCCACACTATGCATATTAATAAAATAAAAAAAAGTAGCTTAAAAGTCGACAGGGTCGACTTCATTGCACTGGGTTTTATCCCATATGGCTCGGTCTCTTTCTTTTCTTTTTTTTTTTCTTTTTTTTTTTTTTAACTTGTAAACCGAAGGACGCAACCCGGAATCGAACCCACGACCTTCGGAGCACGAATCAAACGGCTTGACCACTTCGCCACAGAGACTCCCTATATTAATAAAATAGATGGATGAACTGAATCGACCCCTTTATATTGGATATTGACACCGAAAAGACCTTTGACAGCATGAAGAGGGAATCTCTGTGGAAATCGATGAGGCAATATTAGATGCCTCATAAGATTGTTAACTTCATCAGGAAATGTACAAAGACATGCAAGTCAGAGTTCTTCATAACGAACAGACTATAGACTGAACCACGAAGGCAACTTCCACCAGAAATGAAATTCAATGGACTCCGACACTAGGGAAACGAAATCCCAGTACATCACAAACCCACACCAAGGTCCTGCTTTGGGATGTTATTTTTATCCATCCATCAGGTGCCGATAAGCGTGGGCGGTCATGTTTTGCCATCTCACTCGATCACCAGAGTCGTTATTTTTATATCGATATTAAATATTTTATAAGGGTGTATTATAAGGAACTATTCAACCAGGACAAATCATAACAGAAATGATATGCACGATGTTTGCCACAAATTGTGGCGCCTTGTTGCAAACTGTTGCAAGCATAGGCCATAGGTGTTGGCCTGCGTTTTGTAAGTGTTAATATATGTTATTAACTGGTGTGCGTTAAGGTATACATTTATGCTTTGAATGAAAACATGTTGGTATTGTTGTTGTCATCAAGTTCAGTTTCTGTTATGGTTATACGTATTCAAACCATATCACACGGCATGCCATTTGAGGTGGTACGCACTTTAGCAGAAAACTAATGGAATTCACGAAACGTGAATTGTTAAGACTTCATGTTTTGTCTGTTTTGTTTGACAAATACTAAATGTTGTTGATTTTGGGGCAACACTAAATATTGTTGATTTTGGGGCAACACTAATTATTGTTGGTTTTGGGACAACACTAATTATTGTTGGTTTTGGGACAACACTAAATATTGTTAATGTTGAGGCAACACTAAATATTTTTTTATTTTGGGGCAACACTAAATATTGTTGATTTGGGGGCAACACTAAATATTGTTGGTTTTGGGGCAACATTAAATATTGTTGATTTGGGGGCAACACTAAATATTGTTGGTTTTGGTGCAACACTAAATATTGTTTGTTTTGGGCAACACTAAATATTGTTGGTTTTGGTGCAACACTAAATATTGTTTGTTTTGGGCAACACTAAATATTGTTTGTTTTGGGCAACACTAAATATTGTTTGTTTTGGGCAACACTAAATATTGTTTGTTTTGGGCAACACTAAATATTGTTGGTTTTGGGCAACACTAAATATTGTTTGTTTTGGGCAACACTAAATATTGTTGGTTTTGATCCGAGCTGTCAAGTGCCGGACCTGACATTGGGACAAACTGTAGACTGATAGATATTGTATGTATTATTTGAGACAAATTGCAAAAAGACATAATGAATGAATCATCAAAAACTAAGAAGTAGAATCGGTAAACTTAATTAAAACACGACCACAACTAACAAAATGGACGTTGCGGCCAAAATCTCCGTAAGTACACATACAACAAACACACACACAACAAACACACACAAAACAAACACACACAATAAACACACACACAACAAACACACACACAACAAACACACACAACAAACACACACAATAAACACACACACAACAAACACACACACATAACAAACACACACACAACAAACACACACACAACAAACACACACACAACAAACACACACACAACAAACACACACACAACAAACACACACACAACAAACACACACAACAAACACACACACAATAAACACACACACAACAAACACACACACATAACAAACACACACACAACAAACACACACACAACAAACACACACACAACAAACACACACACAGCAAACACACACACAACAAACACACACACAACAAAAACTAAGAAGTAGAATCGGTAAACTTAATTAAAACACGACCACAACTAACAAAATGGACGTTGCGGCCAAAATCTCCGTAAGTACACATACAACAAACACACACACAACAAACACACACACAACAAACACACACAATAAACACACACACAACAAACACACACACAACAAACACACACAACAAACACACACAATAAACACACACACAACAAACACACACACATAACAAACACACACACAACAAACACACACACAACAAACACACACACAACAAACACACACACAGCAAACACACACACAACAAACACACACACAACAAACACACACACAACAAACACACACACAACAAACACGCACACAACAAACACACGCAGATACAACTACATTAAAAGCAATACATTAAAATATACATATAAAAAGCTACTCATTTGTTTCCGTATTGTGGGGTGGACACCTATGTTGTTGAATACTGCGTGTATGGTAATGTAAAATAGATTTCAGACATATAACATACAAGAGGACGTCAAATGAATATCTTAAATGTTTTGTTTTTCCTACACTGTTATTCAGTTAACGATTGCAGTTGTCTTGGGTAATCTTGCAGATGGTGGCTGGAGCCACGGAATTTGTTCTTTGCGCTCTGCGGAAAGAGACCGAGCCATATGGGATAGATCCTGGTACAATGCAGTCCAGCCTCTTGTCTATAAACCTTCCAATCCTTTGTCGACAATGATACTCCTAAAGCCCGTGTAAGAACAACTATTACCCGAGGCTTATTCTATGCCTGGTTGTATGTGCGGTGTCGAATCATGACCTAGTCACATCCTAATCTGCATGTCCGCAGATATGAAGTTTAAGTACCGGCCGTGCACACAGCGCTTGTCTCTGACCTTGGAGAGGTGAGGGAAGGCTCTGTAGCACAGACCCCGGTGAACGTGATACGTCGGTACCTGGTCGGAAGAACAGAGTATACACTACCTTCACTCTCATAAATACGAGGGGGCTTCAAAAGAAAACCTTAAATGTGCTTTACTTGTTTTTTTTTGTTTTTTTTGGGTGAATATATTCTGAAAAAGTAAGGAACAAATGTATTATTTTGTTTTCGAGGTAGTCGCGACTGGGTTCAATGCAAATCCTCCAGCTCCGATAAAGTGCTTGGATTTCTGTAGAAAAAAAAATATCTCTTGGTCGCGTTTGTAACCACCCATGCACCACCTGCTGTAACTCTTCACAGAAGTCACGCCGTTTTGAAACTTCCAACCCCACTCATATACTTGCTGGGCTGACATGCAGGCATCACCATACTGACCCTTCATTGGCCGATGAATTTCTGTAGGTTTCACCCCTCACTGATCAAAGAACGCGTAACAGAACGCTGCTCCTCTTTGGTGTATGTCAAAAGTGAGGTGGCCATATTTAAACTGTCGTTATCGTGATGTCAAGTGCTTAATACTCTTGAAATCCTTAACAAAAATATTGACGCGTTACAAGATAATGGCATGGTTGTTGTGATTTCTATCACACTTGTTTTCATGTGACCCCGCCCCCCCCCCAATCTCTCTCTTACACTTCGTACAACCCCTTCTCATAGCTCTTGCAACTAAAGCCATTCTAGATTCAAAAGGACGTGTTCGACGATTCCGTGTGTTGGAGCGTCTGGTCAGTGCAACCCGATTAGTTAAACAAAACTCTCACGCGAACGGTTGGTTCACCTCTAAACACTGGGCTAAGACCACAGACAATCATTTGTGTTGGACTGATTAAAGTCCAGTTATTGTTTCCTAGAAATCACTGTACATACTTTCAATATTTCGTAGATTGATGCTTCTTAGTTTTGTGAATGAACATTCCTATTTGTAACAAAAATCTATTTGTTCCATGTAACAGACAGTGAACTTTCGTTCATGCGTGTATTGTTGGTTTAACTGTAATATATGATTGTGTTTTTTAAAGAAATGACTTTGGAAACCAACTGTATTCATAAAATATGGCCATATTTTTTAATGCTTCAACTTGCATTCTTGCCCATTGTTTTCCTGTTTAATAAAATGTTCACTAGATAAACATCTTTGTTGCCTGTTTATGGTTTGATGTGACATGTCAGAAATCTATCACCCTGTAATAAATTGTGAAGTGCTTGTACGTGATCATATATTTACAGTCACACGTTTGGCTATTCTGAAGTATTCGTTCCAAAAGAAGATTTTATTGTTGTCGTTAAATGCACAGGAACTCAACTGTGTTAGTGTGGGTAATTTGGGTAAAAAATAGGTTTTAAATTGTGCTAGTCTAGGGAATGTATGTAGAGAAAGGTCTTTAAGTGTGTTATTATGGGGAATTTGTGTAAAACAGATTCATCAAGTGTGCAAGCCTATGGAATTTATGTAGAAAAAGGTCAAAGGTGTTATTTTAAGGAATTTGTGTAAAACAAACATGCTCAAATGGACTAGACTAGGGAATTTCTGTAAAACAAAGGTGCTCACATGGAATAGTCTAGGGAATTTGTGCAAAACAGTCCACAAATGGGCTAGTCTAGGGAATTTGTGCAAAACAGTCCACAAATGGGCTAGTCTAGGGAATTTGTGTAAAACAGTCCACAAATGAGCTAGTCTAGGGAATTTGTGCAAAACAGTCCACAAATGAGCTAGTCTAGGGAATTTGTGCAAAACAGTCCACAAATGGGCTAGTGTAGAGAATTTGTGTAAAACAAAGGTGCTAGAGTGGGCTTGTCTGGGGAATGCGTCTAATAAAGAAGGTACTTCTAGGAAACCTATTTCAACCAACAGTCTTGAAGCGCGTTAGTCTGGGGAATTTATTCAAATAGTTGCTAAATCTGACAATCTTGACAAAACAAAAAAATGCTAGATCGCCTAGCACTGGCTTTTATTCTCAGTATTAGAGTGCCGGTCGTTCAGAAATCAACGGCAAACTGCTGAATGTAGTAAACATGCCGAGAAATCACAAACACCCAAACAATGCTGGGAGTTGTCTGCGACGTCCTGTAAAGGATATGCAGCTAAGTTTAGAATTTTTAAATGGGGCTTTTGATGGTGAGGAACCTGTTGAATCAAGTAGTTCATTCTTGAGTGACTTGATTGTTTGGAGGATATGATATGACGTGTTTCCGTTTCTGAAGGCTAGCATGGCACTTCATTGCCAACCTGCTCGTCAGCTCTTTAAGCGATGGGTACAAGAGGTAGGGGCTGATAATCTACAACCACCGTGGGGAATAGACAACTACTTGTAACCTCCCAACATGCAAAATGTGATCTCTCAACGGGCTACATCACAGCGGAGACCTTAGTCAACTAGTTGCCCTGACCCATTCCAAGAATGCCCCGATTGGAGGTGGAGGCGGGATGTGATCACTATAAACCTTGACCCTACCACATCGGGGAGACCACGGTCGGGTCATATCTAGACGCCGGCCTTCTGGTCCAGTGGACATGGGTCGAATTCTCATCGAGGTAGATTTTAAACACTGACCTAAGCTCCCAGATTGACCCAGGAAATGTCGGAAGTTAAGGCGGCATGCACTATACTGACTCCATTATCCCCGCAGTGCCCATTGCTCTATAGAAACATGAGCCCAGTACAGAAGCCTTGAGACGCATACAAGGTCATTTATTTACTTACGTGCTTAGTTACTAGCACATTGGCGCCTCTACATCCCGAACCATGTCTGTAGCCATATATAAATGGGTCACACCCCAACACAAACCTAATTACTAGCACATCGGTGCCTCTGTATCCTAAACTATGTCTGTAGCCAAAGGTAGATGAATCACATGCCCACACACACTTAAATACATCGACACATACCCACACACAAATACACACGCGCTCAAGCGCGCACACATATTTAATAATGTAACTGTAAATTGTGGTGAGAAAAAAAGAATTATGATATGCATTATAAAACACATACTGGTGAATAGAAAAAGTAATGAATACCAAGGATGAATAGAAAAAAAAACAAAAAAAAACGAAAGCAACAGTTGTACAAGACACAAATAAACTCTGTAGACTGATTGCTGCCGATCTCCCTGGCCAAGGTGTTAGCGACTTTCTCCGTAATCCCGTATACTCTCGTGAGTAACGTGACGTGCGCGAGAATCGGTGGCGGTTCTAGTCGTGTCGGTAACTTACGGGGTATGTGAGCCGGTCGCTCAGAAATAAATGCCAAGAAATCAACAATCAGCTGAAAGATGTTGATGTTGACAACGATGTCCTGTAAAGGATATACGAACACAAAAAAAAAAGACTGATTACTGGCATGGGTATTCATGCCTCTCCAAAAATTGCGATCTCCGACGTCATGGATCAGTTCCTGTGTTGACTCTCATCCGTACCATGATACAAGAGTGTCAAGAATCTTCTCACGCTGTCTTCCTCTATCTCTCTTTCCCCAAATCTTTCCAGTTGTAACAACATGTTCCAATGTTTGTCTTCTCATAGCGTGGCCAAAAAAAAAATAATAATAATAATAATGACTGCGTCTTGCTGATGTTTGTAATAAATTGTCTTCGCGGCTCAGCTTCCCTTAAAATTGCTCCAGATTGCTCATTTTAGATGTCCAACTAATTTTCAGCATTCTTCTATAAAACCACATCTCCAAGATTTCCATGGGACCAAGTGGAGAAGGTGGAGGAACAGACTGAGAACCCGTATGTGGAAAGAATGAGATTGCGGGGGAATTGGCAGGGGTTCTGGTAGAATCTCAAACCTGAGAGGGAAGACCAGAACTTTCAATCAGATAGCGATGGTTGCGATTTGTTGAACGAGGGGAGGGAGCACGCATGAGAATGTCCTGAGTGCAGTCATGCAAACTCAGCTCATCTGAACCCAGCTCAACCGACAAGAACGGTAACTCTAAGTGCTCTAAACCAAAAGTGACCGCTGCCAGTTCAAAATGGCGGGCTCTACACTTTGAGAAATGTACAACTACAAACTTTCACCTCCTTTAACGCCTTCTCCACTCTAGCACTGTCTTCCTCTACACGCATGTTTAAATGAAGGTAAGTAATGGAATATCAATAGTAAATTACGTTGGGTGGGTAATTTGCCGACACACTTACCGTCTTCCTCATTCAACTCACGTTTGTTGCACAACCTCTCAACTCTTCAGGTCCATACTTTACTTTCTTAATCTATTGTTTGCATTTATGAACCGTTGCTTTATGATGATTTATTCCACTCGTTTAACATGCAAACTAAATAACTAAACGCAGCAACAGTTTACATGTTGAATTGTGACTGCATAGCCTATCATTTTAGTAATTTTACTATTTCTTTTTATACTCAATCACAGTAATGTAATGAATGTGATGTCAGTTCTTAACTCAACTCAACTCAATGAATGAACAGTCAGTCATCGTAAACAACCAAACTATACATATAATTTAGTGTTAACCAATAGCACTTTTATGATTATAGCCATCAACATTGAGCAATCACCCAAGTTTAGATAGTAAAATACATAGACATCTAGCAAGTTAACACGGAAACATAGAGCCAGTGTGGAAATAATACTTGACCTAAAGGTGTGTGTGTGGTTTCTGGGGCCATCTTTGTTGATCACCTTAAGTATGAAGATGGAGTTGTCTGCAGTCACTCTGACTTTGAGATGACTTACAGGTACTCAAGTCACTTCCCCCCCCCCCCCACATATCCTTTACAGGACATCGCTGTCAACACCAACATTTTAACGCTGTTGTTGATTTCTTGGCAAGATTATGCTCAGTAGTTTGCCATTGCTTTCTAAGCGGCCGGCTCACTTATCCCTTAAAATATCACTTATCACTTAAAAGTTCACTACCTACCTACCTAGCTGCCTACTTAAATCCCCATCCTATCTACCTACCTACCAACCCACCTACCTACCTACCTACAGATATGATTAATTGACCTGTAAGAAAAATTAAGGCAGTCGGAGTATTTTTGGGCAGCATAGTCATACCAGCAAGCCAGATTTTACTCTGCACGCTATTGTAGAGGAGAAATAAAAAAAAGTTCACTTTTAGCTCTGTCCTGACATTTAATAGACTGTTGTTATGTTTGTTTGTCTGAATGACAGATGCTAAAGTTTGGCCCCTCCGAGATCTTTCGACTGAGGCATTCACTTGTTGCACTGGTTGAGGAACTGAAATTTCATAAGAAGTGTGATTTAGACAGTGAATCCAAAATACAGGAGCTTGTCAACCGGAACCATGCAATGCACAAGGAATGGGTGAGTAACTTGAAATGATTAAATGTGTGTATTGAATATGTACTGATTAGAGAAATAAGATGTAGACAGTGACATTTGGGGGGGGGGCATGTTATGAGAAGGAATAAATTAGAGAACTTGGTGACAGTTAGCAAGATTGAGGGGAAAAGAACACAGGGAAGGCAGAGAAGTAAATATGTGGATGGCTTGACCATAGTCGGGACAAGATCACTTCTGATGTGCTGGTGCCGAGGTACTGGGCTCAACCCCTACACCGGTTAGTTGAAGTAAAATGTTGACTTCTCATCCTTGACTTGGGTACGTAAATTACAAGTACCTCTGACGTTAGTGTGGGTTAACCTGATGGCGAGGGACACTGGTAATAGGAAAAGCTAATACACACACAAATATCAATCCAGTGCACTAGAAGTCGTAGCATGTGTATGGTCTACGCTTGAGTTCAGAACAAGTAAATGCAACACACACACAAATCTGATGGCAGCAGAAATGTGGTTTCTGAGAAAATTTCACAGAATGTCATGATTGGATAGAAAAATCTATGAATCCAATGAGAATTGTAAATTGATTAGAGAAATTAGATGTGGACTGCTAAGCTTCTTTGAACATGTTATTGATTGATTGATTGATTGATTGATTTAGGAATAAGTGCTCCGTCCCCATCCTCAGCAGCCAGTGAAGAGTTCCAACACTAATAGTACCAGTAGCAATCTGATTATAAGTCTGTCTCGCCCTCGCGCCGAACGTCGGCCAGATCCCCCCGCCACCCATCGCTGCCCCACCCCCACCAGACCATGGTAACCCATTTGCTCCCCTGAGGTGCGCACTCGCTCCCACAAGGCCGTAACCACATCTGCCCTGTCATGCATCAACACTCCACCAAGTTCTGCAGAGCCAGCCAATCCTTCCGTCTGCCCACTTCCCAGCACACCGGCATGCCCCGGAGAAAAGATCCAGGCGATGCTTGCCACCCGCGACCTCCGAAGCGAACCAAGCCACTCCGCACGAAGTCCGCTTGTCCTCACCCTCGTCAGCATACTTTCTGAACATGTTATGAGGATAGATAAATGAGACTTAGTGACAATAATTAAACTTGATGGGAAAAGAGCAAATTGGTTGGTTGGTTGAGAAGCCTGTGCAAGTCATGTTACAACCTGTAAGCTCACTGTGTTGATGTTCTGGAAGTCTGCGCTGAGAAAAGGGTTTGCATTGATCACAGTGAGGTTAGTGGACAGACATTCTTCCTGTTACAGTATGATAACACCATCTCTGTGGGGAGTGGATTGTAGAAGTCTTGTTCCCCACTCCCAGGTCAGATACCAGCTGGATGTGCAAGACTTGTCCTAGAACTGCACAGGAACAGAGGAGTCTGGAGGTAATTGACATGTTAGTCAGGCCAGGGACACCGTATGTAAACAGGCAGTACCTTGAAGTACTCTAAGATGGCCAGAGTGTGACCTCCCCAGCCCACACTTTGACCTATCCAGCCCACACTTTGACATTCACAGCCCACACTTTGACCTCCCCAGCCCACACTTTGACCTCCCCAGTCCACACTTTAACATTCACACCCCCACACTTTGACCTTCACATCCCACACTTTGACCTATCCAGCCGACACTTTGACCTCCCCAGTCCACACTTTGATCTCCCCAGTCCACACTTTGACCTCCCCAGTCCACACTTTGATCTCCTCAGTCCACACTTTGACCTATCCAGCCCACACTTTGACCTCCCCAGCCCACACTTTGACCTCCCCAGCCCACACTTTGACCTCCCCAGCCCACACTTTGACCTCCCCAGCCCACACTTTGACCTCCCCAGCCCACACTTTAACATTCACACCCCCACACTTTGACCTTCACATCCTACACTTTGACCTCCCCAGCCCACACTTTGACCTCCCCAGCCCACACTTTGACCTCCCCAGCCCACACTTTGACCTCCCCAGCCCACACTTTGACCCCCCCCCCCCCAGCCCACACTTTGACCTCCACAGCCCACACTTTGACCTCCCCAGCCCACACTTTGACCTTCACATCCCACACTTTGACCTTCACATCCAACACTGACCTTCACATCCCACACTTTGACCTTCACATCCAACACTTTGACCTTCACATCCAACACTGACCTTCACATCCCACACTTTGACCTTCACATCCCACACTTTGACCTTCACATCCAACACTGACCTTCACATCCAACACTGACCTTCACATCCAACACTGACCTTCACATCCAACACTGACCTTCACATCCAACACTGACCTTCACATCCAACACTTTGACCTTCACATCCAACACTGACCTCCCCATCCCACACTTTGACCTTCACATCCCACACTTTGACCTTCACATCCAACACTGACCTTCACATCCAACACTGACCTTCACATCCAACACTGACCTTCACATCCAACACTGACCTTCACATCCAACACTGACCTTCACATCCAACACTGACCTTCACATCCAACACTGACCTTCACATCCCACACTTTGACCTTCACATCCAACACTGACCTTCACATCCAACACTGACCTTCACATCCAACACTGACCTTCACATCCAACACTGACCTTCACATCCAACACTGACCTTCACATCCAACACTGACCTTCACATCCAACACTGACCTTCACATCCAACACTGACCTTCAAATCCAACACTTTGACCTTCACATCCAACACTGACCTCCCCATCCCACACTTTGACCTTCACATCCAACACTTTGACCTTCACATCCAACACTGACCTCCCCATCCCACACTTTGACCTTCACATCCCACACTTTGACCTTCACATCCAACACTGACCTTCACATCCCACACTTTGACCTTCACATTCAACACTGACCTTCACATTCCACACTTAGACCTCCCCAGCCCACACTTTGACCTCCCCAGCCCACACTTTGACCTCCTCAGGCCACACTTTTGCCTCAGGCCACACTTTTGCCTCCCCACACAACACTTTCTCTATCAAGTTTTCCATTCATCAGTACATTTTCAAATCAACTTCTCATAACATGCCCAAAACATAACACTATAGAAGCATGGAGAAACTAACAAACACATCCAAGTTTAGTTACATGGTACCCAACTGAAGGACTGAAGTCCTAGTGCTACTGTAATCCAAGTTCTGTCATCATCATCATCATCATCATCATCATCATCATCATCATCATCATCATCATCATCATCATCATCATCATCATCATCATCATCATCATCAGTATCATCATCATCATCATCATCATCATCATCATCATCCACAACAGCAGCAGCAGGGACTTGAATAGCATGTACTAATAGCTTCTTCTGCTTTCTGTTTGTCACATAATTAGGATGCTGAACGACAGAAGGCTAGACTCAAGGAGGAAGGTTTTGAGAGAGCTATCAATGAATTGAAACTGGAGTATGAGAACAAACTAAGAAGACTGGATGTCCACCAGGTGAGGCCATTTTTATCATTCCACAACTTTTTTTTCTACAAATATGCAAGGCAATTCCTAGAAAATGCTGTCTTTTTCCATCTCTCGATCTTCCTGTCTCTCTGTCTTACTGTCTGTCCCTGTCTTCCTGTCTCTCTCTCTGTCTTCCTGTCTCTCTCTGTCTTCCTGTCTCTCTCTGTCTTCCTGTCTCTCTCTGTCTTCCTATCTCTCTCTGTCTTCCTGTCTCTCCCTGTCTTCCTGTCTCTCTCTATCTTCCTATCTCTCTCTGTCTTCCTGTCTCTCTCTGTCTTCCTATCTCTCTGTCTTCCTGTCTCTCCCTGTCTTCCTGTCTCATGCTGTCTTCACAGCAAATCAGAGATATAACCAACCCCTGTACACACAATTTGCAATTTCAGTACTATCTCACTACTACATACTACATGCCCCCTTTAACATTATTAATTAACATCCAAGTATGTCCAGCATTCTTGTTCTACTTTATTTTCTCCTAGTCATTGGTTTGTTTTGTCTGCCTATGGTTTTCTTTGCATTTTCCTCAGAAACCACATTTCCACAGCCATCAGATGTTTTTCAGTTTGTCTGCTCATTGTCCACGCTTCACATCCATACAACAGTGCATGCTTCAGGGAGTACCGAAATAAGGAGCAGAAGGGGAAACACAGTAGAAGAGCTACCGAACAGTATTTGAGTGGAAGGGACACCCAGGCCTTAATGTTTAACATGGTTTCATGTGTTGCGGCCTTGTGGGAGCACATGTACACCTCAGAGGAGCCAATGGATCACCATGGTCTGGCAAGAATGCGACAGCGAGGGGTGACGAGGGGATCTGGCTGACGATCGAAAGAGGAAAGGCGAGACGGACATATAATCAGATTGCTACTGGTACTATTAGTGTTGGAACTCTTCGCTGGCTGCTGAGGATGGGGACGGAGCACTTATGGGAACGCTCCGAATGCTGTGATGTCGGTTCCTAAATCAATCAATCATATTTTCATGTACCTAATAGCATTTTTTTTTCCATTTCTCTTATTTCACTTTGCTCACTACTCTTTATCCCAACGCTGCTTGTTAACCCACCTGTCTTATCATTTGTCTTACTTTCACTCTACACTGCTGCTGTTTTCCACTTTTCTCTTCACCTCTTGATCTGTTGTTTTTCCTCTTGTCTCTTCACTTCTTGCCCTTAAATGTTGTCTTCTCCCTAACCTTCTTCTTATTGTTTCTGTGTCCATTTTGATACCAGATAAATCTGATACATGTAGTTTAGAGCATTGCTACAATGTGTGCACCTGTCATTCATTGTCCACCATTTTGTTTCCCTCAAACAGCGACAGAAGAATGTCAAGAATGAGTCCAAATTATTTGTAAAGGACAGAATGAAGGAGGATATGAGACAGCTGCAGGTAGTGTTTGATTTGTTTTCATTACAGACACTTTACTAGCGCCACTTCTGTCCCACAGAAAGTTACCTGTTTTTCTTCTCTGGCTTCCTTTGATTCCAACTCCACACACGTGCTACTACTTCTAGTGCAGTGCACAGATTTTTGCATGTGGATTAGCTTTCCCTATAACCAGTGTCCCTCGCCATCAGGCGAACCTACTCTGACTTCTGAGGTGCTGGTCATTTATGTCGCCAAGAGTGACCGTTCTTATCCATTCAGCCAAGCTGACATCCTAAAGATACATTATAAGTACTAAAGCGAATGTCAGAACTGTTCTTTGGCTGGCATTATGCTACCAATGTCAGACATGGACGCTGACTGCAAATAATGGACACAAAATCATAACAACAGAGATAAGATGCCTTAGAAGAGCTAAGGGAGTAACCGTAAGAATTAGGAATGAGAACATTAGAAGACAACTAGGTATGAAACCAGTCACATACTTCATTAAAGAACACATTAAATGGTTTTGCCATCTCACAAGAATGCCCTGGTGCCATCTGCCACAAAGAGTCACACTGAAGAAATATAATGGATACAGAGCAAGGGGAAGACCATGTAAAAGATGGAGTGATGGTATCAACCTTAGAGAAATGAATACCCGTTTATAAAGAGCATTAGGCAGAGCTAATAAAATATGTTTACATTCCTCCCCAGTGTGTCAGGTCTTAGTCAGATATGACTGAGCTACTGTATGACAGTAGATGGTACTACCTGTTTTCTGTTAACACCAAACTCCCCCAACACTTCATGGAGGTAAATTAAGGAGAAGAAGAAGACAAACACTTTAGAGGGTCTCCATGGCAACGGAGATCAGCTGCTCTTTTGTGCTCCAAAGGTTGTGGATTCATATCCAGACTCTTGTTTGGTTCATAAGTAAATTTTTCTTGGAGACCCCTGGGGGTTATTGCAGGAGCTGTGGAGTTCATGCTCTGTAGGACACATTCAACAGAGCACTCTGGGAGAAGAGACTGAGCCATTTGTGATAAAACCTGGGGCAATGAAGTTGATCCTCATAGCTTTAAGCCTGTATTTAGACTTGAGCACGTTAGACCATTATATTAGGGGTGTTCATTTGAAACCCGTTTCAATAGCTTTATTACAAAAGCATGAAAGACATATTAACAGGTGTGGTAGAATTAAACAAAGCATTAGTTTTGAATGAATTGTGCATCATGGGTTGGTCAGAAGAAGTCGCCGTAGGCATTTAGGCAAGCATCCCATTGCTTAGGTAGGCGGTGAATTACGTCCGCAAAATAGGATTGTGGTTGCTCACTGAACCAAGTGTTTACCGCATTCATTACATCTGCATCTGTGTGAAATGGTTGCCCCTTGAGAGCTTTTTTTAGAGGTCCGAACAAATGAAAATCACATGGTGACAAATCAGGACTATAGGCTGGATGTTGCAGAATTTCCCACTTCTTCCTTGCTAATGCTTCCTGCACAATCTTTGCGAAATGTGGATGAGTATTATCATGCAACAAAATGCAAGAAAGCATGCTGGGTTGTTTATTCTTGATGGCTTTTTGCAGCTTGTCTAGTGTTTGCAAGTAGTGGGTAGAGTTGATGTTGACACCAGGTTCTTTAACGTCGGCCAACATTAGCCCTTCATGGTAAATAAAAATGCGCTCAGCATAACCTTACCAGCGGAAACCTGTAACTTGATTTTTTGGCTTTTGGTGATCCAGCGTGCTTCCATTGCATGCTCTCTCTTTTGCTGCTCGGCTCAAAGTGGTGCCACAATGATTCATCGCCTGCCACTATGCGGAAGAGAAATGCATCACCCTCCAGTCTGTAACGCAGCAAGTGGTTCAAACACCATCCCATGCATTCCTCTTTTTGGTGGTCAGTCAACATCCGTTGTACCAGCTGTGAATGCACCTTCCAATATTGCAGTTTCTTATGAACGACCTTTTGAATTGTCCCAATTGACACATCAAATTCTTTCTCTAATGAACGTATGCTTCTACAATGGTTCATCTGTACTGCTGCATCAATTTTTGCGATGGTTTCTTTCTGTAGCAACAATATGCCCTTGACCCGGCCGTTGAAGATCTGTCGTGAACTGACGTCCTTTCCGAAACATTTGTGCCCAGTCTGTCACTGTTGTCTTCGACACACATTGGTTACTGTATGCTGCCTGCATTCTGCGATGAATGTCCTTCAAATGAAAGAAATTGAATCACTGCTCTTTGAGCTTCTTTGGACGGATTTTGGATCAACCCGGATATTTTCTCAACGGTCAGAAACAGAACCTATGCATCATGGGATGATAAGCACATGCTTTTTTATTCATTGGTCAGTACTTATCACATGACTTTGACATGATCATGTTCAACATACGCAATTAAGCGCTGTGCCGCACGAATGGATTTCAAATGAACGCCCCTTATATTTAACCAGTGACTGCTTTAATGTCAAATGTTGCATAACACAGATAAGCAGGGTCCACAAGTGACTGCTTCTTTAATGTCAACTGTTAGTAAACACAAATAATCAGGGTCCACTAATGTGGATGGTCAGGCTTCATAGGCTATCATTCCCATTGCTTGAACATTGTACAGATCCACAGATGACCATCTTCCATCAATGTGTTTTTGTATTTGTTTCCACAGATCACCATCTTCCATCAATGTGGTCTTGTGTTTTTTTCCACAGATGACCATCTTCCATCAGGAAAAGACCATCAAGGAACTGGAAACCAAACTCCAAGCTCAAGAAAGCTCTTCAGAGAGAGCTGTGTCTCAGTGGGCAGGTGTTGACAAGAAGATGTCTGAGCTCACAGAGATATACCAGCATACACTTGACTCAGTGAACAGGTTGGAGCAGGGTGGTAAGTATACCTTCATTCTTCTTCTTCTACCTCTGTCTGCTGTCCCTGTTATGCCTTTCAGAATCAAGTATAATTTGATCTTTTTCGTCAGCGTTTTTCCACTACCCGTATATATCTTTCAGAATCAAGTATAGTTTGATTCTTCTTCTTTAGCTTCTTTTTTTTCCCCCACTCCCCTATTATATTTTTTTAGAATCAATTATAGTTTGATCTTTTTCTTCAGCTTCTTTTCTTTCCACTGCCCCTGTCATATCTTTCAGAATCAAGTATACCTAGGTAACAAAAGCCAGAAGACGTAGGATGTCTCGGCTGAAATATTGCAGCTCTACTGTTAACAGGCACAGTGCATTTACACCTTATCGTGCACCAATACCCATCCAGTGGTGCAGACATGTCCTCACTATTTAGTCTTTAAAATGTAAGTCTCCGTGGCGCAGTGGTCAAGCCTCTCGTCGTGCTCCATAGGTTGTGGGTTCGATTCCGGGCTACATCTTTCAGTTCACGAGTGCATACTTCTTGGAAACTCCTGGGGGTTGTCGCCAGAGCTAGGGGGTTTGTGCTTTGTGTGATGCTTTCTGCAGGTCGTCATGGTGACTGTCTCCACCTTCATTCTCAGACTAGATGTGTGTGCTGCTTGTCCTCCATCCAGCAGCACATCGCAGTGACTACCTCCACCTCTATTCTGAGACTAAATGTTGTGTGTGCTGTGTCTCCTCTATCCAGCAGAACATCATGTGACTGCCTCCAACTCTATACTCAGACTAGATGGTGTGGTAGCCCAATAGAAAACACACAGAACATCAAGACATAAAGGTATTAAAATAAGTTATGAAGACTCATGCATTAGATGATGATGGGTTTAATATCACAATAGAAAATACAATAAAAATATCTGATCACAAACATAATGTGACACTGGTACTAGATGTCGTAACAGACTCGTTTTAAACAATGGAAACAACAGTGAGAAATGGTCATAATTGCCGTTGTTCAATATGTGACAATGAATGAGTCATATCTCTGTGCCAGTATCTGCTTTTGGGCTACACATAGTTGATATATAAGACATTGCTGTATGGAGAAACAATACCAGGCTTTCCCTACAACCTTCAACACCAGTTCTGGTGACACCACGTCAACATGTTAGCAGCCTGGTAAGGCTGATGGTAGTAGAAACACAGGTCTGCAAAGGCAGAAAGTGCTGGATTTATTCAGTTCAGTTCAGTATTTCCGGAAAAAACAATAAAAGTTAGGCCTTGTTTAACCTGCTTCTTCAGCGCCAGTTATAATTGAGGTCTGTTTTTTGTGTGGATTTTCATTCTCTTTCCTTTCTTTGGTCTCTTTTGAGTTAGTCCTAAACAGGAATGGTTATATTTTTCTCTTTGTGTTCATCAGGTACTGTTGGGTTTTATGGGGCTCATTCTGACAGGCATATTGGTTGCGTTGATGGATTGTCAGAATGGCACTAAAGATGTTCGTAAACATTGGAAACTGATGATGTTTGGAAAGAACATTGATATTTTTTAACAATATCATATGGTGTTTCCCTTTGAAGGCAATTATTTTGTTGTAAAAATAATCTCTGATATTTGAATAAATGAGTTGTTGCATGGATGGAAGAATAGATGAGTTGTTGGATGGAGGCTGGATAAATAGATTTAGGTGACATGATCCACATTTATCTTCCTGGGATGGATCAGGATGTCAGTGACTGTCGGGATAGCGGGTTGGGACGGGATTAACAACATGTGGAAATCTTGGGTGTATTGATGGGGCACAAATGGCACTGGCACTACTTGATGAGAGAACTGAGCTAGCAGGGTTTGTATCCTGTGTCAACTGATGTAAGGGGCGGGTGTTCTGATCAGCTGGCCATCTCCTCCTGTGGTTTGATATTACCATCATATACCATGCTGTTTAGTGTTGGCCAGCATATTTTGACATCTCACTTGATCACCTGTTTCAGGTTTGGTCTGTGTTCTTGTCCCAATTATAGGTATTATAGGTATGTACAGGTATTATAGGTATTATAGGTATGTAATGCCATGCGTCAAAGGGCCTTAACAGAATATAACAGGGAAAACCAAGAGTTGTCTAACCCTGAGGCACTTACAGCAAGGGGAGTCATAAAAGCAAGAATGTGCTGCAGTACCAGTTAGGAGCCATTGCATAATTGACATACCACAATAGGTGCCTGGCATGTATCTCTCTCTTTCTGTTGCTCTTTTTCCATTACGTTTACCAGTTGATTTTCAACTTTACTCCTCATTATACTCCTCCTAAAAAATTTCTCAAATACATTTGTCATTTTTAACAATTTCTTAAAGGACTGCTTTATGTATTTTTTTTGTTTTTTTTCGGGGTGTTTGTTTGCTTTTAACTCATGCGTAGTCCATAAACATGCCACTACTTCTTCTGTACTGGGCTAATTTTTTGCATATGGATGAGCTTTCCTTATTACCAGTGTCCCTCTCCATTTAGCGAACCCACTCCAACTTCTAAGGTGTTAGTAATTTACATCCCCACATCAAGGATGAGAAGTCAACATTTTAGTCCAACTGGCTGGTGTAGGGGTTGAACCCTCTACCTCAGCACCAGTACACAGGAAGTTTAAGAGCGAGGGTTCTTATCCATCCAACC
Source organism: Cepaea hortensis (assembly GCA_963921405.1). Lineage (NCBI taxonomy): Eukaryota > Metazoa > Mollusca > Gastropoda > Stylommatophora > Helicidae > Cepaea > Cepaea hortensis. The sequence continues at coordinate 86,269,338 of OY992895.1, read as the reverse complement.
ATGCTGACCGGGACTGCTTGATTTATTGTTAAGTTTTTGCAGTCTAAAAATGTTAAAGGTCCCTGTTCATATCATGAAGGGTGTTGGGTATATGGTGCTATCCCTGTGTGGTGAGATTTATTGGCACTTGATGTGTGATAGGGTCAACATCACACAGCAGCTACCTGGACTTCCTACTTGTCCCCATGGCAGGACAGGTCAGTGGAAAACATCCCCCCATAATGGGGAATTGAACACATGACCACTGGACTGGCAGACCAGAACCATGACCCTTTTGCTGATCAGCACATGTGCATTTATTTCCCATGCTGTAAAATGTATTTTCACATAATGTGATCTAAACTTGTAAAGACTACCATGGACAGACAGAAACACCAATGAACAGGTTTTAGAAGAAACAAATGAAAACCATACACTGATTACAGAAATTAGACGTAGACAGTCACAATTTTTTGGACATGTTATGAATAGAAATAAATTGGGGAACTTGGTGACAACTGACAAGATTGAAGGGAAAAGAACAAAGGGAAGGCAGAGAAGTAAATACCTGGATGACTTCACCACAGTGCATGGTCGAGACAAGAACATTAAGCTGATCCACGACTCTGGTGATTGTGTGAGATGACCGCCCACGCTTATCGGCATGGTACATGATAATGATCTAGAAATTTGACCAGAAAACTGTGTTATGACCCAAAAATGGCTGTGTGCATTAAATTTGTAGTGGCATGCACAGCGTGTAACTCAACTTGTCCATGTCTCCCTTCAGATCTCTCAGTTGTTGACAACTTAGACTGGTTTCCCACCCCATACTGAAATCAGTTGCTGTGTCTTAGTCTGTGTCTCTCTCTGCTTGTCTGTCACTTTATTTGTCTGTCCTTGTGTCAGTATTTTTCTGTCTGTCTGCTCACCTGTATGTTTCTAGCTATCTGTTGGCGCTTGTCTCTGCCTGTCTACCTGAGCATCTTCTGTTTGTCTCTACCTGCCTGTCAGTCCACCTACCCCTCTCTTTATTCCACTCTGTTTATCTCTCTAACTGATGTCTGACTCCATATGGGCCGTGACCATCATTTTTCAGATGAATTTGGTCCAGTCCTGGAGTTGAGCAAATGTTCTGTTTCTCATGCAAGTAACCCATACCTGTTCTTCATGTAAACATATAATTTTTGTAGTATCTTGTGTTTATTCTACATGTAAACATATAATTCCTGTATTATCTTGTGTCTATTCTACATGTTTACATATAATTCCTGTATTATCTTGTGTCTATTCTACATGTTTACGTAGAATTCCTGTATTATCTTCTGTCTATTCTACATGTAAACATAGAATTCCTGTATTATCTTCTGTTTATTCTACATGTTTACATAGAATTCCTGTATTATCTTCTGTTTATTCTACATGTTTACATACAATTCCTGTATTATCTTCTGTCTATTCTACATGTAAACATAGAATTCCTGTATTATCTTCTGTTTATTCTACATGTTTACATAGAATTCCTGTATTATCTTCTGTTTATTCTACATGTTTACATAGAATTCCTGTATTATCTTCTGTTTATTCTACATGTTTACATACAATTCCTGTATTATCTTCTGTTTATTCTACATGTAAACATAGAATTCCTGTATTATCTTCTGTTTATTCTACATGTTTACATAGAATTCCTGTATTATCTTCTGTTTATTCTACATGTTTACATACAATTCCTGTATTATCTTCTGTCTATTCTACATGTTTACATACAATTCCTGTATTATCTTCTGTCTATTCTACATGTTTACATACAATTCCTGTATTATCTTCTGTCTATTCTACATGTTTACATAGAATTCCTGTATTATCTTCTGTTTATTCTACATGTTTACATAGAATTCCTGTATTGCCACCTTCAGTCTGTCCTCCACAGTTACTTGTTTTGATAACAAACCCTTCTTGCACTACATGCTTGCCACAAAACTAGCCAGCCTTCCTTGTGTTTAAACATCCGCTCCACTGTAGCATAAAAAATGTCACCAACTGAGAAACGAAACAGGGAGACTGACATCGAAAGTGGACATGTTGAGTTCAGAGTCTAACCGCAGTTTCTCTGGCCAGTGCTGTTCATTAGGTTGGTTCATAAAGGACGTAAACTAGTATTTGGGGCCGATATTTTTGCGCTTTCATGGCCAGTAACTCTCACCAAATGTGTATATATAAGACAATTCCAACCTATTCAGTCACAAGGAAAACAATGTTTCGGGGATGATTGATGGTATTGGAGTCAGAGGTGGACAAACAGAGAACATGCTGGATAAATTGGCAGAGCAGCGTTAACTCTTTCAGCAGCAGATATTTAAGGCACGGGTTCGCCAGCATGAAAATGGACAGGGCATTGCTCGGCATGGGCATAACAATGGAAAATACAAACAATTATGTGTAGCTCCTGTGACAGAAATGTTGGGGTCGATTATGATATCCTGTTTAAAGGCATGAATTTAACATATACATTGGCTGTAGTAGTAGAGACTTTACGAGTCCAGGTTTAAATAAAATGTATGGCTTGTATTCCCTTCCAGTGTTTCTACAGGTCGTTTCTGGTGATCTGTGTCTTAACATGTGATAGTTTCTTCTCCTTCTGTGATCAGTGTCTGCTATGCACGGTTCATAGCAATCATTGTAGTGCATTGCAACTATTGTAGTGCATATCAATCATTGTAGTGCATAGCAACCATTGTAGTGCATAGCAACCATTGTATTGCATAGGAACCATTGTATTGCATAGCAACCATTGTAGTGCATAGAAGTCCACTGTCTAGTCCCACACCACTTGGACCAACAGTCATGTGATAGATTTTTCAGTCATATGTTGATCTACAGCAATGAATTTAAAATCACCACAACCATCTATGACCTGGCAATGTGCTGTAAGAAATGAGGTCACAAAATAAATGTGTGACATGACATCTGATGGGTTAATGGCACCAGCGTTTCGTTGTTTGGGGTCGTAGATCAGTGCTGCCTCAGTACATTAACATTGGTTAATATACATTTGTAGTGAGTACACATTAATGTTGTTTATAAATACACGTCAGTTTCTTATTCAGTTAAACATAAACATTTTCTACATAACATTTTGAATAAATACTTCCATTGTTTTATCTGAACCATGAAGATGTTGATGCTTGGGAAATACAAGCCGTGTAATGTGTCAGTGGCTGAGTCACAGAATGCGACAGATATAAGAATCTAGTAACCTGCATGGACAGTTGATGGATGGATGGTTGATTTGATAAATAGGTGGATGTGGCTCATACCATGTTTATCTCCTTAGGATAGGTATTGATGTACACGGCTGTCAGGGTAGGGGGTTTAGACAGGGTTAACATAGTGCACAATATGCCCAAAAAATATGTAGATAGAAATAAACACTGTAGGTGGGACGCAGAGGTGTTTCCAAGGCACCAGGGCCGGGTTATATACTGGCCAAAACCTATTGACACGTCCTCGTCGAGCTTCCTGGGCTACAGGTCCCTTCGGGGTCCTGGCTAAAGTCAGTAGGATCGTTGATTCCTCCGAAGTCGGAGAGTGTCTGCCTGCATGGCCAGGAACCACCAGTCTGCACACCAATAAGCCAGACATGGGACAACGGATACTCACGCAAACCTCAGGTCCTGTATGACATCACACTGATGTTGGACAACAGGGTGCCTTCATCTGACATACAGGACTTCGCGCTGGAGGTCACAACCAGCGAACACAAGCAAGCAACACTGTAGGTAGAGGCATGTTATAAGCATGTACAGTGCTGACTTTAGGTGAATAGATAGGTGGATAGTTGGATGGATGAATTGATCATCAAATGAGCAGTTTGATGAATAAGACTGATGGTTTGATGAGTGGGTTGGTGGAGGAATAGTGGATGGGTACAAGAATGAATGCTTGGCCTAATGGATGGATGGGTACAGGAATGAATGCTTGGACGGATGGAGAGATGGAGAAGCAGACAAACAGGTAAATAGATTTATAGGTTTTGCAGTTGTGTGAGTTTGGTTGCAACAATGAACAAAAGGATAGAAATATATCCATGACATGACATTCATGGTGTTATTATTTACAGAAGTCAGGTTAGGTATGTTGCGTTTACAGAAGTCATAGTTCAGATATGTTGCGTTTACAGAAGTCATAGTTTATACATGTTTACAGTTTCATGTGTTCTTCATGAAAGATGCGAATATCAGAATGTATAAGTAAAAATATACAGATATTTGGTTTTTCTATCATTTAGTGAGACTTATCTATGGTAGTCATCATCATCTTCATCCTCTGGGGCAGCTGACATTCTGTCACTGTTGTATCGAGTGCCTCGGGATGGGGCACGAGAGTTGCTTCGTGGGGTGTTGTAGGCTGAGGGTCCGCTTCGGCCAGTTGTGATGTCTGGAAGTGTGCGGTTTTGGGGGTTGGCTAGAGCCAGTTTGCGGTATCGTTGTTTGAGCTGTGGATGGGTGAAGACTATAATTAACACAATTTTCACGTGAAAATGTACATTCATATTTTCCAATAGTTACATCTCCATGGTGAAATAGTCAAGCCAGCTGCCTTGTGCTGTGAAGGTTATGGGTTTAAAGACAGATCCACAAACAATATGTTGCAAGATTTATTGCCTGACATATTTCATTCTCTTGGGTGCATACTGCAGTTACATATCATATGAAATGAATACATGAATAATAGTTTATCTGAAACACTTAAACCACATAGTTGCAGGTATTGTTCGAACGTGGAACATTTATTATCCCCACAGTAATTTCACATTTAATGCAAACTCTTTATGTTTACATAGAACATAGATCAGCTCTGTGTTCTTGTCTCGACCAAACCACGTGGCCAAGCCATCCAGATAATTACCTTTCTTCCTTCCCCTTGTTCTTTTTCTCTCAATCTTGCCAGTTGTCACCAAGTTCTCTAGATTATGTCTTCTCATAACATGTCCAAACAATTTTAATGTCAGCATCTAATTTCTCTAATCAGTTTATGGTTTTCATTTGCTTCTTGTAAGACTTGCTCATCAGCTTTTCTATCTGCCCGTGGTATTCGTAGCATTTACCTTAGAAACCACATTTCCACAGTCATTTGATGTTGTTTTAACTTGACTGCTCATTGTCCACATCTCACATCCATACAAAAGTACGGTTCTGTGTAACTCTTCAACACTTTTATCAGATGTCCTTGCAGATGCCCAGTTGGCACAATTACCACAGTGAGAAAGGTTTGGTTTTCACAGAGGCAACACATACTCAAACATATCTTCTTCTTCTTCAGCGTTCCGAGCCATTGAGGTTCTTTGCTGCAGATACAATTCGTCTCTCTGGTGGACCTTCTCTTGCCAGTCGTTGATTCCAAGTGCTTGTAGGTCTGTATATGTATTATCTCTCCACCGTCTTCTTGGTCTACCTCGGGGTCTACAGTCATTTATTTCCTGAGTGTAAGTGAGTTTTTTTTCCCTATTACCTTCCATTCTTTCTATATGCCCCAGCCATTGTAGTCTATTAGCCTTCATGATACCAGTGATTAGCGGGGACTTAAACAGATCATAAATGACTTTGTTACTTCTTCTTTTCCACTCTCCACTTTGTGTATCCCTAATGGGTCCAAAGATGCGTCTTAAAATTTTATTCTCAAAGGTTTGTAAATATATGCACACTATTAAACTAGCTGGCCAGATTTCCACAGTGTGCCCTGACCAAACAGATGAGATATATTAATACATACAACATAACAACTGACATAAATCAAAGTCCCTAGTTTGCATACATTTTAACTCACATACAACAAAGTTCCTAATTCACATACAACAAACTTCTTAATTCACATTCAACAAAACAACAAACTTCTTAATTCACATTCAACAAAATCTTTAACTGGCATTAAACAAAGTCCCTAGTTCATACAACAAAGTTCTTAACTGACATAAAACAAAGTCCCTAGTTCACATACAACAAAGATCTTAATTCACATTCAGGAGCATTCCAAATCCACGTATTCCAAAATCCCCAATAAATGTTGTAAACCAGCCAAATCCTCTAGCTCACATACAACAAACTTCACGCCACAATCTCCAATCCAAATACTGGATAAGAAACTCTACCAATCAAAGTCCCAAAACCACATGACACAATAGAACAGACAACAGATAACTCACCTCCTGGTTCTCCTTCAGCAGGTTATCTCTCTCTATAGACAGTTTGCCTTTCTGCCTGTTTGACTCATCTAGACTGGACTCCATCTTCTGACTCCGAGACTTGTGTATGGCCTGGCAGAGAGAGAGAAACAGGGAGACATGTCATCATCATCTTGTGCCATGCCGATAAGCATGGGTGATCATGTTTCGCCATCTCACGCGATCACCAGAGCTGTGGATCAGCTCTGTGTTCTTGTCTCTACCATGTCATGTGGCCAAGCCATCCAGGTATTTACTTCTCTGCCTTCCCCTTGTTCTTTTCAACTCAATCATGCCACATGTCACCAAGTTATCTAGTTATTTCTTCTCATAACGTGTCCAAAAACGTGTGACTGTCTACGTCTAATTTCACTAATCAGTTTACAGTTTTCATTTGTTTCTTGTAGGACTTGCTCATTAGTTTTTCTGTCTGCCTATAACATTCTTTACATTTTCCTCAGCAACCATAATTCCCTGCCATTAGATGTTTTTCAGCTTGTCCATTCATTATCCATGTCTCACATCCATACAAAAGTACAGCTCTTTAACATCTTTTTTCTCATTGCAATTGACATCTTTTTATTGGTCAGTATGTTTTCCATCTTGCAAAAGGCTACCTTCATGGCGATATATACATGTTTGATTATGTTGATTGAGGTCACTGCATATTGGACATTCCCATGCATCTACAGTCCTCCGAAGCATCAACTATCCTAAAGTATTTCATACCGGCCACTTCTAACGATTGGTACAGCTTCAAGGCTAGGTATCAATTCAATCCAAATTAAATTATCATCCCTGCTCTCCAGAAATGTCCCTGGGTCCTCTGATGTCCTCTAGTAAATTCATTAGTTTACAGGCACTAATCATGCCCATCCGATGTTGATTGACAAACCTCCTGGTACACTTGGTGTGCTGCTCTTTCCAGAAAAACACTGACATTCTGTCTGAATTCCTAAAATCTGATTACTGATGCCAGTTCATTCAGTTGAACCAGATCTATCAGTGTTGTCATAGATAGTTCTCAAACTGTTATGTACCTACATGTATACCTGTGAACCATGGTGGTCTGTGGTTAGTGGTTGCGCTTATCAGAACAGTGTGTAGGTTTGATCCATTGTAGGGCAGGGTTTAATATTTTCTGATCAGTATGGATCTAGGACAGACCCAGCCTCTTAACATGAGAGTCAGGTATTGTAGGGAGGACATGCGGCTGTCGAAATACTGTGCTTTATTTTGCTTGCTCACATACCTGTCTGCTTGCTTAACTACCTGCCTGCTTACTTAACAAACTGCCTGCTTGCTTAATTAACAACCTGCCTGCTTGCTTAACAAACTGCCTGCTTGCTTAACTACCTGTCTGCTAGCTCACATACCTGTCTGCCTGCTCACATACCTGTCTGTTCACTCACATACCTGCCTGCTTGCTTACATACCTGCCTACCTACATACCTGTCAGCTTGCTCACATACCTGCCTGCTTGCTTGGTTACTTACCTACATTACATGCCTGTATATCTGCCTTCAGGCCTACATCCCAGCCTGCTTGACCATCTTCTTTTGTACCCATCTACCTGCCTGCCTACCTATTAATCTAACTATATACATACCCACACATCTATCTATCCCCTCATTTACCTACTCACTCAAACCTAACACCAGCCAACATAATTTACCTACCGCTTATTTACCAACCAATCTGTGTACAAATTCACATAGGTAGGTAAGTACATGCATTTGTGTGTGAGTACACATATGTAATTGTTGTATTTGTATATTATTTTATGTGTGTACAGAAACATGCATATTAACATCTGAACACACAGGCACATTCCTACATACTAGATACATGCATTTATAAATAGTCAGAATTCACATGCACACATACTTACAGTGAAGGAGAGACAGGCACACTATCAGCATATGCACACAAAAGCACCATAAATACATTCTCAAATACAAGCTTCCATCTGTAATTTGGTCTACCTTGTGACAGAGGAAAGAATGTGTTTCCTATAAATATTCAGTATTACCTCCCTTGTATTGTTAAATCTATAGCTGTGTGTATTGTTGCTATTGCAATACATGAAAACTGACCTTCTCCTCGTTGAGTCGGCGAGTCTGTGTCCGGAGCATGGTCACTTCATCAGAGAGGATCCTGATCTTGTGCACCATGTCCTTGTCCGGGTCCCTGAGATGGAGGATCTCCTTCTCCTTCTGGTTGATCAGCACCTTGAGCTTGGCATTCTCTGACTGAAGCTTGGACAGCTCGCTGGACAAGTTGTGGTTCTGTCCTTCTGTTTCATGCACCTGTAGGGAACCAGCGTAAGGTTGATTGGATGGCTGCAACAGGTCTGCCTGTGCTTACAGGTGTTGTGTTTTTGACAATGTCACTGCATGTGTGTCAGTATCATGAGAGTTTTTTTTGGTTTAAAGTTGCATATCCCTTACGAGACGTTGCAGTCAACACCAGCATTTTTCAGCTGTTGTTGATGTTCTTGACAAGATTACGCTCAGTAGGTTGCCATTGCTTTCTGAGCGACCGGCTCACATACCCCGCAATAACCAATGCGATGTGATCTGCTGCTGAATCTCACGCAGCTGTTTTCCTCATGTGGATATACGGGATCACAGAGAAAGAGCATTTCTGACTTCCAAGGTGCTGACCTCATCTGGCAGAGGACTGACGAGGACAAGGGCAAAGCCCTCTTTGAACGCTACCTTGAGCAGAGCAACCAGACAGACATGGGAGGCCGAAATCTGGCCAAGGAGGTCACCTCAGACCGATGCAAGGCCCAGGACACTCCGGATGAAAACACAGTGACAGTGAAAGAAATCAAGGCTGTGCTTCGACGGTCAAAAAACAGTGCTCCAGGTCCTGATGGCATAAGATACGACGACATAAATAGGTGTACCGACAATGAGCTAGAGAAACTAGCAGACATGTACAACAACAGTATAGGGAGTGCTAGCATCAAGGAGGAATGGTTACACAGCTATCTGATTCCCTTGCTGAAGCCTGACAAAGACCACAAAAAAATTCAGGGATATCGAATTATAACCATGCAGAATACAATAGGCAAGCTGCTGGAGAAGGTAATTGCCAGGAAAATATCAAGCCAACTAGAGAGGCAATGTGTTTTCCCACCTACCCTGGGTGGGTACCGTCCAAAAAGAGAAACCTGGACCAATGCAGCAGTCTTTGCCCATGATGTCTATGAAGGTTTCTACTCAGGCACTGAAACCGTTGCTGCAGCGATTGATCTTGAGGACGCATACAACAGAGTACCACTGGATTTTTTAATGTTTCAGCTTCTTGAACTAAACGTAAGTCCATTCCTCCTTAGTTGGATCGCTGCAGCCCTCTTCCAACGGAAAGTAGTTTTTAGATGTGGCAGTTGGACTTCGGAACCAACAACAATATATCCTGGCCTACCACAGGGATCACCATTATCTCCGGTACTGTTCAACGCCTACACAGTGAGAATCACCAGTGAGCAGATCACTGGACCTGGCAGGACATTGTCATATGCCGATGATGTTTTAGTGTATCGTCAGGGTAAGGATAGAGAGGAGGTTGCTGTGGAACTACAAACCGAACTCAATCGCATAAGTACTTGGTGTGATGAAGCTGGGGCAATGGTCAACCCAACAAAGGCAACAGTGACTTGGTTCTCGTTGAATAATCATATTGTCAACAATCCAACACCAACTGTAATGCTGTGTTCAGAGACGGTGGAAAGAACGCAGGCAATGAATTACCTGGGGATACGGTTTGATCGAAGCCTTGCTTATAATGTGCACATAGACCAGGTGATAACAAAGGCCAAGCGGGGTTTGGCAGCGATGCGGGTGATGGCGGCAGCAAACTGTGAGCAGCGCCATCTATGTCTTCTGTACGAGGGGCTGGTCATGTCTGTTTTGGAGTATGCAATGGCAATCTTGACTCTCAGCCATAAGCAGATAGAAAGGATGGAAAGGATACAGAATGAAGCTATGCGCATTATTCTTGGATGTACAAGAGATACAGCATGCAGGGCGATGCGCTACCTTCTTGATTTTCCAACCATTGAAGAGAGAATACAAGTTTGCAGGGCACGCGCCTACCTCAGAATTAACGCAAACACACAACATCCACTGCACAGTGAAATTAGGAAGGTGAAGGGCAGCAGGTTAAAAGAGGACGGTCGTGGATGGGTCAAGCCGAAGACATTCTTCAACAGGTGTGTTCACTTGAGGACTTAGAACCTGGCGAGGAGTGGGTGCAAGTGCCAACAGACTTCTGCACATCCTTTTCAGTTTGCATCCAACTAGATAGAAAATGCAGACAAGAAAATCCGGCCTCTGTTGAGGCTGAAGTACAAGCGTTGATTTTCGAGAATTCGCTAGACGGTGACGCGGTCATCTACACAGATGGGTCGGTCGTCCGACATGTGAGAAGCTCATGGGCCTTTACAGCTCGGGCCGGAGGGAGAATTATGAAGGAGGACTCTGGTGTTTTCACTGAAACCACAAGTAGCCTGACCATGGAAGTCATGGCAGTAAGTAAAGCAATAACATGGCTCGAGACACAGACATTCACTAGGGCTTGTTTCCTTAGCGACTCAATGAACATGATCAAGAGGATAGAGGAGGGGTCGATCCGAAGAGAATGGTTGCTGCCTCTGAAGCGGTCTCGGCTGGCAAAGATTAGTTTAATCTTCGTGCCAGGGCATGCGGGAGTACAAGGAAATGAGCGGGCTGACAAGCTCGCAGGTGAGGCTACTGTGGAGGGCGGACGCGCCATGGACCAGGCTGACATTCTGAATGCTCTACGTGAAGTGAGACTTTTGCGAGAACCAAGTGATGACTGTGAATCTACAACAATGGCCAGACTGCGAGAGCAGCAAATTAAAAGAGGGGTGGCCAAACAAGAACACTACGCAGGAAGCCAAAGAAGATTGATAAACCAACACAGAACTGGCGTCGTTAGCCGCTACACGCTGCGGGATTTGCTGAGGAGGGGATCCGAGCACTTATGGACTGAATGGTTCGATGTGCAACGAGGATGATCTGTCGACTAACTAACTAACAGAGAAAGTCTTTAACTCCTTCGCCAAGGAGACTAGCAAATTACCTTAACTAGGTGCATGCGAAGTACTTTACTGTATGGCTCGAAAGCATGGACATAAATAAGCAATTAGAAAGTCAAATAGAGGCCCTGGAGATGTGGATATATAGAAGAATATGTCGTGTTTCACGGAAACAAAAACAATCAAATACAGCGGTCCTAGTACCCCTGGGAATGAAGAGAGAGTTGATGAAAGAAATAAAAAAGAGGCAAATGAAATATTTCGGCCACGTTAACAGACAAAACACGCTTATGAAAACCATTCTGCAGGGTAAGGTTGAAGGCAAGCGAGCAAGAGGTAGACAATGATACAAGTGGGAAGATAACATCCAGAGATGGGTGAATAGTCATCTGACATAATGAACAGTCACAGCAAAAGACAGACAAGTGTTGGAGATCCATTGCAGCCACACTTCATTGTGGAGATGGCACCTAATTGATTGAAGTGAAGTTCATGGTAATTTGCTCGTGGCATGATTATTTGTTGTGTAATATCCCGATTACAGCCAAGCGGGATATTAATCAAGGAAAGAAAAATATGACAGGAAAAGATGGTGTTATCTGTGGATGGAGCATCTGACTACTTGAAGTTCTCCTGACGAATGTTCTGGTTGTTGTTTGTCCAGTTGGTTGCACTGCTTTCATAGCACAAGGACATTTGTGGAAGCCAAAGGAAGTTAAACTGAGCACCAAACTAAGAATGTTTAACTTCAGTGTCACATCACTACCACTGCATGTGCCAGAAACACGGAGAGCAACTAATGGAATTACTAATAAACTGCAATCATTCACTAAATGGTGCCGGAGCGAATAAATGGTGTGACAGAATTACTGATGCATTGGCTCATGGAGAGAACTACAGTCCAGGGAACCAGGAGGTGAGGAAAAGATGCTCTGGATAGGACACATGCCAAGAAATCTGAGGATAATATAACTACTTTCTCTTGTTTGGAACCCACAGAGGAACAATACAGCGGGAGATCTATGAACACACGGATAAGAGAATTACATAAAGAGATGAATATTATTGGGAGAACCCACAGGCAAACGAAACAGCGGGAGATCTACACACACTCACGGAGAAGAGAATCACATAAAGAGATGAATATTATTGGGAGAACCCACAGGCGAACGAAACAGCGGGAGATCTACGAACACACGGAGAAGAGAATTACATAAAGAGATGAATATTATTGGGAGAACTCACAGGCGAATGAAACAGCGGGAGTTCTACACACACTCACGGAGAAGAGAATTACATAAAGAGATGAATATCATTGGGAGACCACAGAGGGCACTGCAGGAGACACCAAAAGATAGGACAGCTTGCCGTGTGTTGCCACATTGAGGTTTACAGGGCATATGAAGACAAAGAAGAAGAAGAAGTAGAAGAAGCATGTGAATTTTATTTTTAATATCATTTGGTTTGTTTGTGTTCTAAATGACCGTTTGCCATGCGACATCCTAACTATAACCCAGGAGGGTTGAACTGAAAGAAAACATGACAAGGACAGTGTGGTCATCTGGGGACAGAATATCTGACCTGACTCCTGAGCTTGAGGTTCTCTTGACGAATGTTCTGGTTTTGCGTGTCCAGTTGGTCGCATTGCTTCTCCTGCTCCTTCAGTCTGGACATGAGGTCCTGCTTCGCCTGTTCCACATTGTTCAAGTCCTGGCGCAGATTCCAGTTGTCTGAATCCAGGTGCTGGTGGTGGCATTAGAGGAAACAAACACATGCATGGTCAAACATGGACTCATTCTGACCAGACATTTGATACTTTAACTCTGTCTGACCAGACATTTGATACTTTAACTCTTTATGACCAGACATTTGATACTTTCACTCTTTATGACCTGGCATTTGATACTGTCACTCTTTATGACCAGACATTTGATACTGTCACTCTTTATGACCAGACATTTGATACTTTCACTCTTTATGACCTGACATTTGATACTGTCACTCTTTATGACCTGACATTTGATACTGTCACTCTTTATGACCTGACATTTGATACTGTCACTCTTTATGACCTGACATTTGATACTGTCACTCTTTATGACGTGACATTTGATACTGTCACTCATTGTCTATCAAAGAAATTGCATTCGGTTTATTTGTTATTTCACATATGATATAACTGTTACTGTAGCTTAGGGGATTGTAAAATGCAGTGTTATATAATTCCCCATCATACCGAGTGGAGGGTTCACACTCAGCTGCGGGCGATTTAGAAGCAGTCTGGTTGTGTTGATTTCCATGCTATGAGGTGTTGGCCAGTCAGGAACCAACATTGCCTGGTAAATCACAAATACTTCTGGGGGTTGTTTGCAACGTCCTGTACAAGACTCTAACTAACTTGCGTATGTATGCTATGCATCTCTAAACCCTTTCAACCCTATGGGGTTGTTGCCAGACTGCACGGGGCAAGAGTTACAATAATCATTGGTGTGCAGTGGGCCAAGTTTTCATGACCCCATTCAACCCCAGGTTTTTATTTTAAGTCCTGTACCATACAGTTGTTACACTGATGCACTTAATCTAACCTGCACAGTTTGCGACTGCACTAGCCAGGTTCAAGACCCCCCGCCCCCTCCCTCCTGTCCTGCACGGTAAGGTACTATAGGCAGTGGATGACAATGACTCTAGCACCATGCAGTTACTATGATGATGCACTTTATCTATATTTTATTGTTACTTTAACTCCCGAGGGGCGGTCAATAAGTAATGCTTCCTATTTTTTTTTTTTTTTTGGTTGGTCTATGTAAATACTTTATCGGTGTGCACTTTATTAATTTAATGGAATTCCTCAAGCACTCTTCTGCACTGTGCATCACTACCAACCCGTTTCAGTCACAGGTTGCGCAACGGTAACGGTTTAAAAATGGCCACCAAAATAGTTTGGTTAAAGCAACGTAATGGCATAGAATTTCTCAATGCTGAAAGCGAGACCCTGATTCGCATCCACCGACGTTTGAGTATTGTATTATTTATGGAGATTCAGCAGTGGATGTTAGCACTGTCTGGCGTTGGGAACGTCATTATGACGGGGAACGTCATTATGACGAAGCTGAAGTACATCAATCCTCAATGGCTGACACAAAGCGGACTTGCCATCCGTCAACCGCATGGACTTCACACACCATTCATCTAGTTGATGACATCATTCGTGAATTTTCAAATGTGTTCTACAGACACAGTGTAGTGATACTTTACACACACCCGGTATATATGTAAACAGACAGATGGATACATAAGTGGGTGTATAGATAGATATACATATAGATAGATATGTTGGTGTTGTTTTGTTGTTGTTTGTCCATCAAGAATGATGATGACCATTCATTTCATCCAGTGGGATTGAAAGTATGGAGCCGTGAGTTCTAAGATGGCTGATGAGGCCTATTTTGGCTCGAAATGTTCTTTGACAATGTGGACAAAGAATGCTTGACGTTTCTAGAGGAGGATTTTCTGCAGTGGTTTTTCTGTTCTGTCTTTTCTTCACAGCTCTTGCAGTCCTGGTTGCCTCACGCGTGACTGCACCCTTGCGTAATGATGCACGCCACGAATTTCGGTCTATGGCTGCAGTCTCCCAGGTGTCATGATGAATTCCAAAAGCATTCATTGAGATTTTCAGGGTGTCTTTAAAGCGTTTACCACAACGCAACTGGCCGTAAAAAAATTCGTTTAGGGAGCCTCTGATCTGGCATGCGAGTCATGTGACCAGCCCAGCGAATCTGATTCTTCATTAGTAGAGTGGATACTGGGCATGGACGCTCTTTCTAGGACTTCAGTGTCTGGGATCTTGTCTTGCCATTTAATCTTCAGTAACTTCCTAAGGCAGACTGTGTGGAAGTGGTTTAATTTCCTAGCGTGTCGCTGATAAACAGTCCAGGTTTCACAAGCATATAGCAGTGTGGATAATACAACTGCTTTGTAGACTTTCAACTTTGTTTGCAGGCTTATTCCAGTTCTGTCCCATACATTCTTGTACAGTCTGCCAAAGGCCGCACTGGCCTTGGAGATTCTTGCATTCACTTCGTCATCAATTGTGACAGCTTGTGACACAGTGCAGCCAAGATAGGTGAATTTGTCCACAACACTTAGACTATGATCATTCACTTTGATATTCGGCACAGTGTGATTATTCCCTGGAGCTGGCTGGTACATAACTACAGTCTTCTCTAAATTGATATTGAGCCCAAAGTTGGCACAGGCATGTGAGAAAGCTGAAACATCATGTTGCATGTCAGCCTCTGAGTTAGCAAACAGGAGCTCTCTGACGGTGTCGCTGTCAATTTTGGTTTTAGCTTTTAACCTTCTGAGATTGAATAACTTTCCATCCATGCGGTAGTTGATGTTTATTCCTATGTCGTTGATATGTTGGTGAAGTAGATATGAATAGGCTAGCTTATCTTAATATGAAACAAGTGAACCAGAAACTCGCTCAATTGTCCACACAACTGAACAGATACGACTATAAAGGGAAACACAACAAGCAAATTCACTTGGTATAATAAAAAGTGCAAAGCATAAATCACGCAGCGCTATGTGCATGCAAAAAACTAATTAAGGATCGGATACCACCTACGCACTGACCTGAAAACTGTGTCACGATCTCAGTTGATTTCGTGCAACTGGTCGATCACAAACACCCGATCTATTATCGTGTGGCGACTGCCACGGATTGTGTGTGGTTAGTGTGAGTGTGTGAATGAAATGTTGCAGCCAGTCGGCTAACTTGTACTATTGCTATTCCGTGTGTTTTCGTGCACAGTTAAGGCTTGAATCCATGGATATTATTAGCTTATATTTTTAATAAGTACTTCAGTTTTGCCGGTCTCTCTGGCTGTGGGGTTATAACACTTTCTCTCTGTAATCCCGTTTATCACGCAGAGTCTCGCAGCGGAGCGAGAACTGAGGTGGTTCGACCCCCGCTCGTGACTTGCGGATACTGAGCCGGCCGCTCAGAAAGCAATGGCAAACTACTGAGCGTAATCTTGCCAAGAGATCAACAGACAGCTGAAAGATGCTGCTGTTGACAGCTAAGTCCTGTAAAAGGATACGCAAAAAACAAAACTTCAGTTTTAATTCACCGCAAACTGCGTAGTTATTTTTAACACTGGCCTAGATCTGGTGTGATCGGCAATTTTCAGAATAGGGATATCGGGATTCACTTCGTGGTCGGTCAAAAAGTGTGTTTGCAGCAAGACGTACCCAAAACCACATGACATTGTCTTCGCAAACTGTCCCCCAGATACATCAAAGATGCGCGCAGACAGATGGGACATATACAAGATAAGACGAGTAGCACAAGATATGGATATACACTCCGACGACAGTGAGGGCCCTCCGGGCCAAGAAGCATTTATTGCATCCATTGATCGGTTTAGCAGTCGACCACACACTCACCCGGAAGTGATTGACAACACATTCAATTGATATGATTCTTTATTGCACAGAGTTGTTCACGTCACACGAATGACACCCACCTCCCTTCCCCCCATTTACACAAGTTGCACAGTATATCAACACACCCCTACACCCACCATGGAATCACCCTGATGTCAGGTGACTCTCGGAATTCCTTTGTTTGCGGTGAATTAAAAATGAAGTATGACATTAGACGGTACTACCTGCTTTCTGTTAGCGCCGAATGTTGGGCTGCGCTCACCAGATCCGACACCCTACATTGTGCCAGCGGCTTCGAGTGGAGGAGCGCAATTTGTGGGGGGGGGGGGGGAGCCTTATCCAGTGCGAGGAAATGCAACCTATGCCTAAATGTTATGGCATGGCAGACCAGGCCTTAGCCTTGGTCGGCTATTGGTCTAGGATCGAAGCTCCGACAGGCGGACAGTTAGAGTATTGCTTTGCTGATCCTTGGTGTCCCATTTGAATCCCCGGTATCCCCTTTGAATCCCTGGTACACCATTTGAATCCCTATCCCATTTGAATCCTTGGTATCCCATTTGAATGTCTGGTATCCCATTTGAATCCTTGGTATCACATTTGAATGTCTGGTGTCCCATTTGAATTCATGGTATCCCATTTGAATCCCTGGTATCCCATTTGAATCATTGGTATCCTATTTGAATCATTGGTATCCTATTTGAATCCCCGGTATCCTATTTGAATCCCCGGTATCCCATTTGAATCTCTTGTATCCCATTTGAATCCCTGGTATCCTATTTAAATCCCTGGTATCCCAATCTGTCGGAGTGTACAGCGAGGTAGAAAGATGGGGACTGTTGTAGATTCACCGCAGCCCGACTTTACTGTGGAGACATCAAATTGATTGATCGAGCTATGAACACAGTACAGTGGTGTGGCTAAGAATACACATCGCTCGTGCTAATACATACGGGGTACACAACACTCACCAACAAGCACACACATACACTATAAGCACGGGCACGTCCATACCTTGTCTCTCCCTGGCTGCTGCATGACGGGATAATTTATACAATGGTCAGTTGTACATATAACTGAGTATACACTGGTCAGTTGTACATATAACTACATTGATACTGGTTAATTTGTACATATAAATGCATATATACTGGTCACTACTGGTCAGTTGCTCATATAACGTGACATATACTATTTGATTGCACTTGTAATTAAATATAAACGGCTTAATTCTAGATATAAAATAATTGGCCCTCTTTGCGCCACACGGAGTATTGGGTATAAGGCACTAGCCCGATGTTGTAGACAGATGGATACTCGATGGATGATGTGGTCAGTACCACACCGGACACTTGTACTTCCCAGACAGTATCCGGGTGCCCGTTGCTTGCCTGTCCGTCAGGAAGACCAGCCAGACCAGTGACCGCGACAGACACCCAAGCCATGGGTCTAGCCGCAGGCTATGCGTGGTCATGTAAGCTACTGGGACACTCCAAGTTTAGGTCAGCATTGCAAGAATAATATTACATAACAAATAACAGGTCGTTGCGGCGAGAAGCATTCATCAGTAAAACAAGACAAAGATGGAATTGACCTAGAGTAACTACATTAAGGCTAAGTGATACTTTAACTGTGTCTATCTCACACGACTGTATAATATCATTATACCCTAATGTAGTTATCATAGTGTTATTTCCACCTCATCTTTGTTTTCTGTTGTTGAGATTTGTTTATTTTTTCGTTATTGTTTGCTGTCAAAGGCTTTTTCGTCGCAACTGCCGTTGTTTTTTGTGATAGCGTTCTTGTACAGCTGAGCTAAACTCCGTGTTTTCTAATCGTTCGGGCGACATATACGTCCTGTCTTCGCCTACCCTATATAAGATGTATTTATAGGAAGAGCAAGAACACAACGATTAGGCCGGTCCTACCTGGAGCTGTCCTTGCCGCTTGTGTATGGTGTCCTCCACTTCCTGGGTGTCTCTGTGCGCCTGGTTGAGCTTGTCCCGCAGGATGTCCTTCTCTGTCTTCTGTTTCTCGATGCCGTCTTTGATGGCCATCAGCATGGACCTGTGTCAATGATCACATGATTTAGGTACAGGGTTAGGAACAGTTTGGGCTGCCATCAACGTCTTCTAATTCTCAGACTTCTTGTTATCATCGTCATTATTATCATCTTCGCCGTCGTCATCACAATCACTGTCTTCCTTCCTTCCCTTTTCTCTCTCATGTATGATTGTCTGTCTGTCTGTCTGTCTGTCTATCTGTCTGTCTGTCTGTCTGTCTGTCGTGGGCAGGCAGTTAGGTATGTGTTTATACATCTATGAGCATGCGTGTCTGCCTGCCCGCCTGTCTCATAATATGGTAATACGCATTGATTATGTTCACAACACTCATTTGACATTGCTTTTTTTCTGTGTGAGTGTAACATACATAATTGATAATTGATGAACGAAAGATGAGTGATTGGAAGGGCCGAATGTAAGACGGGCCTGCTGGCTCAATTTGTGACCCTTTGTAAATAAAGTTCGCTCTCTTCCTTTCCCTTCTCTTCTTCTTCCTTCTTCCCCCCCCCACCCCCGCCTCGATTGTATAGATACATAGGCATATATAGTGAATACGGTGTTGTGATATAGACAGACAGACAAACAGACACATCACACACACACAGATATATATATATATATATATATATATATATATATATATATATATATATATATATATATATATATATATATACTGTATATATAGCTTACAGAGAGAGAGAGAGAGAAAGAGAGAGGAGGTGGGTATGATTTCGGTTGCTGGAAACATTTTCTGAAAGACTGGCTGTTTAAGTTCATTGCACTGAAGTTTAGATCTGCACAGATATCACTCATTAGGATGTTTAGCTGGCCGAACGTCTAGGTACGATTGTCCCTTCAGGAAGGCATTATCATTTGGGTGTTGCAGACTGGTATATTGGTATGTCAGAAACTATTATTGTAGTTTCACAGTGAAAGGACAGAGTTCAGACAACAGTTACTGAAGCTATAAAGTGAAAGGACACAGGCCAGACAACAGTTACTGAAGCTATAAAGTGAAAGGACACTGGCCAGGCAACCATTTATGAAGCTTTAAAGTGAAAGGACAGGCCAGGCAACAATGAGCGAAGTTTGACATTGAAATCATTGTTGACTGGTACCTGTCGTGAAGTTCCTCCCGAGGTGTAGTAGCCTTGCCTCTCTTGTGCCTCAGATCGTCCACACTGAGCTTACACAGCTCCACCTCCTCGTGTACCTGGCCTGGGGATGGTACATACACACAAAAGTTACACACCTGTCCCCCACGTCATCACATGTGTACCATCAGTCTAATCTATCCAGTCATTATGTAATCATTGATGGCTAGATCTGTTATGTTAATAAATAATTTGAGGTCGTTGCACTCGGGCCAAGCCTGTAAGTAGTTAGGCTCTTCCAGATATATTGAGAAGATTGATCCAGAGATATGTCACCATGCACCATGTCCCCGTTGTACACCTTCATTTGACCCAAAGACAGGTGCTAGTGAAGGTAACACATTAGCTCTCTGGTTCCCGCGCTGTGTTCATCGGTTCCATCCACATTTTGGCGGATTGGAATTTGTAAAACTGATCTGGGCTCACAAGTAGACCCAGCCTAACATAGGTACCAGGGCATGTCTGGGGAGGCCCAGGCGGACGGTGGAACTCTGATGACATCACAAACCCACTGCCGATTGGTCTGTATCAATATGCGTATAGCACCGTATTCCCAAAGCGCCTTAAGGCACGTGACAGGGTCCTCTACACTTGCTGATGTCTGCATTGATATACCTGTGCACACCTAGGTTATACATATGTTTATTGATATACCTATGCACACCTGGGTTATACATATGTTCATTGATATACCTATGCACATAGGGTTATACATATGTTTATTGATATACCTGTGCACATAGGGTTATACATATGTTCATTGATATACCTGTGCACACCTGGGTTATACATATGTTCATTGATATACCTGTGCACACCTGGGTTATACATATGTTTATTGATATACCTGTGCACACATGGGTTATACATATGTTCATTGATATACCTGTGCACACCTGGGTTATACATATGTTCATTGATATACCTGTGCACACCTGGGTTATACATATGTTCATTGATATACCTGTGCACACATGGGCTATACATATGTTGATTGGTTTAAGCTAGTATTTTGGCCTGTAGTACTTTCTGGGATTACTCTTGTTTGCGTGCTGGCACCTGGCCGTCTTGCCAGATGATAGTTATTGTATCTCATAACACAATAACCTCTCCATAGAACACAGCCTGGGCTGAATGGTAGAGACCATTTATTGCTTGTGCAGCATGATCCCTCTCTCGGCCTGCCTAGGTCACTCCAGAGGAGTAGGCAACACCAATACGTCTGGGACATGATCAGCTGCAGAAGCTGCCGGATCTAACTGTCCGCCTATCGGAGCTTCGATCGTAGACCAATTGCCGACCCAGGCTTAGGGCCTGGGATGCCCTGTCTTGACATTAAGTCTTTAGATTGGATTTTCTCGCACCAGGATAAGACTTGTACCCTCCCATTTACGCTCCTCCGCTTGAAGCAGTTGGCACAGTGTGGGATGTCGGGTTCTGTGAGCGTGTCCAACATTCGCACCGTCACTGCCATACCGTAGCTCGGCCATATCTGAGTAAGACCTGACTATCTTTTTGTGGTAGGAAGTGACCAAAACATGAGGGCCTTATTTATGATTGCTAATCTGCTGTGTTGTGTCATAATGATCAGAACTTGTTCATTGGCAGTGTTCAGCCTTGCTGACTCGCGGCACACTTGCTTCTCTAAGTGTTTAGTATAGTTGAGAACCATTCAATAAATGGGATATAAGCATATGCGTATAGACAACGCATAGCACACCACCACCAAACAAACAGACATAAATCCACGACGAAGACAACTACATAGTCTGTGATATCTAGTTCATAAGCAGCATCATTTTTCGATAATTGTAATGCTTTGGCATTATTAATTGCTACATGGTTTAAACAGAACAGTTATGAATGTATGGTCTACAAGATGGAATGCACCGGTCCTGCAGCGATCAGGGTTAGGATCGGCTACCCTCTCCCAGGAAGGGTGAGCAGTGAAAATTATTAGCCTGCAGATGACCCACAGACTACACAAGTCAACCCCACCTCCATGCTGTGTAGACCGGGAAACCATAACCGCGAGGTCATGGGCCAACGGGGCTCTAGCTCGCCAGGGGAACGTACTCCTCTTGGTCAGATTTTTTTGTCCTGAGACTGACCTGGCAAGCCGACAGGAGATTTGTCCTACTGCTTAAAGAAAAAGAAAGATGCATCACCACGACACCGCAAGGTACAAGAGGAACGAGATGGGATGAGAAAAGATTATGAGTTATGAAGGCGTGTTTCCTGGCGGATGAGACAGGCGACGACCTCATGACTGGTTTCATGAAATTAAAGACACCTAGCTGTGAACATGAATGAGCCCGGTGAACTGTCCAAGGAACAAGCGTCTTTCTAGCAGGACGTGATCTCATGAACTATAAGCTCTTGCTACATGATGGGATGAAATACTCCGTCCCGCACATGTCTTGTCCGACACTACATTGAGTACTTACCCACTCTCATGAGGACGATCCTGGAAAGATGCTGGGCGTCGTTCGCCTTCTGCGCGTCCCGTAGGTCGGTAACGTTGGCTTTGTTGTATAGGATCGGATCTAGGTGCTTGTGGATCACCTCGGACAGGTTAGACGTCACCTGGGGCGACACGTTCTGGTTGGCATCGATGACGTCATCGCGAACAGCTTGCGTGATTTTGGCAGACAGGAGGGTCACCTTGGTCTCTGGCATACCGGATTCTCTCAACGGTACGGCGATCTTGTCCTGCAACACATCATCCATGTCTGTGGAGGGCAATAATGGAGACATTATTAGCGAAAGTTTCAGGATCATTAATGAGCACCATCATTGAACAGGGATACTCCCATAAGTGACAAAGTATCCACCCATAGTTCATGGACATAGATGTGACCCAGTATCGCTACATAGCTCATAGACAGAGAGGTGACCCAGTATCGCCCCATAGCTCATGGACAGAGAGGTGACCCACTATCGCCCCATATCTCACAGACAACGAGGTGACCCAGTATCACCCCATAGCTCATGGACAGAAAGGTGACCCATGATCTCCCCGTAGCTCATTGACAGAGAGGTGACCCAGTATCACCCCATATCTCATGGACAGATAGGTGACCCAGTTTCACCCCATAGCTTATGGACAGAGAGGTAACTCAGTATCACCAATAGCTCATGGACAGAGAGGTGACCCATTATCTCCCCTTAGCTCATGGACAGAGAGGTGACCCAGTAACGCCCCATAGCTCATGGACAGAGTTGTGACCCAGTATCTCCCCATAGCTCATGGACAGAGTTGTGACCCAGTATCTCCCCATAGCTCATAGACAGAGAGGTGACCCCTATCGCCCCATAGCTCATGGATAGAGAGGTGACCCAGTATCGCCCTATATCTCATGGACAGAGAGGTGACCAAGTATATATCCATATCTCATGTACAGAGAGGTGATCCAGTATAGCTCTATAGTTCATGGACAGGAAGGTGACCCACTATAGCTCCATAGCTCATGGACAGAGATGCGACTAAGTATTGCCCCATAGGTCATGGACAGAGAGGTGACCCAGTATAACTCCTTAGCTCATGGACAGAGAGGTGACCCAGTATAGCTCCATAGCTCATGGGCAGAGAGGTGACCCAGCATCGCCCCATATCTCATGGACAGTGAGGTGACCCAGTAACGCCCCATGTCTCATGAACAATGACTTGACCCAGTGTCTCCCCATATTGGACAGAGAGATGACCCAGTATATGTCGCCCCATATTACACGGACAGAGAGATGACCCAGTATATCTCGCCCCATATTACATGGACAGAGAGATGACCCAGTATATCTCGCCCCATATTACATGGACAGAGAGATGACCCAGTATATCTCTCCCCATATTACATGGACAGAGAGATGACCCAGTATATCTCTCCCCATATTACATGGACAGAGAGATGACCCAGTATATCTCGCCCCATATTACATGGACAGAGAGATGACCCAGTATATCTCGCCCCATATTACATGGACAGAGAGATGACCCAGTATATCTCTCCCCATATTACATGGACAGAGAGATGACCCAGTATATCTCGCCCCATATTACACGGACAGAGAGATGACCCAGTATATCTCGCCCCATATTACATGGACAGAGAGATGACCCAGTATATCTCGCCCCATATTACATGGACAGAGAGATGACCCAGTATATCTCGCCCCATATTACATGGACAGAGAGATGACCCAGTATATCTCGCCCCATATTACATGGACTGAGAGGTGATCAAGTATCGCGCCATAGCTCATGGACACAGAGGTAGTCCATTATCGCCCCATAGCTTACAGAGAGTCACCACACAAAGCAGAACTGCGTGGCAACCATGTGATTGTCAGCATTCATATACGATAATCCGCACCTGCCAGACATGTCACGAGGGCAGGTTTTCTGACTGTGAAACATGACCGATCTCGGTCTGATCTCAGCTGGCTCATAATGTGCCGCGCTGAGTCACAACCTGGCCGCATCTTAATCTTCTTCTCGGCAGCTGTGAAGTTTCCCTACCGGTCTTGTTTTTTCTGAGATTAGAAGAGGGGAGGAGCGCTCTGCAGTACACTTCCCGTGAGATAGCGGTTGAGTGCCGGATATTGTGATACTTTAACGTGGGGGTTATAGCAGCGCTAGATTTCATCAGAAAACAGCCAGTTAAATGGATCGGCCATATAATAAGGCAACCAGTTAACAACAAGCAATGATGTACAGACCAACCGGAAGCAGAAGAAGAGGCCGATCATGTAAACCATGGACAGCGAGAATAACAGAATCCACGAGAATCGCGATATATGAAGCCCATGCAGGTCAGCATGGCTGAATGGATAGGAACGCATGTTCTAAACATCCGGTGTGCTGATGCCGAGGTAAGCTGTTCAACCCCTACACCGGACAGTTGGACTAAAATGTTGACCTGTCGTCCTTGACTTGGGGACGTTAATTACAAGTACCTCTGAAGTCGGAGTGGGTTCGCCTGATGGCGAGGGACGCTGTTAATAGGGAAAGCTAATCCATACGCCTGCTCTGTGGCTAAAGGCTTGCGAACGCGGTTCGTGAACCGGGTACCAGGCGTTCAAAGCTCAGCTGCGACCGATTTGTGCAGCAGACCGTGTGGCGTTGTGCTATAACGTGCTGGTATGGGAGCCGGTCGTTCAGAAAGCAATGGCAAACTACTGAACGTAACACTTGCCTAGTACATCAACAGCAGGTGAAAAATGCTGGTGTTGACTGCAACGTCCCGTAAGGGATACGCAACAATTTAAAAAAAAAATCCATACGCACAATTCAGTCCATCACTACTGTAAATAGTGTGTATGGACTACGCTTGGGTTCAAAGCGGGCGAACTCAGTGAAGCCCATAAACGGGTACTCTCTCGCTGTTTATACTGCGTGCCCAAATCTTAACCCTTTGAAAATAAAGATTGTTCGTTTGTTCTCCTCGACTCCGCAAGGTACAAGAGGAACCAGATGAGATGAGATGATGAGACTACGGAACATCTCTGCACTGACATCAGTCAGATACATGCGGGTCATTGTCAAGGCTTAGAAGACTTGACCGGCAACACATCGGACCAGAGAGTTACGTCTCAAGTCTTCCAGAGGATTCACAACTAACCAACGAATTACGTAGTCAGACACGGAAGCCTCACCAAGTAACATCTCCGCACTGAAAGTTGGATGCACGTTTCAAACACGTTGTGTCATGTGTCTTGACGGTGCAGTCATGCAGGCCTCTTCCAGTACGATTGCATACAGTGGAACAACATCGTAGATTCACACGTAGGATTGTCATATAATTCAGTAGTCGTATAGGGGAAACCACCACATTATCTTCACTATAATAAGTTTATGAGCGTGACACTAATCTAGGATTAAAACATTCAATCTTCGGACATGATAACCTGACTTGACATTCGGGAAATGGGTCAGGAAAGTGCTCACCTGTCCATCCATAATAGTTTCGGAGACTGGACCCGCGTGTATCTCTGGCCTGTTTATCCCTCCGTCCAGCATTCCTGACCGGGCTACCATCACCATGCCTACTGCTCACAAGGTCACGTCGCTGGTCATTGGCCGTGTCGCTAGGGGCTGGACCAGGCCCACGGTTGCCGTTCTCAAACATCGCCGGTCTATGACCGTTGTCCGGACTCTTGTGCTCAACCTCCTCGGGTCTGGCGCCTGCCAGGTGGGCTCTGTCCGCATCTCTAGAGCTGCCACCGTAGGCTGCTGGTCGTGGGCTGCCGTTAACATCCTCCCGATGATGGTAGTCAGCCTCGTTATGATGGCTCATGGCATATGGGTCAAGGTGTTGACGTCCCTCCTGGTTTGATATCGTGCCCATTGTAATCAGGAAATCCGCAGTTGAGTGGATGTTAGGACCACGATTCCAGCCTCGCTCTGTTTCCTGCAAATGTTGTATGTCGGTGTTTAGTGTTGACGGTGTTCAAAGGCTGTATAGAAACGTATTGAGTCTTGGTACTTATGAGGTTGTTGTTGTTGGGTAAGTCGTTTACTTGTAGAATCACAGTCTAGAAATGGTGCCTTGAAACGTGACGGCTCAGTGCGGTCTTACGTCAGTGTGGCGTGACCACAATGTACAGAAGATTCATTGTCGTGTCCAATTGGTTGGTAAATCGGTCATCTGCCCATCATATATTCAGTGTCTTCTGTTCCATTGATCTTATTCTCTGTGTAAAGGATACTTCATTTCATTCAGCTTCTGTAAGAAATCAACACCCAGAAATAGCCAGTAATCAGTTTATGCGAAATGTCTATACCGTCCTTTGTTAACTTGAAAATTTCAGAAGTACTCGAACTTCCCCTGCCAGCGACTAACTCTTTAACTACAACTTGTAGATCAACATTTCTTGGGGGAGGTGGAGGGTCCCTAGACAATACAACTTCAGCATGTTGTGGTCACAAGGCCGCTGTTTATTGCTGTCAACACATGCGGTGTGAAGGCTATAGACAATGTCGCTTTTTGCACAGACTGTGCCAGCAAGAATGTAAATCGTTCAGAAATGACACTGTCACTTTGAATGCGCAACCTACAATTGAGACTGTGTGATAATCACCTTACGTTATAAACTCCAACTAAATGCCAATCTGAAACCACGCATTAACTTGCTATATGACATTTACTCGCACAATCCAGTTTAGTGTCATCCTGACACACCAGCTTTCTGTTAAGTTCCTGAGAATTTTACTGTGTCCTTTGACCTAATTACACATGAGTTTACTTATTGCCCGCTCTGTGGCGAAGGTTTTACGGGCGCAATTCGTAATCCCGCATACCGCGTTCGAAACACAGCTGCGGGCGGTTTGGCAGCAACCGCCTTGTGTTGGTTTTCATACAGTGTTATGTGTGCCGGTAGTTCAAAAAGCAATGGTAAACTACTAAACGCAGAAACGAGCCAAGAAATCACAAACAGTCACACACAAATGCTGGGGGTTGACTGCGACGTCCTGTAAAGGATATGCAACAACCCTTTGTTTACTTATTGCACCAGTTCTGGGTGTACGGTCCGGATGTTTAAGAACGTACGTTACTAGCAGTTGACGATCGCGTCTGAGGTTCAACGGTGCATATCACATGTCGTAGTCTCAGTTGCAACCTCTAGCAGTCGGTTCTCACATAAACACGATTGTGTGGTTTATAACGCAGTATGATGGCACAGTATATTTTACCCCCGTGCTAAAGCTTGGTTATGTCGAGTTGAGTTATCCACCCCTCTTGTGTGTCAGTTTGAAATACCGACAGTGCTGTGTATCCTGTGTACACAAACAGAAACACTACACACAGAGCGCAGCTATATTCCACACATTTGAATGAACTTGTATTTATGTCCTCAAAGCAACGTGTTCCCATCTCTAGCTAGTCGACACATCCAAATCTACATCTGCATGAAGAAAATCAACAGACACAAACACGGCCATCTTGGCACTGCTGTATTACAGTCAGAGTTTGGCTAACGGGAAATACCAAATGTATTTAAGTAGCGTACTACCGCGAACACGCACAGAATAGTTGTTTCTATCGCGACAACAGTTCACTCCTACAACACGCACCCAAATTACACTTCTGTAGCAACTTCAGACCAGAACGCCAACAAGAGAGCAGACTGTCAGAAACCGTTCACCGTGTCAAATGTTCCTGCAGTTCTTTTATCTCAGGTTTATACGTTTGGTATTGAACCGAGTCACCTTCGACACCAGAGCTTTTGATGACATTTGCAATTTATTGCGCCTTAAAGGTGCCTGTGCGAGAGCTGGTAAACTTCCCGCCTTTCAAACTTTTGTTCTTGTTGGCCTGTTTCCGCCTATTCCTTAACTCTTTCAAATCCCGGTGCTACTTTCATATCATAATTGTCTAAGCGAGGTAGAGTTAAAGTGCTATATTCAGCATATGAAAAATCCTTGGACAGCCAAAGTGTGTGATCAAGACATTTTGCGGAAGGCCAAGACAGAAAGACGACTTTCAAAAACATTAGAAGGAGGCAGTCATCATTTTCGGCATCATCATAAGAAGACATCATCCGGAACATGTTATAACAACTGGAAAGATCTGTAGAGAGAGAGAGAGAGAGAGAGAGAGAGAGAGAGAGAGAGAGAGAGAGAGAGAGAGAGAGAGAGAGAGAGAGAGGTGGATAGTCATTCCTCCGGGGTCGACGGGGCAGCAGTGGAGGGAGACCTCCAACATGTAAAGAGAATATGGTGAGGAAATATAGGGAGCATCATCCTTTGTGAGGCTGCTAGTCTGATCAAGGTCTGATGTACGAGGGGGCTTTATATGAAAACCTTATATCTGTGTGTGTGTGAGTGTGTGTGTGTGTGTGTGAGAGAGAGAGAGAGAGAGAGAGAGAGAGAGAGAGAGAGAGAGAGAGAGAGAGTAAGTATATTCTGAAAAAGTAAAGAACAAATGTATCATTTTTCGATGCATTCACCACTGCATTCAGTGCCTCCAGCGCCGATGAAGTGCTTGGATTCCTGTAGAAAACAAAATGTTCTCTGGCTTCACTACTCGGTGTGCCTGACCCGGTCGTGAACAGTCTGTCACAGAAGTCACGTCGATTTAAAACTTCCTACTTCAATAATACACTTGCTGGACTGAAAGGCATACATCACCATATTGGACTTTCATACGCTGATGAATTTATATAGTTTTCACCCCTTCAAGGATTTAAAAAAAAAAAAAAAAAACGGATAACAGAACGCTGCTCCTCTTTGGTGCATACCAAAAGTGGGGCGGACATTTTCAAACTGTCCTTATGACGTCACCGTGTTCGTCTGTACGGTGATGTCACGTTCTTAACACTGGTGCAATCCTTAACAAAATTATTGACAGGTTACAAATGAATGGCATTATTATTGTAATTTATATCACACTTTTAAGAAGTCCCTTCCTATGTGCCTGCAGTCGTCTAGGATGTGAATGGGCTTGCAGTTAGCTATGGTCTCCACTGCTGCATATACCAACACAATGACCACAGTTGATATCCTAGTGAGGATTAGATATGTATGTATCCACATGTTGCTCAAGCTGCCCCATGAGTCTAAACAGTAAGTTCCAGAAATGTAAGGAAAGGTGGCAAAACATAAATGTTGGTCCCCACAACTCATAGTAACACAAGCTAGTTGTAGATGTTGGGTCACTTAATAAGGTCAGCACAGGACGGTGCTGCACAGATAGTTCATGGAACTTAGGTGGGAAACAGCAGGAGGTCGACCCCGCACCAACGTTAGATTGGGGAGTGTTTAAGGCTGGGAATACTATACAAAATGAAGCACACCCAATGCGTCCATTTTGTCACACAAGATGCTGACAGGCTTAACAGTGATAGGGAGAAGAGGAAGAAGAAGTAGGGCTGGAGGAAGAGGAGGGGAGAAGAACAACAGTAAGACGAAAAAGAAGAGGGAAGAATGTGACAAAGAACACGTGAAAGAATAAGAAAAGGGGGGAGGACGAGAAGGCGGAAGTGGGAAACAAGACGAGAAAGGTAACTCGAAGGAGGGCTACATTGAGAATAAGTAGAAGACGTGAGTGTCGCAAGAGCACCAGGATTTGTAGTAGTAAATTTAGTAGTAGTTGCAAAAGCAGTTGTAATAGTAGTAGCAGCAGCAATAGTAGTAATAGTAGACGTAGTATTAGCAGTAGTTGTGGTAGTAATATTAGTTGTAGAAATAGTAGTGACATCAGCTGTTGTAGTAGTAGTAGTAGTAGTAGTAGTAGTAGTAGTAGTAGTAGTAGTAGTAGTAGTAGTAGTAGTAGTAGTAGTAGTATTATTTTGTAGTAGTAGGAGCAGAAGACGTTGTTGTAGTAAGAGTAGCAGCAGCAGTAGTTGTTGTAGTAGTTCTAGTAATGGTAGTACAAATGTATGCGGTAACTCTTGCTATGTGGTCCTCACATATAGCTCCCATCCTCACCCCCGCGTGTATATTTATACCACCCCCCACAGAGATATAAACGTACTCTCTATCAAAGAAACCGTTACCCTATTGTCAGGTGTGAAAATTCCCGGATATTCCGCTATTCGTCTCTAAGCCCAAATCCCCAATTCTCCGGTGCACGATTTACAAGACAATACATCCTTGACTTGTGAATGTGGATTTCTGAAGTTATCCCAGGTTACCAGCAATATCTGCGGCCTGTAATATCGTGTGCGTATGTACCGACACAAACAGGGTACGTTTCTGTTCAAATCCGACAAAGGCACGTGAATTGGAATGTAATACTGATAGAAAAAACGTGTGCAAGCGGTTTTTCCTGAAGATTTTCGTCCTTTAAATGCAAGGTGTTTGTAAAGTCTCACTATACTTTGTATGTAGAACAAATTTGAAAAATGAAATATATGTCATTAAAAAAGTGCTTAAACATTAATTAAATTAGTCACAATAGTCACTGCTGTGATCTAACGCTGTTTTCGGGGAAGCTGGCAAGTATCAATGAAGTATTCATTATAACAGGTGTTGGAAATGTCCACCATGGGCTTCAAGACATACAACAACAACAACAAACCTTTGTTTTGAAAGGGTTAAGAATTGGGCACGCAGACATGACTGTACACGTCTCTTCATATTGTCAAATACCTTCTGCAACGTGTCTGTTGTTATTCCTTCCGTTGACAACACCATTCTGTTATGAGTGCAAAGAATTGCACCAGCAGACGACAGCCATTCGCTGCATATTGCTTGGAGCACATTGTTTGATGACGTCATGTACTTCAATTTTTAAATACAAAATGTAATGAGACTTTACAAGCACCCTGTACATTGACGCAGAAAGCACACAGTTGTAACTGAACGGAACTAAAGATAAGAGAAAGCAGATATAAATTATTGTTCGGAACTAAGAGGTTATCGGAAAACATATAAATGACTGCATGAAACTAAAGATGTTAACAGAAAACAGACAGGAATGTCTATATGAAACTAACGATGTTAGCAGAGCACTTGGAGAACTTATTGTATGAAGACCATAGTTAATATTATATGCAGCTAAACTACTGCGTAGAACTAAAGAAGTTAACAAAAAACATATAGTAATTACTGTATGGGATTACATAAGTTAAAAGAAAACGCTCGGAAATTACTGTATGAGATTACAGTCGTAAACAGAAAACAGACAGACATTACTGTATAAGATTACAGAAGTTAACAAAAAACATAAAGAAATTACTGTATGGAATTCATTCATTCAGTAGCATGTCCTTTGCAGAACCTCGCTGCCATAACAACCTTCCGGAAAACCTCTCGATCATAAGCAGCAAGATGTCCCGCGTCTGATACACCCATCTGGAGATCATCCGCTACATCCTGCACCCATCTTCTCTTTGGCCTTCCTCTTCCTCTCTTCCCAGGCATATATCCTTCCATTATTGTTCTCTCCAAACTTTCGTGACGTTTCAAGTGACCAACATATTTCAATTTTCTTTGTTTGATCGTCTTTAATAGCCAACCTTCTTCAATATTCTGCTCTTGAAGTATGGATGCATTTGTTCTTTTCTTTACCCAAGATATTCTTAGAACTCGTCTATAACATTTATGTTCAAAGGCATTTATGCGCTGTTCAGCTTGTTAAGTAAGTGTCCAAGTCTCACAGGCGTATGTTGCAAAGGGAAAGATGCATGCTCTTACAAATCTAATTTTTGTAGTTCTGTATGGGATTACATAAGATAAAAGAAAACGCACGGACATTACTGTATGAGATTACAGCCGTTAACAGAAAACAGACAGAAATTACTGTATGGGATTACAGAAGGTAACAGAAAACATATAGACATTAATTTATGGAGTAACAGTTAGTTACATATCCTTTACAGGATGTCACAGTCAACCCCAGCATTTTTTGGCTATTTGTGATTTCTTGTTAAGTTTGCATTCAGCAGTTTGATTTCCTCCATCGTTTTCTGAACGACCGACACTCACCATTTTATGAAAACCAACACAATGAGGTCTGCTTCCAAATCGCCCAGCAGCTGTGTTTCGAACTCGGTATGCGGGATTACGAATTTCGTTAGTAACCCCATCGCCACAGAGCCGGTATGGAGTCGAGCTGATATAAAACCAGTCGGACTGAAGTGTTTCAATGACCTCCAGTCCAGGAGCACACTCGAGAGAAATTAAACACCCTGCATATATGTCATACCTCCTACGTGTTTTCTTGTACCTATTCTGTGAAAATTGATCCACTCGAGTTTATGTGGTCATAACAAATCCCGTCTGGTTACGGATTTGAACCGAGAACCATCAAGTAAGTGTCTGCAGGCTGCAGCTGGTGGAGAAGAAGAAAATCGACATAGTTTGATTATTCTCAATTTTTTGTTAGTTGTCTGATGAAGACTCTCTGGCCGCGACGTCAGTTCTATCTCATTTGATTCTGCTCGCTCCTGTAAAACTGAGACTTTCCACGTTCTAACAACTAGGGTAAACATTAAATTGTAAGAAGACATAGCTTATGGTCGTCACTAAGAAGACATGAATACCACAATGTAATTTACGGGTAAATGGGAATATTCTTAAACAAGTGCCTTTGCATAATTATCTCGGAACAATCAAAACATCTGATGGGAGGTGCCTTGAAGAGATTAGAACAAGAATCGCCATGGAAACGGTTGCCCTTTGAGAGATGGAAAACATGCTGATCAATAAAAAGATGCCATTGCAACGAGAAAAAGAGTGTTGAAGTGGTACATAGAACTTGAATGAATCACACACAAAAAACCATAAGTATATTGTGGGCTTTTTTAGAACACGATTACAAGAAACAATCTTTACAATCTTTAAAACAATTCTTATCTTACATAGAACTTGTACTTTTGTATGAATGTGAAACGTGGACAATGAGCAGAGAAGCTGAAAAACATCTGATGACAGGAGAGATGTGATTTCTGAGGAAAGTGAAGAATATCATAGACAAAACCAATGACCAGATCCTACAAGAAGCAAATGAAAACCGTAAACTGATTAGAGAAATTAGACGCAGTGCAAAATTGTTTGGACACGTTATGAGAAAACATAAACTAGAGGACTTGGTGACAACTGACAAAATTGAGGAGAAAAGAATAAGGGGAAGGCAGAGAGGTAAATATCTGGATGGCTTGACCGTGTGGTATTTTTGAAACAAGAACAAAGTGCTGATCCACATCTCTGGTGATTGTGTAAGATGGCGAAACATGACCGCCCACGCTTATCGCCATGGCACATGATGATGATTATTATTGTTTATTTATTCCTTGTACTTGATAATGCCCAGAGTAACTGATCAACGTGTCTTGAGTTAATTGGTACAGAATCAGAGCCAGATCACATCCACCGCTCACCCAACAACGGATTTCTGTTATCTACCAAAAATTAAACAAATACTGGCAGTGATTGCGGTAAAAGTGACAACCAGGAAAAACACAAAAGGCCGTAGTCATAACACAAGCCCAAACTAATCGATCCTAGCAGCAAGATCAACACATTGTACAGCCAAAAGCTGGCTTTGCGTATACGACCGAAGGACAGATTTCTGTATACTACTGTAAACTACAGACACATTTGACGGTTAGATCTATGTATAGAGATTAGGATCTCCACAGTGTCACTATATCAGTATAAAAAGTCGCTTAAAAGTCGACAGGGTCAACTTCATTGCACCGGGTTTTATCCCGTATGGCTCGGTCCTTTACCGTAGCGCGGAAAGCATCTCACCAAGCACGAACTCCGTAGCTCTAGCGACAACCCACAGGAGTCTCCGAAAAATTTAACTCGTGAACCGAAGGACGCGGCCCGGAATCGAACCCACATCCTTCGGAACCCGAGTCAAACGGCTTGACTCCTTCGCCACGAAGACTCCCAAATAATATAAGTACATATATATAAGTACATTATAAGTACTTATATAAGTACAAACATAAAGGACCGCTCGTCGTTTCTTAACAGATTCAGTGTCAAGCAGCACGGAGGTTTGAACCTAGCAAAATGGATGGTGGAAAAATTGGAAGTAGGGGTTTGTCATAGTTATGACTTGTTAATTAATACTCATACCATTGTATGAAAACCAGCGCAAGGCGGTCTGCTTCCAAATCGCTCGCAGCTGTATTCCGAATGCGGGATTGCGAATTGCGTTCGTAACGTCTGCGCCACGGAGCAGGCTATTAATTGTATATTCAGTATAAAATGTGTGATGGGTGAAATTCCCGTCATGTCTGACACAGAACCAGGCAGGTTGGGTTGCTAGCGGTAGGACGTTCTCCTCTAACCCGAGCAGGCCAGGTTCGAATCTCGGTGTGACACGTATAGGTGTTTACAAACCAAAAACACTTATCTACACCCTTCCTTGACTATGGTGTAGTATATTTGAAGTCTAACCTTCTCGAATCAAGGCCAAAAAGTAATAGGAACCCCGTGCTCATTACAACAATTCCTAAGAGCCTAGCTATGGAAAAGTGCAAAACTGAATAGGCTGTGCCTGCGCTACATTTCAAACTTGGAAACACCTACCCACAAAAGGAATATTCTCCTGGTCATATCTGTGATATAAGACTTGAGAACTTATGGGGGTATCCATGGATGCTTCTGCTTACACTATATCTCTTATCTTGTGTTCCTTGATCACACGTTTTCTTTCCACTTTATGTGCAATCTTGTGTTACTTGATACATCTATTTATCTGTTACCATGTATTACTTGATAAACCGTTTTTTATCACTTTATCTATTATCTTTTGTTACTTAATAAATATTTTTTTTTCGCTTTATCTGTTACCTTGTGTTACTTGATAAATCTGTTCTCTCTCTCTCTCTCTCTCTCTCTCTCTCTCTCTCTCTCTCTCTCTCTCTCTCTCTCTCTCTCCCCTCCCCCCCCCCTTCCCACTTTGAGTGTTATCTTGTGTTACTTGATAAATATTTTGTTTTCGCTGTCTATTAGCTTGTGTTACTTTACAAATCTGTCTTTCAACTTGCCTATTGTCTGGATTTCCTTGATAAACATATCTTTCACTGAGTCTATTATATTTACTTATGTGGATGTATATTTCTATCGCTGTGTCTATTGTGGCGAATTCCTTAGTAATCTTTCTTTTTCACTTTCTATTATCTGTCACCGTGTCATTGACAACTCACTGTATCACTTTTCTATTGTTTCCCCCGATATGTAGTTGTCACGCAGTGTCACTTTCTGGCGTCCCTGGTTACCATCATCATTCACTTTGTCTTCTCCCAGCACCAATCAATACTCACACATGCATTAGTCTGATGACTTTGATGAACCCACCGCCTCCTCACCGATCCCCCGATCATGCCACCCCCAGGCCACACCAATAGTAATGAGCTAAGTCAACAATCGTGTGTACATATCTGCCCAAGGATGTTGTTTCGCCCTCTAGGGACAGGTGACCTTTCGCGCCAGATACCTGCCAGTCTAACACGACATTCTGTTTGTGTTGTCACGTGTCCATTGTTTGATCTTGTTGTGGAAACCCACAATGATGTTCTTTGTTCCTATTTTCCACAAAAGACAGTTCATTGTGGACAAGAATATGTGGTAGCAACTTGTTCCACTGCTAGATGCTTTGTTACGTAGTTACCAGGTTACAAGAATGATGAGGTATTGACCGCGGACCGTCAACATTGCACGGCTCCCAAACTGTTTCCTAGGAGGTGAACAGCCGCCTTAAACCCCAGATCTCTGGCACAAGTCCAGTTCTGTGTCTTCTCCTTTCATTTGCTTGAAATGTATTGTCTACATCTGCAATGTTGTCTCTTGTATAAACTTCACTGTCTTGTTTAGTTCACTTAGTTGTCCTTAGAGTTTGTCTTCCACTGGTATTTCTCTTGGCCAGAAGGCTTGTCTAGATATGTCGTATGTTGGGCAGTCTGGGAGTATGCAATCAGCTGTCTGCGGTGCCAATCCGAATGTGCACATGGCTGATTCGCTAATCTTGAATTTTGCATACAAGTGGTTGCGTAATCGATTGTGTCCTGTTTTGAAGCGCAGATTAATGATTAGTTCTGGCAGTTCATAAAATTGTAATCGTCTTTTGCTGCTGTTGGTAGCTTTCTGACTGATTAGATTATTCTCATCTTTCGGTAAAATATTACAGGGACAGCAGGTTGAGCTTCTGTTGCTCCTTCCCTAGCTAGTCAGTCAGCTCTCAGGTTTCCGGGTACTCCACAGTGAGATGGTATCCACTGTATGGTGACCTTACGCTAGTTCAGGTAGTAGCCGATGTGAGTCATTAGATGTACAGATTTGGAAGCCAAGAATGCTATATCAGTCCCGACTTGTTTATCAGATATTCTTCTCAGACAAGGGCGAAAATAGGAGGCCTTGTGGTCTCGTTGCGCACATTGAAATCTCACGGTAATTGGAATACGTCATAGAGAGTAGGTCTTACCACCACTGCCTTGTATCAAGCTTTTACTGAAACATCGGAATATATGGGCACGGTGAGGTATGAATTGTCCAGTTTGCTAAACATCGGAATATACGATGGGCACGGTGAGGTATGAATTGTCCAGTTTGCTAAACATCGCAATATACAATTGACATGGTAACATGAATTGCCCAGTTTACAGAAGTGTTGGAATATGCATTGGACTTATGAATTGTCCGGTTTACTGAAACATCGGAGTATGCAATGGAAACTGTCTTATTGCTGTCTGATTTACTGAAGCGTTGGAAAATATAATTGAAGCTAGACGACAAATGGCAGACATTATGTTCCTGTCCACACCGGGTTGTTGATGCCTGATCTGATCCCGGCCAGTTTCCCACTAGGGACACCTCGTCACGTGTGAGATGCCGTGTTTGAGCCACGTGTGAGATGTCGTGTTTGAGCCACGTGTGAGATGCCGTGTTTAAGCGACGTGTGACATGTCATGTTTGAGCCACGTGTGAGATGTCATGTTTCAGTCACGTGTGAGATGCCATTTTTGCGCCACGCATGATATGTCGTGTTTGATTCACGTGTGTGATGTCATGTTTGAGCTACGTGTGAGATACCGTGTTTGAGCTACGTGTGAGATGTCATGTTTGAGCTACGTGTGAGATACCGTGTTTGAGCTACTTGTGAGATGTCATGTTTGATTTACACGTGAGA
This sequence comes from Cepaea hortensis, assembly GCA_963921405.1. Lineage (NCBI taxonomy): Eukaryota > Metazoa > Mollusca > Gastropoda > Stylommatophora > Helicidae > Cepaea > Cepaea hortensis. The sequence goes on along the minus strand of OY992895.1, from coordinate 86,231,812 downwards.
TGTCATATTTTGAGCCACATATGAGATGTCATGTTTGAGCCACGTGTAATATGTCGTGTTTAAGCCACGTGTGGTATGTCATGTTTGAGCCACGTGTGAGATGTCATGTTTGAGCCACATGTGTCATGTCATGTTTTGAGCTACGTGTGTGATGCTGTGTTTGAGCCACATATGGGATGTCATGTTTGAGCCACGTGTAATATGTCTGTTTACGCCACGTGTAATATGTCTGTTTACGCCACGTGTGGTATGTCATGTTTGAGCCAATGTGAGATGTAATGTTTGAGTCACGTGTGAGATGTCGTGTTTGAGCCAGGTGTGAGATATCATTTGGGAGCCACATGGAATGTGGAATTGTTGAGCCACATAGGGGATGGTATGCATGGCTCAAATGTAAGATGATATGACTGAGTCATGTATGAGATAAAATTCCTTGACTCGAGTGAGATAACATGTTTGAGTCACATGTGAGATGCAATGATTGAGTCGCATGTGAGATGACGAACCAACCAACCAACCAACCAAGCAAACCCAACGGAAGACTAACGAGACATGACAGAACAGCTTCATCAAATCTGACTCGTGGCACATCTGTGTCGCCTGTCATTTAGTCATCACCTTCTGTCAATAACTACTGCTATGAGACTTAAGTAGATAGTAGATCATGAGGTGTTCACCTCCATTCCTGGATCAGCACAGTTATGAAAACACACAAGAAGATTCAGAAACATGGAGACGTCCCTTTATCCACACACTTCCACAATATGCTCCTCTACACAACCATTCGCACCTACCAGTATTATTGTAGAAACGATCCCTGGTCGGCTTGTCATCCCAGTCTCTGCTATCCCACTTGTCATTGGGCCACTTCTCACCGCCCCGGTCTCTGGTTGTTGGCAGCACCTGGTGATGAAGACATATAACACCGTGTATTGACAGGCAGGTTGAAATTGTGTGCTAGAATATCTTTGATAGGTTAAATCCGGATACATAAGTGCTGTATGTGAGAATGGGTTTAGTCCACTTACCAGAGACAGGTCCACTACTGTAGGCTAAATATGGGCTTACTCTTTGATCTGGACGTTTCTACAATCGTGGTCACGCACTGAATAACACAGGTTCCAGTAACATCTACACTCAAAGGTTTCTTTCGGGACACCAGCTCCTTCCACATGTTTGATGTTTCTACAAACGTGGTCACGCACTGAACGACACAGCTTTCAGCAACATCTACCCTCAGAGGTTTTTTTCGGGACGCCAGCTGCTTCCACGTGGCTGCTCTGTGTTCATTCTTCGTAAATCGCTTCGCCTTTGACTCATGCATTACATCTCATCTGTATGCTCTTCATCTCAACCCGTTGCTCTTCATCTCAACCCGTTGCTCTTCATCTCAACTTGTTGCCTGTCATCTCAACTTGTTGCCTGTCATCTCAACTTGTTGCCTGTCATCTCAACTCCCTGCCCTTACTCTCAGTTGTATGCTCTTCTTCTGAGCCTGTTGCTGTCCAGCTCATCTACCTGTGTATACTCAACTGTTATCAGATGACACAAGAGCAGTCAGGTTTCTCTTTCTGCTTCTTGATCTCTAAGAATCCACGACATGGCAACCAGGACCAACCCACAGACGCTCTGTCGTCTCCCCCAGCATATGTAGCCACCACAAGCAAGACGTGTGAAGGTCTTCCTGATAGTTCCTGGTTCCGCGCCAGGATGTTATACTGAGAGGATCATGGGTCGCCATTTAACACGATCACCATTTGTGGCTGTGTGGTATTTCTTCTTGGAAATGTGCTTTCTTACAATGTCACTCTGAATATAGTTGTTTACTGTATACAACAAGAGCAGCCAAAACACGTTGAACTTGCTTTCAGTGTCCGTAATCGTATGTATCCAGATGGCGATTCATCCCTCGCATGTCTTGTATGTTTCTCATATTTTCACCGCATAGAGAACATATAGAAGACGCCCCTGTCTCGATTGTTTCGTTGTTATTAACCTAGTTCTGTGTTAGTTTTTGAAATTAATCAGGTCTAACCAGGAGGTCTTTACTCGGCGAGACAGTTCCTGGTTTAGGCAGTTCCCTACAACAATGATTTTATGGTTTAATGAGACACAGAACAAGTGCAGCGATGCCACCTGCTGCCAACTTGGTAGAACACCACCGAATTAAATGGTTCGGACATTTAGTTAGAATGGAATAAGTTCAAGCCAGGACTAGAGCGTTCAGCGTGAGAACACTAGAATACAAGGCGAGAGGTCGAGCGAGAAAGAGTTGGCTTGATGGAGTGAAAGCCACAAAGAAGAAATCAAATATGATAATTAAACAGGCAACAAAAGAAGTGAAACGCGTCAAATGACATGTCTTGTCTCTGCGAGACTTCACAGCAAAAACAGTAGGACACAAGAAGAAGAAGAAGAAGAAGAAGAAGAAGAAGAAGAAGAAGAAGAAGAAGAAGAAGTAATCTATTGACACAAGAAGAAGAAGAAGAAGTAATCTATTGTGTCGTTGCTGAATCCCCTGGAAGAGTTTTCTCTTGAATCGGATGCGTTGGCGGCCATGTCTTCTAGGCATTGACAAGGGCCTACATCTCTCATAGGGAAGTTGGTGTTGAGCAATGGTTCTCAACCGGTGGTGAACTCCCCTCATCCGCCCGTGGTGGGAATTTTTGGGTTCGGTGGGGGGGGGGGGGGGTGATCTTCTTCTTCTTCAGCGTTCCGAGCCATTGAGGTTCTTTGCTGCAGATACAATCCGTCTCCATTCGTCTCTCTGGTGGACCTTCTCTTGCCAGTCGTTGATTCCAAGTGCTTGTAGGTCTGTATATGTATTATCTCTCCACCTTCTTCTTGGTCTACCTCGGGGGTGATATTAAGATTATTTCAAGATCGCGTTAAGACAAGAACCGATTACTTAATATTATTTTTCCCTCCATACTTTACAGTTCTGTACTTCTCGCCCTTCTGAAATTCGTTATATAACGTACATAGACCCGCAAATCACGTTCTATATAGACGTCTAGACTTGTTATAGTATGTGTTATTAAATTTAGCTTCTATTTGTACGTATACTGTGTACGGGCGGGGGGGGGGGCGGATAATTTACTGGGAGGAAATACAAAGGGGGGGGGATGACATTCTGAACACATGGTGAAGAGGTGCATGGGCCCAAAAAGGTTGAGAACCACTGGTGTAGAGGCTTTCACTCTACCGAGTCCAAAGTACCATCGCCACGGGGGACAAAATGCAGAACTCTCATTATCCTCTCCCATATCAGATCATAAATAAACACAGATGTATTGTTTAGCGTTCATAATTCTAACCTGCACAGTTCGCGGCGACTGCACTAGCCAGGCGGCCTTTATTCCTCAGCCTCAAAGACCCCCTGCCATACACCGCAAGATACTATATTGGCAGTAAATGACAGTTTTGACAGAAGTAGATGTAGGAAGTAGAGAGCTGAGCACTAGACAACATGCACATCGAAAGCTATAGTTACCGACCAGGATTCGAACCTGTCACCTCGAAATGATGACAGCGCCTTTCTGAAGGAACAAACGTACTTCTTCGCATGACCAACATGTGTGTTTATTTATGAACTGTCATAGCCGGCTCTGTGGCAAAGGGGTTGCGAATGCGATTCGTAATCCCATATACCGTGTTCGAGACTGCCTTGCGTTGGTTCCCATACAAAGGTATGAGTACCGGTCGTTCAGAGAGCAATAGCAAACTACTGAACGTAAACTTGCCAGGAAATCACAAAGAGAAAATAAAAAATTAAAAAAAAAACACATACACGCACGCACGCACACACACACTGGGCCACACTGGGGTTGATTGCCACGTTCTGTAAAGGATATGCAACTAACTTTAATGGCCTCAAAAGGTCCCCTAATTGATATTATCTCCTCCAAGACCAGAAACCTGCGGGACATGTTCCTGGAATGTTCCTGCCGTGGAGGGGCATGTTAGGGCTTACCCTGGTGGTGATTCAGCTCTAAACATTGGGCCTAGCTAAAGTTGAGCCTGGGTCAGTAGCGTGTCCTGCACAGGCTTCATGGTCTACAGACTCTAACCCACAGCCCAGGGAGGATAAGGGCAATAGATATGAACACAACAACGCTGGGCTAGCTCACCTTGGCCGTGGGCTTGTGTCTTCTGTCTGACTTTGGATTGCCTCCTTCTCGCACAATGCTCGTATTGTTATTCTGGGGTTTTATTGGGCGCACATACTCCCGGCTTGTATACAGGAGATTGTCAGCTCGCGTGGGCTTCACCGATGTGTTCCATACGTAAGGCGCTTCTCTTTTCGGTTCCAGTGTCCTTCTTTCCCCGACATCTTTCCCTGGTGCTTCTCTAACTGGCTGTACCCGCGGTGGTTGCTTTCTTACGTTGCTATTTGAATCATCTCTTGGTCTGTAGATGTATGGATCCTCTTTCTGTCTCTTTGGCAACTCGGCCTTTTTCTCTTCTTTCTTTCTTCTGTAATCATAAGGATCTTGTTTTCTTTCATTGACTTTGTTCTTGTCTCGCACCCATTCATCATAGGGGTCCTTCTTTTCTCTGGGAGTATCTTTCTTCTCCTGACTGTCCAGGCTTTTATTGTCCCTTTTCTCAGCTATGGGTGTAAATTTCACCTCTTTATTAGCCGGTTCCTGTTGATCATGTTTAACCGGCCTCTCTTCATAGCCGTAATACTTCTCCTCCTTGTCATCAGCCTTCCTCCTTGGAGACGCCACGGGAATTTTCTCTTCACGCCTCTTGGTGTTTTTCGGCTCTGTTGGAGTATCTCTTTTCGGTTTTTCTTCGTGTTTCTTAGGGTCTTCTTTTCTTGGTGATTCTTCTTTCTTGTGCTGTTCTTTTGGATGAGGTTCTCTAGGACTGTCAGATTTCTTCGGTGATCTGTCAGGGGTGTTCCTGCATGTGGGGGAGAGGAAAGAACAGTTAGCATATAACATCTTGTACATCTGGGTTAGCAACCTTTCTGTGATGTTGTGCCGCAGTTATGTTGCAAAATCAACAACGTGTTAACCAAAGTACAAGATGGCCTAATTAATATTCTCATGTTTGCAAATCTTGAAACGAGCGTATATCAAAATGAGGATGTTTGTTAGTCGTTTTAACGGTATTGTATAACTTAACATCAACACAAACTTGTGTGCTGAGGTCAAGCCACTGTACTGGTGTTTGCAATAACACCATCGTGTGTGCTACGGTAAAGGCACTGTACTGTTGTATCCGACAACAACACCATCTTGTCTGCTACGGTAAAGGCACTGTACTGTTGTATGCGACAACACCAACTTGTGTGCTACGGTCAAGGCACTGTACTGTTGTATTCGACAAAACCAACTTGTGTGCGACAACACCAACTTTTGTGCTGCGGTCAAGGCACTGTACTGTTGTATACGACAACAACACCAACTTGTGCGCCACAGTCAATGCACTGTACTGTTGTATGCGACAACGCCAACTTGTGCGCCACAGTCAATGCACTGTACTGTTGTATGCGACAACAACACCAACTTGTGTGCTACATTCAAGGCACTGTACTGTTGTATGCGACAACACCAACTTGTGTGCTACATTCAAGGCACTGTACTGTTGTATGCGACAACACCAACTTGTGTGCTACATTCAAGGCACTGTACTGTTGTATGCGACAACACCAACTTGTGCGCTACATTCAAGGCACTGTGCTGTTGTATGTGACAACACCAACTTGTGTGCTACATTCAAGGCACTGTGCTGTTGTATGTGACAACAACACCAACTTGTGCGCGACGGTCACGGGACTGTACTGTTGTATGTGACAACAACACCAACTTGTGTGCTACATTCAAGGCACTTTACTGATGTATGCAACAACACCAACTTGTGTGCTACAGTCAAGGCACTGTACTGTTGTATGCGACAACAGCACCAACTTGTGTGCTACATTCAAGGCACTGTACTGTTGTATGCGACAACACCAACTTGTGTGCTACATTCAAGGCACTGTACTGTTGTATGCGACAACAACACCAACTTGTGTGTTACGGTCAAGGCATTGTACTGTTGTTGTGACAGCCAAGAGAACTATAGGTTGGTGGTGGAGGTAGTCAGGAGGGATGGGAAGGGTGGGTCGGAAATAGCGCTTCACTGAAGTCAATCTTTGTTGCTCCACACTAAGCTTGCATCTTATCTCACATTCTTACCTCCAGTGTCTCACAACTTTCGCATTGAATATATTTAAACACGGGGATATCTGAACTACAGATTCTGTTTTTTTTTTTTTTTTAATGAGGTGGTATATATAATACAATTTACTCGGCGTGCCATTGAGAATCATTCTACGTGCCACGCCATGCTGCCGGCCCAAGCTATACATAGTCTACTGTATGGGTGCGTGTTTGTGTGGAAAATAGGTATTCGACAGTGTATTGTACGCTTGTTGTTACAGAAGCATGGTTTAGTGCTCATAACGGACGAATGATTCTATACAGGAGAGGCAGGGCTTAGCTCTTGCAGTGAAAGCTCTGGGTTCGATCCTCTGTGAGTCATCAGCAGGATCAGCCTGGAGAATGCCGTGTATGTGGAAGTTATGTCTGGATACTTGTAAACACTACTGGTTTGTTGCTGGTGATGAACATATCTATGTCCGTCCCTGTTTTCGTTGATCTCTCTCTCTCTCTCTCTCTCTCTCTCTCTCTCTCTCTCTCTCTCTCTCTCTGTCTCTGATTCTCCGTCCGTCTGTCGGTATGTTCGTCTGTCTGTCTAAGTCATCTTCTATTTCTCTTACTCTTTCTCCGTCTTTTTCTGTTACAGTTCTCTGTTTCAGCCTCAGTTTATAACTTTAACCCCAGTCTTATTAACTCTCTGTCTCTCTCATTCATTTGACAATCTTCCCCCCCCCCCCCCATGTGAATGAACATTTTTTTGGGTTCGCATATCCTTTAAAGGATATCGCTGTCAACATCAGTATCTCTCAGCTGATTGTTGATTTATTGACATGATTACGCTCAGTAGTTTGCCATTGCTTTCTGAGCGACAGGTTCACATTTCCCGTAAGCTACCGACGCGATGAGAACTGCTACTGATTCTCGCTCACATCATGTTACTCACGAGAGTATACGGGATTACGGAGAAAGACGTTAGCCTCCTAGGCCAGGGAGACGGCGAATGTAACATACACAATAGATAATTGATGTACGAAAGATGAGTGGTTGGAAGGGCCGATTGTAAGACGGGACAGCGTGCACGATTGGTGACCCTTTGAAAATACGGTTCGTTCGTTCGTTCTCACTGTCTGTCTGTCTGTCTGTCTGTCTGTCTGTCTGTGTGGTCTACCCTACTTGTATTCGACCCATCCACCGCCCTGCCTTACATTCTGTCTGCTTATCTTTCGCTGTGCTGTCCCAGTGATAAAGACAGAAAACGTTGAAGAGAGGAACAAAGACAACACACATACAAAGAGAGAGAGAGAGAGAGAGAGAGAGAGAGAGAGAGAGAGAGAGAGAGAGAGAGAAAGAGAGAGAGGCACAGGCACACAAGGGGAAGCATAAAGAGTCAGGGACACACACATATGCATAGAGAAAGTGAGAGTGACAGACAGAAACAGAGAGACCCAGGCACAGAGAGATGTGATTTCTAACCGTTGCTTACTTGTTCTTATCCTCTCGCGGTGTTTTCTCTTCCTCTTTTCTGACGGGCTTTTGCTCTTTTGTTTCCTTCTTTTTCTCCTCCGGTTTCTTCTCTCTCTCCTTCGTGTCTTTGTAGACATCCATCAAGTTAGTATTCCTACATACCGGAAACAAACACTGCGCATGAACATAATGTCCATAGAATCGTAATATCAAGGGATCAGCGAAATAACAACACATTTGTAGATGCTTCCATACAGAATATAGTTACGTAAATAAACACAAGTAGTATTGTTTGGCGCTCACAGAAGGAGAAGAAAGAAGTAGAGACTAGAGGACGCACTAGACAACATAAAATCTGAAAGCTATAGTTACCTCCGGGATTCGAACCTGTCACCTCCAAATGGCGACAGCGCCTCGCTGTAGGAACAAGTGTACTTCGACGCATGACCAACTAGACACTCCAAAAAAAATGTCTTCATTGGTCATGTCTATCATACACATGAACCTACAACTATGGAATACGGACAGAATTCGTATCAAACCATTGAGATAGCACCATAGGCCTCATAATTTATATTAAATCAGCATAGGTCAAATAACAAACACACAAACACATCGGACAGTAAATGCTGTGTAGAGAATTAACAAACATTTAAAGAAGAGAAATGATTGGTCGGTTCTAATGCTATACACGTATTACACACAGGAAATCAATTTGGGAACCAGATGAGACCACTGAAACAGTTACATAAATAAACACACGTAGTATTGTTTGGCGCTCACAGATGGAGGAGAAAGAAGTAGAGACTAGAGGACGTACATAATATACGCGACTGGTAATGTTACATTACGTCGTGTAACCTTCCAACTGGACAATACCCGACTGGTAATGTTACATTACATCATGTAATCTTCCAACTGGACAATACCCGACTGGTAATGTTACATTAAGTTATGTAACCTTCCAACTGGACAATACCCGACTGGTAATGTTACATTACATCGTGTAATCTTCCAACTGGACAATACCCGACTGGTAATGTTACATTAAGTTATGTAACCTTCCAAATCGACAATACCCGACTGGTAATGTTACATTACACCGTGTAATCTTCCAATTGGACAATACCCGACTGGTAATGTTACATTACATCGTGTAATCTTCCAACTGGACAATACCCGACTGGTAATGTTACATTACATCGTGTAATCTTCCAATTGGACAATACCCGACTGGTAATGTTACATTACATCGTGTAATCTTCCAACTGGACAATACCCGACTGGTAATGTTACATTACATCGTGTAATCTTCCAACTGGACAATACCCGACTGGTAATGTTACATTACATTGTGTAACCTTCTAACTGGACAATACCCGACTGGCAATGTTACATTACGTTGTGTAACCTTCCAACTGGACAATACCCGACTGGCAATGTTACATTACGTTGTGTAACCTTCCAACTGGACAATACCCGACTGGCAATGTTACATTACGTTGTGTACCCTTCCAACTGGACAATACCCGACTGGCAATGTTACATTACGTTGTGTAACCTTCCAACTGGACAATACCCGACTGGCAATGTTACATTACGTTGTGTAACCTTCCAACTAGACAATGTTGTTGTTGTCTTCCACTATTGCCGAGGGGAGGAGTCATTGAATTTCTTGCGCCCTTGAGTAGCGCCGTTTCCTTCAATGCCCTCCTTATTTTCGTGAGCTGTATTGTCTGTTTGTAACTTCATGGCAAGTTTACGGTCAGTAGTTTGCCATTGTTTCTGAACGACTGTCACTCATACCATTTTATGAAACCCAAACGCAAGCCGGTCTGTTGCCAAATCGCCCACAGCTGTGTTTCGAACGCGGTATGCGGGAATACTAATTACGTCCCTAACTTTGTCTAGGTTCAAGTGAATTCCCTAACAGTTTACTAGTCCTCTAATAAGTTCCTTACCTACTTAACCCTTTAATATTTACTACCACCGCTAGTGAATAAGTAGACAAACTACCACCGCTAGTGAATAAGCAGACAAACTATCACCGCTAGTGAATAAGCAGACAAACTATCACCGCTAGTGAATAAGCAGCCAAACTATCACCGCTAGTGAATAAGCAGACAAACTATCACCGCTAGTGAATAAGCAGACAAACTATCACCGCTAGTGAATAAGCAGACAAACTATCACCGCTAGTGAATAAGCAGCCAAACTACCACCGCTAGTGAATAAGCAGCCAAACTATCACCGCTAGTGAATAAGCAGCCAAACTATCACCGCTAGTGAATAAGCAGACAAACTATCACCGCTAGTGAATAAGCAGACAAATCCACGGGATCTTTGAAGATGTGGTTTTATAGATGAATCATGAAAAGTATGTGGAACTTGTACAATGACAGCTAAATATTTGTTGATGGAATGAATGTCCTATATATGCATACAAGAGAAAACTATTTTGGCACAAACCCGCTCCATTTGAGGACAAACTCTATGAGGATGTCAAGAAGCTTAAATTGGCTGCTGTTTTCTTGACATTTAGTCACATTGACGTATGAAGATGAACGAAGAAGAGGAAGAAATATTCAGTTGGAGATTTCAAGATGTCACGTGGTCCAACTCGCAAGTTGGCAAGGAGCTTACTGGTGAAACAATGATTATAGCGCTACTCATCCATATGATACCATTGTAATTCGTCATGTGCCATGCTGATACACGTGGGCGGTCATGTTTCGCCATCTCACACTATCACCAGAGTCGTGGATCAGCTACGTGTTCTTGTCTCGATCATACCACGTGATCAAGCCATCCAGATATTTACTTAATTTACTTCCCAGCTTTCCTCTTATTCTTTTCCCATCAGTCTTGCCAGGTGTCACCAAGTTCTCTTTTGTATGTCTTCTTATAATGTGTCCAAAAATGTTGACTAAGTCGAATTTATCTAATTAGTTTACGTAATTATAATTTACGCTGTTTATACCTTAACCACCGGAAAGACGTAAACAAACAAACAAACACATACCTGAAATATTATTATAAACAACATTATATGTATATATCCCAGATAGAAGCCAGACAGGTTGAACAGGATATGATTTCTGTAATACAGACTAAAGGCTGGTAACCGAGTGCCTTCACACAGTGATATCCGTGGACTTGTACAGCCAGGTAACCAGCACAACAAACTCCCGGCCATGGCCGCCAATCTTATCTCCAGATCTCGGCGCCGATACATATTTCATGTCAGTTAACTTTGTTTGCTCTAGCGGTTGTTTCTTGTGTTGTCTTATTTCCTGCAGTGCTGTCGGGTTGTGCTGTCTTGTTTCATTCAGTAATATCAGGTTGTGCTGTCTTGTTTCATTCAGTATTGTCAGGTGGTACTATCTATCTCGGGAGTCTCTGTGGCGAAGTGGTCAAGCCATTTGACTCGTGCTCCGAAGGTTGTGGGTTCGATTCCGGGCCGCGTCCTTCGGTTTACGAGTTAAATGTTTCGGAGACTCCTGTGGGTTGTCGCTAAAAGCTACGGAGTTCGTGCTTTGTGCGACGATTTCCATGCTGCGGAAAGAGACCGAGCCATATGGGATAAAACCCTGTGCAGTGAAGTCGACCCTGTCGACTTTTAAGCGACTTTAAGGTTGTACTATCTTGTTTCGTCCAGTACTGTGATGTTGCTCTGTCTGTCTTGTGTCAGTCAGTGCTGTCATTCATATGTTTCTGTCATCTATCATACTGTACGGCAGGGTCTTCTCTCTCCTCGTCTTGTGTCAACCAGTGCTGTCATTCATATGTTTCTGTCATCTATCATACTGTACGGCAGGGTCTTCTCTCTCCTCGTCTTGTGTCAACCAGTGCTGTCATTCATATGTTTCTGTCATCTATCATACTGTACGGCAGGGTCTTCTCTCTCCTCGTCTTGTGTCAACCAGTGCTGTCATTCATATGTTTCTGTCATCTATCATACTGTACGGCAGGGTCTTCTCTCTCCTCGTCTTGTGTCAACCAGTTCTGTCATATGTTTCTGTCATCTATCATACTGTACGGCAGGGTCTTCTCTCTCTTGTGTCAACCAGTGATGTCATATGTTTCTGTCATCTATCATACTGTGCGGCAGGGTCTTCTCTCTCCTCGTCTTGTGTCAACCAGTGCTGTCATTCATATGTTTCTGTCATCTATCATACTGTACGGCAGGGTCTTCTCTCTCCTCGTCTTGTGTCAACCAGTGCTGTCATTCATATGTTTCTGTCATCTATCATACTGTACGGCAGGGTCTTCTCTCTCTTGTGTCAACCAGTGATGTCATATGTTTCTGTCATCTATCATACTGTACGGCAGGGTCTTCTCTCTCCTCGTCTTGTGTCAACCAGTGCTGTCATTCATATGTTTCTGTCATCTATCATGCTGTACGGCAGGGTCTTCTCTCTCCTCGTCTTGTGTCAACCAGTGCTGTCATTCATATGTTTCTGTCATCTATCATACTGTACGGCAGGGTCTTCTCTCTCCTCGTCTTGTGTCAACCAGTGCTGTCATTCATATGTTTCTGTCATCTATCATACTGTACGGCAGGGTCTTCTCTCTCTTGTGTCAACCAGTGATGTCATATGTTTCTGTCATCTATCATACTGTACGGCAGGGTCTTCTCTCTCCTCGTCTTGTGTCAACCAGTGCTGTCATTCATATGTTTCTGTCATCTATCATACTGTACGGCAGGGTCTTCTCTCTCCTCGTCTTGTGTCAACCAGTGATGTCATATGTTTCTGTCATCTATCATACTGTACGGCAGGGTCTTCTCTCTCCTCGTCTTGTGTCAACCAGTGCTGTCATTCATATGTTTCTGTCATCTATCATACTGTACGGCAGGGTCTTCTCTCTCCTCGTCTTGTGTCAACCAGTTCTGTCATATGTTTCTGTCATCTATCATACTGTACGGCAGGGTCTTCTCTCTCTTGTGTCAACCAGTGATGTCATATGTTTCTGTCATCTATCATACTGTACGGCAGGGTCTTCTCTCTCCTCGTCTTGTGTCAACCAGTGCTGTCATTCATATGTTTCTGTCATCTATCATACTGTACGGCAGGGTCTTCTCTCTCCTCGTCTTGTGTCAACCAGTGCTGTCATTCATATGTTTCTGTCATCTATCATACTGTACGGCAGGGTCTTCTCTCTCTTGTGTCAACCAGTGATGTCATATGTTTCTGTCATCTATCATACTGTACGGCAGGGTCTTCTCTCTCCTCGTCTTGTGTCAACCAGTGCTGTCATTCATATGTTTCTGTCATCTATCATGCTGTACGGCAGGGTCTTCTCTCTCCTCGTCTTGTGTCAACCAGTGATGTCATATGTTTCTGTCATCTATCATACTGTACGGCAGGGTCTTCTCTCTCTTGTGTCAACCAGTGATGTCATATGTTTATGTCATCTATCATACAGCATGGCAGGATATTCTCTCTCTTGTGTCAACCAGTGATTGATTTATTGGTTGTTTCGGGATTTGAAATTTAAATATTGACCACAATCCACTACTGGCAACGCTGATCGCATTCTGGCATGAACTTAAGGCCTATCCACGTCAATATGGAAGCACTATACTCGAGTTTCGCTCTCGTTTGAGCTCGTTAGTAGTGCATATCCCTGACCGGATCCGGAAACAAGCCCCGGATCACGCGTGTGAAGCGGGTCAACCAGTGCTGTCATATGTTTATGTCATCTATCATACAGCATGGCAGGGTCTTCTCTCTCCTCGTCTTGTGTCAACCAGTGCTGTCACATGTTTTTGTCACCTATAATACAGTACGGCACTGTTTCTCCCCGTCTTGTGTCAACCAGTGTTGTCACATGTTTCAGTCATCTATTATACAGTACGGTGCTGTTCTCTCTCCCCGTCTTGTGTCAACCAGTGCTGTCACACATTACTGTCTGTACTTGATCATTCACTATCTGTACGTATGAGACACTACATGTCTGGGTGCGCTGATGTCGTGTCAACATAGGACTACCGATGACTCACCCTGTATCCATACATATGTTCGTTAGAAGTCATGTGTTTAAGCAACCTACATAACTCACCTCTTGTTGTCCTGTGGGCCATAGATGGGATAGAAGTCCGGATGACTAGAACTCTGCATCTTGGAGTATGTCTTTTGCCATTTGTTTCCCTCATACAGCTTGTAATCCGGAACTGTCATATTGTTTGTGGTCACCGGGAATTTCCGGTCATAGTCATTGTTGTATGGGCCGATCTTTGGGCCCACGGGTGTGTACCGGTTGTAGTCTTTGTAGGGTTTAATGTTTGGACCTTCTGGGGCCATCTTGTTGTAGTCGTACGGCTTGATATTTGGGCCAGCCGGGGAATTCTTGTTGATGAATGGTCTTCTGTTTGGGCTCGCAGGTGAGTCTTTGTCAGGTAGTTTTCTTCTGCTGGGCAAATGAAAGAAACATTGCGGATTTCTATAGCTTTAGTTGATAGATGTAGTAGGGTGGTCCCAGATAGATGCCACATTGACCCACCCGGCCCTGCGTTATTTTAGCCAATGCTGCACACACAGCCTGGCTAGCGTTGTGGCTAGACAACTCGCCTGCACACACAGCCTGGCTAGCGTTGTGGCTAGACAACTCGCCTGCACACACAGCCTGGCTAGCGTTGTGGCTAGACAACTCGCCTGCACACACAGCCTGGCTAGCGTAGTGGCTAGACAACTCGCCTGCACACACAACCTTGCTAGCGTAGTGGCTAGACAACTCGCCTGCCCACCCGGTTGTCTTGTGTTCCATCCGTGGCTGGGCGAATTCGGATTTTAAGCAGTTCACCTGGCTCCCAAATCCACCTGGCTCCAAAATTCACCTGGCTCCCATATCCACCTGCCTAAACTTGGTACCAAGATTATCTTTGGAAGTAAAGGTGGCCTGTGTGTTATTGATCACATTATCTTTTCCTCCTCCCTCCCTCCCCCTTCCCGACTGCCGATTTCTGTATAGAAATATGGGTCCAACACCGTGTGCCAATGCTCCTTAAGACGTTAACAGAGACCTTCACTTTCGCTTTACGGTATATCAGTTCTACGTGGTTAATTTAACCCATGCTATACAGGCAGTGGTCACACCTACCACTCAGTTCTACGTGGTTAATACACAGACAGTTGCCAAATCAAACTGCTCAGTTCTGTGCGTTAAATTAACTCATGCCACACAGTTATCACGCTAACCTGCTCAGTTCTATGCGTTCATTTAACCCATAATGAAGAATATGTCGTATTTCATGGAAACAAAATCAATCAAGTACATAGGTTCTAGAAAAACTTGGAATGAAAAGAAATTTGATGAAAGAAATAAAAAAGAGGCAAGTGAAATATTTTGGTCATGTTAAAAGACATAGATAGATAGCTTACATAAAAACTATACTGTAGGGTAAGGTTGAAGGCAAGCGAGCAAGAGGTAGACAACGATACAAGTGGGAAGATAACATCAAGAGATGAACGAACAGCAATCTGACAGAATGTACAGTCAGTGCGAGAGACAGACAGTATGTGAGATCTGTGGCAGCCAACTTTCATCGTGGAGACGGCACCTGATTATTCATTGCCTGTCTAAAGGGATACCAGGGAATGTCTTGGGAAGCCAAGGCGGCTGAGTGCCGATTGGTCTATACAATTATGGCAGCCAGCACTTTATACCCATTGAATGAGCACAAAAGATAATGATTTCTTTTTTATACAATAAGTCACTATCATTGAATGTAAGGAAGAGAGAGCTGAAATGCTATATATAACCTATTTTGCTAAATGGTAAGGAATCTTGGAATGTAAATGAACAAATTAGGAAGAGATTGGAAGCAACATAGATGTGGTTCCTGAGACGAATGTTGCGAATTCCTTGGACTGCCAGTGTAACTAATGATGATTGCCTGTAAAATGATAAGGAAACTACACCATTATATACAACGACAAGAAAGAGACATACAGCTTTCTTCGGTCATGTGACGAGAAGAGAGGCATTGGAGAACATCGTGATGACTGGAAAGATCAAGGGGAAGAGAGGCAGAGACCAACCAAGAGAAACGATACTGGGTGGACTGAGACGGTGACATGGAGATGTATCATCATCAGAGTTGATCCAGAACACCACAGACCGAGATCTGTGGAGAGACATGAACGCCTACGCCAGCTGGCACGGCACTTGATGATGAAGAGATTTCGGGGGCGGCCTCCACTACCGTACAAAGATGTGTGTAAGCGGGACATGATTGATACAGGCATTGATATGGCACCTTGGGAGCAAGTCGCCGCTGAACGCGTTGTATGGAGGGCAAAGATCAGAAACTGGATTTAAACAAGGGGGGAAAATGATTGCAGATAGGTCAGACACTGCGCGTGTGAGATGTCAAATGATGCTTGGTGGTGGAAATGACCATGTGTTCACATGGATCCATTCTGGAGGAACATTATCCGCGCCAATTTGGTCTGATCAGTCACATTGGCTACCGCCATCGATTGTAGTTATTTTGCCTTTCTTTCTGGAAGCAAAATGTAACAAACTATCGTTTGTGAAGACGGCCAGGTGCCAGATTGCGATGTGACTAACATTGGCATGTTGGACGGGAAAGATACATATTATCAAACATGTCACTACATGTGTCTGTCGGTGTTGTGTCCTAGGTCTGTGTCGCGGAAAATAAACTTGTTATGTTCGATCGATGACAACCAGACCCGACATTAGTCTGAAAAAACAAGTAATCCTTTGATGTTGCACAGAATGAGAAAAATGCGTCGTTAAAACTGTCTACACAGTCGGCATTTCTAACTGGGAACCAAAATACATGGCGTCAAAATGTCTAACTCTGGTCGGCAATTTTGTTATGATGGGGGTTGTTCGAGAAACGAATAACAACGCCAAGGGTCTGCCAAGGCGGTAGTAGCCTTTGAAGTGCTAGACGGAGAGTCTGGAAAACAGGCGGGATGGATTCTGTGATGTGGGGAATTCTCTGGTTCACAGGCAGACTTGAATTTCCCCAAATGAAAGCAAATTTGACCGCGGGTTGACTGCAGTTAGTCTAGAACAGGAGGAGGAACCAGACTCTGGACTGGTAAGCGTCTAGACTTTTTGGTGACGTCACTCAAGCACTGATATAAAACCCAGTTGCGGTAAACAAGTGGAGAGAGTCGGCCAAAAAATTCTAAAGTGTTAAGATCGGTGCAGTTTTCCGAGTTGTGTTCCATGAAAGAAACTAGGGGTGTCAAATTGTTGATAGTTATCGGCGGACATAGATCCAGTCTGTGATCGCCTAGTTTCGATTAGCAACTGGAATAGGCATATGGTAGGCTATTAATCATATCTAACTTAGAGTATGATTAGGAATAGAGTACAGTACTGTGCGGTGATATAATGTATTATAGGTGCGGTGATATAATGTATTATAGGTGTGGTGATATAATGTATTGCTTTATAAGTGCGGTGCTAGAAAGTATCAATAGAGCTTCAGCACTAGTATTCTATTGTGTGGCTTCAACTAGCTTGAGTGATATATCATTTTACTCAGGGAGTTGAGGACAATGTAGTGGAATAATAATTAGAGAGATTAAGGATGGTTGAGAGGGAGGAGAGGAATGTGAAAGGGTAGTGAGACAGTATGCTTTCATTGTCTCTAGGCGCCTGAGTTTACTGGAAAGCATTAACTGGGATATTTTTGGTTCGACAAAGAGTTCACCGACCAGTAAGTTCAAAATTAGTGAGTGGTCGGGCAATGACTCTAGTGCAGCCCGCTGACCGACGGTTTACCTTTAGTTGTTAGTGAAATGAGAAATTCAGGAAACATGAAGCCAAACTTAGCATAGGCTTTGTCGGGAACTGTCAGTTTGGGCAAGAAATACAACGGAGGGGCAGATTTATAGCAGTGGGAACGTGCTTGAGCTGGGAAATCTAATTTAAAGAGCATGAACTCAAACAAGGACGATAAACCCAGGACCATGAACTTCAGAGACAATGTAGATTTGGGTTAATGATATGATAGTAGTATGCAAATTAAGCAGGGTACGCGAGGTACTGATTGGAGGACAAGGGACAGCGACGTCACGTGATTCCAGAAAGAAGCGCCAAGTATATAGTTATATATATTTTGGGATCCAGTGAGTTAGAAGAGTCGAGCAGGAGAGAGGACAGTTAATAGTGGACTCCGGGAGCGGCGGGGGCCTGAGCCCTCTTGGGGCAGCCCAAGGAACATAGTAACAGGACTTCAGAAATTGTGGCTAATCCGTGCCCAAGTCTGTATAGTATCTGTAGGAGGAGGAAGTGAAGGAAGACGGACAAGCGCTCATGCTAGAATTCGTCTGAATCACTGATAGGAGTGAGAGCGACTAAGGATCTGTGAACGGAACCTACCCAAGGCAGATAAGCCAAAGAAGGGAAAGACACGCAGAGTCCGAGGGTCGTTAAAGTGCAAGAAAGCCACTTGAGTTAAGAGGACCGCCAGCTAAGGAGACCGCTCGTTAGTTGCAGTAGATGGCTAAACGTCAGACAGGACGACCATAGCCAGGGACAATGCGGTTGGAACCACACAGGAGACTAATGTCAAATACGACTGGAAACCGGTGGTGGGATCCACGGCAAACGAGGTTGAAGAGAGCAATCGTATTTCAAATATGAAACCCAGAAGGACGACCAGAAAACCCACTGGATGGCAGAAGTTGAATGTAAGTTGACATAAGACTTAGACCTAATTAGTTTAATTGTATATTATAATCAGGTATCTTAGTTTAGAGAGCTATAGCAAACTACCGTAGGTGAACTTACCGCGTAATCATGAACGACCGACAAATGTCAGGACTGAATGCGACGTACTGCATATTACCGATATTTAAATGGCCGAAATAGAGTGTTGGGAGTCATATTAATCGGAGAGATAAGCAGAGTGTGGATAAACTGTAAATGTGCATGTAAATTATGTAAGTGAACTAAAAGATTAATGATAACTAGGCGGGTCGACACGGCATTTAAATACGCAGAGATGGCAGTATTGCAAGGATATAAACACAGCGACCAAACACAGCAGACGGCAGAAGAAGATGGCAAGGCACTCGCGATCACGCTGGGTCAACCCAAACAATGAGACCGGATGACAATGGCTCGCCCTAGACGAAGCGGTATGGAAAAGAATGCGTGTCTTTTGTTCGCTGGACATAGGTGAAAGGAGGTCGCGCTTCTGCGGCTGTGTAGCTAAGATGTAGTTAGGCTGGCCCGACGTGGTACAGGCAGCGGGTTCAGATCTTCGGGTGGATGGTTAAATACTTAATGTTGGCTGTAGGCGGCGCGTCGGGAAATAGGCGATAATAATATTAGTTAAACATATGTGTTCACAATAAGGTTCTTAATTTATGTTATGGCTAAGATATACTAATACTAGTATAGATAAAGAAGCGATAGGTGTTAAGGGCTTTGTAGGTAGTGAAAGACTAATGTTTAATCTCACATAAAACTCACGGGTATTGTTTTATACTGTTTCAGGCATTGCCTGGGTAAAAGGGAGTCGCCCAAGCATACCGGGCATACTTGTCTAAACAGATATCCATCTGAACAAGATAATCCCTGGGTATATGGATTGATAGATCAATCTATGGATCAATGGGTATTTGGGCTGAATATATGGACCACTAATAAGCCTACGGAAAGATAGTTACGAAACAAAGGCCGGTGTAATTCTTAGCTTTAGTCTTTTACTCCATGCGGTTAATAGGTGATCATAAGTGGCATTCCCCTAACGTCCAGTTGCATAGACTTATACTATCTATCTCTCTCTTGTGAGGCAATGCAGCATCGTATTATTACAGTTCAATATGCATTATGTGTCTGCAATGCATGTACTGATTACTCTATGCGATTATGTTGTAGATTGTCACTCTGTTATTGTTCAAGGAGAAAATAAATATATGTTTGAGTTGCCTTTTATTCCGACTTGTCAGTCTGAGATTGTGTAGATTAGAGTAGTTTAGAGACATTGTGAGGTGGGCTGTACACTTCTCCTGTAACCTGATGACACACACCACGAGACATTGATGGTGCAATAGTAATTAACTATTGTTCTCACGCGGAGACACGAACCTACATCTGTCGTATCCCTTACTCTCATCCTCTTTTTTTTCCTTCTCTCTCTTCATATTTCTTTACTATCAAAGGTAGTGTGTAGTAGGCAGAGTTCGACTGAGGAACGAACTTTTAGGCTTCACACTATTTACATCATTTCCCTCATCATTCTTTTCTTTCTCTTCTCTCTCTACTCCATCCCTCCTCTCTCTTCTTCCTCCTTTCTTTTCTAGCTTTCACAAAAATGGCGTCGTCGGCAGGATATGTTTCCAGAATTTTCTGGGACCTTCCAGCTTAGTCCGGGAGCTCCCAGGAGATTCCATGTGAACTTTGTTTCTGTGGTGTCAGGTTCTACTACATAGTGAGATCGTATACATAGATTTGTCGCTTACAGTCAGTAGTTCGTGATTGCCTGCTCGATAGTTGTCTCAGTAAGTGTTCCTTTACTAGGCTACGTATCTCATAGCTGGTTGGTAAATTGTCTGAACTATCTGTCGGCGAGGTTTCTACTAAGTCTGTTCAGTTAGAAACTCTTGTGTAAAGTACACCGGCCAAACCACCTTGCTACAAGAATACAGGAAAACCCAACATACAACAACAAAATACCCAGGGATAGCTATCGCAGAAGGAGAGTCAGCGCAGCGGAATCTGTCCGAAATGAGCTCAGACAACAGCTGAGCAGAGCAAGTCAACGTAAGGGTGGTCTTATCTTGTTATCGTTAAAGGACAAGTTCTTCTTTTCAGTGCACGTTAAAGACTAACTCACTGATTGAAGGGTATCACAATAAAATACCCCACCGTTATACCAAGGCCACCCACTCTTCGTCCAGGAAGTAGAGTCATGATTGACGACAGGGTATGGCAAGTGAAACCCAGAGCCATGCAAAGTGCTTTGCCTGGCTGAACGCAATACGTCTGGTGGCAGTGTAGACATCGAGGCCACTAAGAAAATATAGCGCTTCTACCCCCTCCCCCCTTTTGTGTTGCCCTGCAAGGAACGACAAGGACCCATCGTGCTAGCATGCCCCACCAGCGGCAGAGCGAGACGGGCTGTTCCGAACGTTATCAATGGCACATGTGCACAAGAAATGCACGCATGAACAATTAGATCATCAAGAGGGGATATTCCCCTGTGTTTTATGCAGTGAGTTTATTATGGCTGTTGTGAAGAGACAATTGACAGTGTAACTCGTGGTAGTTAGAAAATCCCTTTTTTTAGAGGCGGGAACAGAGGTGGAATTCATCGTACCGGCGTGTTCAAGTTTCATGATAGACATGTTAACGGTGTTGGGCAGTGAATGACCAGTGACGCCCTATATTTCTGCCCGTGCATATAGAATAGACACTTTAAAGAAAACAATCGTAGAAATTCAGTGAAGAAGAAAACGGAATCCAGAGAGCACCCGCAAGCAGAAACATATTCTTTATATATTTATTTCAGCATGACGCAATGAACAGTAGTTTAATAATTAGTTAAACGTTCGTGGTGTAGTGTTGGTTCATAATTGAATGACAATTTTGGTGTAGTCACGTTTAGCCATCCTTTGTTGGTTTTACAGGTCGAACTTAGTTAGAAACATGTTATTTTGTTGTTTAAATGAATATGACTACTTGAGGGGATCAACTGTTGTGGAGCAGTTAGCTCCCTTGTTATTTCCATAGCGGAAGTTGTCAAGTCGGGTACGCGAAGCCTTTTATTTTTGTGTGGGCCTCGCTCTATTGTGTTCAAGGGCAGACACAACTGCAGTATTAGGTGTCATAGTGACAACACACAGTTCAACGTCGTGCCAGGAGGCCAAGGAGTCCATTTATAATCTGAGATTGCCCGGGTAGATGTTAATGCGGGTACATGGTTGTTTTTAATGTGAAGGGGCATGGCGAAGAATACATGTTAGCGCCATGTCCGGGAACTGGGCAAACAAATGTTTTTTTTTGGAGTTATTTCAGCGCCAGGGTGTCCAAGAATTGGGCACGCATTTTTTTGTCAGAGTTATTTCAGCGTCAAGAGAGTAAAGCATAATGTCCAAGAACTGGGCATACCATTTTTTTTCCAGAGTTATTTCAGCGCCAAGACAATGGAGCACGATGTCCAACGACTGGGCGCACATTTGTTTTTATGTCAAAAGCTGTTTCATGATATACGTTTTGGTTTGTTTCTATGGCCACTAAGTGTTGTTTACTTACAGTAGGGGCTGATTTGTTTTTGTGTACAGCGGCGGCGATTGTGAAGATTGCAGCTTCAGGCTGATGTGTCCTTGCGAATAGGGGAGAATTTGTTGTTTTATTATGTGTGGTGACCAGGCATTTTCCTGTGAGGTCACAGGAATTGTTACAATGTTTTTCAGATTCAAGAATGATTGGACACATTGATGTACAGAGTTCCTAGTGGGTAGCACCGATGTGAATTTGATTTTTGGTTTTGTTGTTGTTACAGGGGGATGGCATATTAAGTGAATGCCTATATTGATATTGTTTTCATTTTGGTGTCTTTATGTGCACCCTTTGATGTATGATTTTGTTGTCTGGGGGAATCCACGGCATGCCAAGTATTGAACTGTTTTTATGGATAATAGTACTTGATTACAATATTGTTAGGGTGCACGTCAGAAGTTTTAACTGCCTTATGCACTGGGAGAGCAGGGGATGCAACCAGTATTTTTTATTATTATTATTATTTGGGGTGGAAGTTCCAAAAAGAGTTTTCCCCTTATGCATCCAATATTGTTTATGAGGAATGTCAGATGCGGAGCCAGGGCTTCGATCTCAAGGAGGAATGACGCTATATTGATGGTGGGACCCATCAACTTTTGGTAGGTGGGTATGAGACAGTATGCTTTCATTGTCTCTAGGCGCCTGAGTTTACTGGAAAGCATTAACTGGGATATTTTTGGTTCGACAAAGAGTTCACCGACCAGTAAGTTCAAAATTAGTGAGTGGTCGGGCAATGACTCTAGTGCAGCCCGCTGACCGACGGTTTACCTTTAGTTGTTAGTGAAATGAGAAATTCAGGAAACATGAAGCCAAACTTAGCATAGGCTTTGTCGGGAACTGTCAGTTTGGGCAAGAAATACAACGGAGGGGCAGATTTATAGCAGTGGGAACGTGCTTGAGCTGGGAAATCTAATTTAAAGAGCATGAACTCAAACAAGGACGATAAACCCAGGACCATGAACTTCAGAGACAATGTAGATTTGGGTTAATGATATGATAGTAGTATGCAAATTAAGCAGGGTACGCGAGGTACTGATTGGAGGACAAGGGACAGCGACGTCACGTGATTCCAGAAAGAAGCGCCAAGTATATAGTTATATATATTTTGGGATCCAGTGAGTTAGAAGAGTCGAGCAGGAGAGAGGACAGTTAATAGTGGACTCCGGGAGCGGCGGGGGCCTGAGCCCTCTTGGGGCAGCCCAAGGAACATAGTAACAGGACTTCAGAAATTGTGGCTAATCCGTGCCCAAGTCTGTATAGTATCTGTAGGAGGAGGAAGTGAAGGAAGACGGACAAGCGCTCATGCTAGAATTCGTCTGAATCACTGATAGGAGTGAGAGCGACTAAGGATCTGTGAACGGAACCTACCCAAGGCAGATAAGCCAAAGAAGGGAAAGACACGCAGAGTCCGAGGGTCGTTAAAGTGCAAGAAAGCCACTTGAGTTAAGAGGACCGCCAGCTAAGGAGACCGCTCGTTAGTTGCAGTAGATGGCTAAACGTCAGACAGGACGACCATAGCCAGGGACAATGCGGTTGGAACCACACAGGAGACTAATGTCAAATACGACTGGAAACCGGTGGTGGGATCCACGGCAAACGAGGTTGAAGAGAGCAATCGTATTTCAAATATGAAACCCAGAAGGACGACCAGAAAACCCACTGGATGGCAGAAGTTGAATGTAAGTTGACATAAGACTTAGACCTAATTAGTTTAATTGTATATTATAATCAGGTATCTTAGTTTAGAGAGCTATAGCAAACTACCGTAGGTGAACTTACCGCGTAATCATGAACGACCGACAAATGTCAGGACTGAATGCGACGTACTGCATATTACCGATATTTAAATGGCCGAAATAGAGTGTTGGGAGTCATATTAATCGGAGAGATAAGCAGAGTGTGGATAAACTGTAAATGTGCATGTAAATTATGTAAGTGAACTAAAAGATTAATGATAACTAGGCGGGTCGACACGGCATTTAAATACGCAGAGATGGCAGTATTGCAAGGATATAAACACAGCGACCAAACACAGCAGACGGCAGAAGAAGATGGCAAGGCACTCGCGATCACGCTGGGTCAACCCAAACAATGAGACCGGATGACAATGGCTCGCCCTAGACGAAGCGGTATGGAAAAGAATGCGTGTCTTTTGTTCGCTGGACATAGGTGAAAGGAGGTCGCGCTTCTGCGGCTGTGTAGCTAAGATGTAGTTAGGCTGGCCCGACGTGGTACAGGCAGCGGGTTCAGATCTTCGGGTGGATGGTTAAATACTTAATGTTGGCTGTAGGCGGCGCGTCGGGAAATAGGCGATAATAATATTAGTTAAACATATGTGTTCACAATAAGGTTCTTAATTTATGTTATGGCTAAGATATACTAATACTAGTATAGATAAAGAAGCGATAGGTGTTAAGGGCTTTGTAGGTAGTGAAAGACTAATGTTTAATCTCACATAAAACTCACGGGTATTGTTTTATACTGTTTCAGGCATTGCCTGGGTAAAAGGGAGTCGCCCAAGCATACCGGGCATACTTGTCTAAACAGATATCCATCTGAACAAGATAATCCCTGGGTATATGGATTGATAGATCAATCTATGGATCAATGGGTATTTGGGCTGAATATATGGACCACTAATAAGCCTACGGAAAGATAGTTACGAAACAAAGGCCGGTGTAATTCTTAGCTTTAGTCTTTTACTCCATGCGGTTAATAGGTGATCATAAGTGGCATTCCCCTAACGTCCAGTTGCATAGACTTATACTATCTATCTCTCTCTTGTGAGGCAATGCAGCATCGTATTATTACAGTTCAATATGCATTATGTGTCTGCAATGCATGTACTGATTACTCTATGCGATTATGTTGTAGATTGTCACTCTGTTATTGTTCAAGGAGAAAATAAATATATGTTTGAGTTGCCTTTTATTCCGACTTGTCAGTCTGAGATTGTGTAGATTAGAGTAGTTTAGAGACATTGTGAGGTGGGCTGTACACTTCTCCTGTAACCTGATGACACACACCACGAGACATTGATGGTGCAATAGTAATTAACTATTGTTCTCACGCGGAGACACGAACCTACATCTGTCGTATCCCTTACTCTCATCCTCTTTTTTTTCCTTCTCTCTCTTCATATTTCTTTACTATCAAAGGTAGTGTGTAGTAGGCAGAGTTCGACTGAGGAACGAACTTTTAGGCTTCACACTATTTACATCATTTCCCTCATCATTCTTTTCTTTCTCTTCTCTCTCTACTCCATCCCTCCTCTCTCTTCTTCCTCCTTTCTTTTCTAGCTTTCACAGTAGGATCTTCCATTAGGGCATCTGCTGGGTTTCTACCCGTTCCTTTATTCTTTCCTGGTGTTGCCATGTCTCAGATCATATGATGAGTTATTTGGCCGTATGACAGAGATCGGATCTCTGTTATAGATCTGAGTGCTGCTATTGGCCTACACTCACCTAATTCCGGCCAGGATTGAGTTGCCCTCACCATGGTATTCTCTATTCTACAGGTTCCATTTACAGGTCCACGTATGTGTGCTATGATTTTGACCAGTGAAGCTAGCACATTTTAGAAGATGACGGCTCAGAATTTGAAGACAGAAGTTGCTGAGAGACCGCTCCATTGGGCTTATACCCAAGTTGGTTTGCGGGAACCTGGCTTCTGCTGAGCAGGACATGCTGATGAGATTTATGTTTTAGCAAGTGATAAGTGTATCACTGAACAGTCAGAACATTGTAGATATACACTACTGATACCAGGAACAGTCATACAATTTTATACTGATACCTAGAACAGTCAGAGTGTAGTGTTAATATGGGGAATCTTTTAAACCAGTGACACTAGATCCATTAAGATTTCCCCAGTAACAATAACAATAGTGTTATAATTTTCTGATTAACAATCAGTGAAATAACAGAGTAAATTCATAGTGTGAATCAGATTGAAGACTCTTATTAGACAGTGTTTGTCATGGATGTCCAAGCATCCTAGTGGTTCAAGAGACAACGGAGGAAGTCTTCACGTGACCGGAGGAGCATCACCTTGGTGAGGTTGCTTTTCTGGACTAAATGATGCGAGTGTGTTCTCAGCACAGGGATGAGAATGACTATACTCCTGAACACTGATCTGAGTCTGTATACACTTTAGAATATACGTCACACATTCTACACTTTATATATACACACACACACACACTTCTCCTACATATACTCCTTGCTTTAATAAATTTCTTGTTTTATTTGTTGAAGCTAGAGTTGTCACGTATGTTATGTTGGGGAAGAATGAGAGGGGGCATGATCCAGGAGTGAGTAAGAGTGAGAAGAAGGTGTCTTCAGATTGAGGGAGTGTTGTGGACGGAGTCTGCTGGATATCTCCAGGATAGAGATATTGAATTAAAACAAATGTGGGTGTTGATTCCCCTCACTCCAGGGACGACACTAAAGTGGTAAAGAAGAACAAATAACTACTACGACATTCATTCTTTAAACACACGACAGTCTGTAACCTGTGCAATCCCATCGTAGGTTTACGTGTGACACAAGTCAACATTTTGAAAACATGCATTTTTCATGTGGCGACATATGAGTGTGCATCATGGACATTGTCATAAACACTTGGGATAAAATGTTGTGTTACACGAACGACGTCACTGCACCTCAGCATTCTCATTCGGGCTCAGTCCTACGATGCAGCAGCCATTCCAAAGGGTGTCTGCTCATTCAACTCACAAAGAATGCATATCGAGCCTGTGAACTTCAGCTTGTTAAAGTGAAGTTATTAGAAGTCCGTGGCTCGGGAAGAGAGGCTATTGGAAGAGCTGAACATGGTAGCCAGCTTATAAACATCATCATCATCATCATGTCTCAGAAACAGAAATAGTTTGACCTCATCAAATGCCATGGAGCCGGCCCGCTAGCGTAGTGGATAGCGAACTCCGCTGGTAATGTCGTAAGCATGGTCGGACACGAGTTCCACGCCTGGGCTCGTCGTCTGCGAAAGTTAGGGAAAGATTAGTCACCACTGCTTCGTGCATTCAAACCTAAAACATGAGATGCCACTATCACATCAAAGACCCATAGCACGACATTCTTGGGGACATATTATTATTATTATATACACAATAATGCTACCAATGCCAAACCTGGACAATGAAAGAAAAAGAGAAAAGAAAAATCACAACAACAGAAATGAGATTCCTGAGTAGAATACTTAACGTATCAAGAAGAGATAAGATCAGAAACGAAGAAATCAGGACTAAAGTGGCGGTTATAGCAGCACTAGATTTTATTAGAAAGCAGCAAGTCAAATGATTTGGCCATGCAAGTAGGTTACCAGTCAACAGCATGCCACAACAAGCAATGAGTATAGACCAGATGGAAATAGAGGAAGAGGCCGACCACGTAAATGTTGGACGGAGGGAATAGCAGAGTCCATGGGAATATCGATATATGAAGCCCATAATCGGGCACTCTCACGAAGTTTATACTTCACCTCGACACCGCAAGGTACAAGAGGAACATGATGAGATGAGATGAGACACTATAATAATATACAAAATAATAAAATTATACACAAAGACGATGGAAAACTGGCCATGGCCGACACACTACAAACCTCCTACGACAGCGATTAGGCGGTACATTTTGGAAACCAGTCACGTGATTGATAGGGACAATGCGTTTCGCGTATGGTTTAACTCACCAAATTGTTGCAAGTTAAAGGTGGCAGAAGCGATCGCCATTAATTTAAAGAAGCCAGTTTTGTGCAAACAGAGAGGCATTATAGTCAATTTAACATTACCGTGGTAGACATTTGAAATTACTGTGTGAATATGTGTATATTTCAGCTTGAAGGATTTATTTAGTTACTTTAGATTATGTGTGTGATGTCTGCAGTGTGTACTTGGCGATATGCGGTTTATATGCCAGGCAATAAACCGTGCAATCTCTTGTTTGTGTCTTCGTTAATCGTATTATTATTTAAATGCCATGGCGTTTTAGAAAGAACGGTACTGGGCGGTATGATTCTTTGAGGCAGAGCGCACGGGTAGGCATATGGTCAGATCACGCATGACCATCCATAAAGGTGAATCACACTCACACACGCACGCGCAAAACTCACCTTTGAGGTTGATCTCTTTGCACCTGTGGTTGCTTTTGTCGTTTTTCTGGCGTCTGTTTTGGACTTGTATTTTTATGTGGCATCTGCCTCTTGGGTGAGTCATATTCATCGTGCACATCTTCTACCTTCATTGGCGTTTCTCTACCTCTCTTAGGCGAGACTGGCTTCTTTTCTTTAGTCTCCTTGCCACTTTTGGGCGTCTGGTCTGCTTGTTTCTTGGGACGTTCCTTGTCTGGACGACCATCTTGGTCTTTGGTTTTCTTGTAAGCATCCAGCATGTCATCAATGGGTCTATGGGGGACAAGGAACAAGTTCAGTAAGGCGAGCTGTGAGTGTGAAAGTGTGTTAGCTGTACAGTTTGTGTCCCGGTTTGTTACTCGCATATGTATGCTGTTAGTGTGCTATGTGTACGATTTGTGTCCCAGTTTCTTACCCTCATATGCATGTAGTGTGTGGAAGATGTCCTGGATGTACGTGTCATGTTCCAGTTTCTCTTCCTCAAATATGTGCAGTGTGAGATGTGCTGGGTGTACGTTTGTGTCCCTGTTTCCTACCGTCAGATGTGTGTAAATGTGTTTAACGCCATAGCTTTGGTTTAGTGAAATACGCAACATAGAGACAATGGATGAATGGACAGACAAATAGATGTTGGGTAGGTAGATGAATGTGTATTGGTTCGATTTATGAATAAGTGGGTTAATGATTGGGTGGGTTAATTGACTAATAAGCAATTGGATGCATACATAGATGAGTAGATAGACACAGACAGGCACACAGATATATAGATAGACAGACAGACAGATAGATAGATAGATAGCTTGATTGATTGATTGATACACATGCATCGATGAACGAATGGATTGACTTAGTGGCTGACAGATCGACCGACACTCAGAGATAAAAAGGGAGGGATGCAGCGTGGACGGATGATTAGAGGGACGGATGGACAGACTTAGTGACCGACAGACAGTCATCCGTGATATATAGGGAAGGTTGCATGTGTGGATGGATGCATGTACTGGATCCATTCGTAGCTAAATGCTGGACCAATCTTTGGATAAATTAATGTATGCA
Organism: Cepaea hortensis; assembly: GCA_963921405.1. Classification (NCBI taxonomy): domain Eukaryota; kingdom Metazoa; phylum Mollusca; class Gastropoda; order Stylommatophora; family Helicidae; genus Cepaea; species Cepaea hortensis. The sequence continues at coordinate 86,202,713 of OY992895.1, read as the reverse complement.
TTGTGGCTTTGATGTATTTATGAATTAAGAGACTTGCAATGCAATAGACACTTGACGAAGATGATGATGATGATGATGTGGTAAAGTTGCCTGCCTTTTGTTGTCCTGTGGGCCGTATATAGGTTTGAAGTCGGGGTGACTGTTCTTCTGCATCCTGCCATATGTGTTCTGCCACTCGTTGGGGTCGGCCACCTTATAGTTGGGCACGCTGATGGGCGTGGTCTTCATCGGAAACTTGTTGTAGTCGCGATATGGTGTGACGTTAGGTCCCGCCATGGCGCTCTTCTCCAGGCTGTTCAACCCTTGTGACATGTTGGCGGGTCTGTCAGAGATTTGTGAAATATGGTGACATGTTGGTGGGTATTTCAGAGATTTGTGAAATATGGTGGCATGTTTAGTGTCTGTCAGATTTGTGAAATATGGTGACATGTTGTGTGGTCTGTCAGAGATTTGTGAAATATGGTGTCATGTTGGTGGGTCTGTCAGAGATTTGTGAAATATGGTGACATGTTTGGTGTCTGTCAGATTTGTGCAATATGGTGACATGTTGTGTGGTTTGTCAGAGATTTGTGAAATATGGTGACATGTTGGTGGGTCTTTCAGAGATTTGTGAAAAATGGTGGCATGTTGGCAGGTCTGTCAGAGATTTGTGAAATATGGTGACATGTTGGGTTATCTTTCAGAGATTTGTGAAATATTGTGACATGTTGGGTAGTCTGTCAGAGATTTGTGAAATATGGTGACATGTTGGTGGGTCTTTCAGAGATGTGTGAAATTTTATGATAATGATTGTTCATGTTGGTGTGTGTAATAGAGATTTATTAAATACTGTAACAACTATTTGGCGCGATGACATTTTTGTGAGATATTGGTGAAACGTGATTGCAGTGTTGGTGTGTAAGTGAGAGATCTATGAAACATAAGTCCAGTGATTGGATATTGTATGTCTGAGAATTGTTTTCAGTGATTGGAGCTGTTATTGTGTCTGTTAGGGATTTGTTCCAGTGATTGGGCATCTTTGTGTCTGTGAGCTATTTGTTCTAATGATTAGACATGTTGATGTGTCCAAAATAGATTTGTGAAACATGGTTCGTTAGACTTTCTATCTCCTCTAGCAATTTTTTGTTGTTGTTGCGTATCCCTTACATGACATTGCAGTCAACACCAGCATTTTTCAGCTGCTGTTGATGTACTAGGCTAGCACATTGTGAAACATGCTACGCCCTTTCTAAATGCCATATAAAGATGTTGGTATTTCTGTGTTAGAACTTCATTTCTTTGCAGTCAAAGATTGTGCCCAATCAAACTATATCCTCAAAGATATAGATTGATTCTTCACTTTACTTTAGGCGAAAGACTATATTTGTAAATTTGTGCATGCATATGTGTATGCTTGTGCGTGCGTGCCTGCTAGCGATTGTGTATGTGTGTAGACGGACTATATGTCGTGAACAGTTCACTTACCTAGGCTGTACCATCGCCATCTCGACAGATGTTTTCCCAGAAGTCACTCACGGAATTATGAAACACGTCGGACCCTCGTTGTCTTGTCTAAATCTCCGGCGCTGTCGTTGCCAGCTACACACCGAATACCCCGCAGTACAACTGAAGTCTCAAAGCATAGTGTCCTTGTGCACAGTTTCTGATGTTAGTAAACACATTAACCCATGACACTTTCTCCTTGTCTACTTGAGGATTCTGTGTCCGTCGTGTCAGCTTCTTAAATCCGCGTTCTGGTGTAACATGGGAAATTTAGGTATTGATTCGCACTCATAGAAGTTAAGATAATGCATAAGTATGAGAGGAATCACTAGGCAATATACAAGATGAAAGCTGGAGACAGATCAAGATACGAACCTGCTGCCTCCACATGACGACAGCGATTCACTGTCCTCCCATAAATGTTAATGAGTAACCAGGTAAAGTTTAGGATCACGCCATAATTTGTATTTTGTATATGGTGCTAGCTCATAATATTTAGACATATTAGCACTTGATATGTGATATGGTTTATGTCGCACCGGCCGCCTTTACCATCCAAGGCATTTGCTGGTGTCCATGTTAAGTGGGCAGATCTGTGAGTGCGGATTACTGGGGGAACATCTCGCCTTGGAGAGGGTTCATACACGTGATACCAGGCCTGGGAGTGTGGGTTACTGGGGGAACATTTCGCCTTTGAGAGGGTTCATACACGTGATACCAGGCCTGGGAGTGTGGGTTACTGGGGGAACATCTCGCCTTGGAGAGGGTTCACACACATGATACCAGGCCTGATAGATCTGAGAGTGTGGGTTACTGGGGGAACATCTCGCCTTGGAGAGGGTTCACACACGTTATACCAGGCTGGGCAGATCTGGGAGTGCGGGTTACTGGGGGAACATCTCGCCTTGGAGAGGGTTCACACACATGATACCAGGCTGGGCAGATCTGGGAGTGCGGATTACTGGGGGAACATCTCGCCTTGGAGAGGGTTCACACACATGATACCAGGCCTGGTAGATCTGGGAGTGAAGGTTACTGGGGGAACATCTCGCCTTGGAGAGGGTTCACACACGTGATACCAGGCCTGGGAGTGTGGGTTACTGGGGGAACATCTCGCCTTGGAGAGGGTTCATACACGTGATACCAGGCCTGGGAGTGTGGGTTACTGGGGGAACATATCGCCTTGGAGAGGGTTCACACACGTGATACCAGGCCTGGGAGTGTGGGTTACTGGGGGAACATCTCGCCTTGGAGAGGGTTCATACACGTGATACCAGGCCTGGGAGTGTGGGTTACTGGGGGATCATCTCGCCTTGGAGAGGGTTCACACACATGATACCAGGCCAGGTAGATCTGGAAGTGCGGGTTACTGGGGGAACATCTCGCCTTGGAGAGGGTTCATACACGTGATACCAGGCCTGGGAGTGTGGGTTACTGGGGGAACATCTCGCCTTGGAGAGGGTTCACACACATGCTACCAGGCTGGGAAGATCTGGGAGTGCGGGTTACTGGGGGAACATCTCGCCTCGGAGAGGGTTCACACACATGATACCAGGCTGGGCAGATCTGGGAGTGCGGGTTACTGGGGGAAGATCTCGCCTTGGAGAGGGTTCACACACATGATACCAGGCCTGGTAGATCTGGGAGTGAAGGTTACTGGGGGAAAATCTCGCCTTGGAGAGGGTTCATACACGTGATACCAGGCCTGGGAGTGCGGGTTACTGGGGGAACATCTCGCCTTGGAGAAGGTTCACACACATGATACCAGGCTGGGCAGATCTGGGAGTGCGGGTTACTGGGGGAACATCTCGCCTTGGAGAGGGTTCATACACGTGATACCAGGCCTTGGAGTGTGGGTTACTGGGGGAACATCTCGCCTTGGAGAGGGTTCATACACGTGATACCAGGCCTGGGAGTGTGGGTTACTGGGGGAACATCTCGCCTTGGAGAGGGTTCACACACATGATACCAGGCCTGATAGATCTGAGAGTGTGGGTTACTGGGGGAACATCTCACCTTGGAGAGGGTTCACACACATGATACCAGGCTGGGCAGATCTGGGAGTGCGGGTTACTGGGGGAACATCTTGCCTTGGAGAGGGTTCACACACGTGATACCAGGCTGGGCAGATCTGGGAGTGCGGGTTACTGGGGGAACATCTCGCCTTGGAGAGGGTTCACACACATGATACCAGGCTGGGCAGATCTGGGAGTGCGGGTTACTGGGGGAACATCTCGCCTTGGAGAGGGTTCACACACATGATACCAGGCCTGGTAGATCTGGGAGTGAAGGTTACTGGGGGAACATCTCGCCTTGGAGAGGGTTCACACACGTGATACCAGGCCTGGGAGTGTGGGTTACTGGGGGAACATCTCGCCTTGGAGAGGGTTCATACACGTGATACCAGGCCTGGGAGTGTGGGGTACTGGGGGAACATCTCGCCTTGGAGAGGGTTCACACACGTGATACCAGGCCTGGGAGTGTGGGTTACTGGGGGAACATCTCACCTTGGAGAGGGTTCATACACGTGATACCAGGCCTGGGAGTGTGGGTTACTGGGGGATCATCTCGCCTTGGAGAGGGTTCACACACATGATACCAGGCCAGGTAGATCTGGAAGTGCGGGTTACTGGGGGAACATCTCGCCTTGGAGAGGGTTCATACACGTGATACCAGGCCTGGGAGTGTGGGTTACTGGGGGAACATCTCGCCTTGGAGAGGGTTCATACACGTGATACCAGGCCTGGGAGTGTGGGTTACTGGGGGAACATCTCGCCTTGGAGAGGGTTCACACACATGATACCAGGCTGGGAAGATCTGGGAGTGCGGGTTACTGGGGGAACATCTCGCCTCGGAGAGGGTTCACACACATGATACCAGGCTGGGCAGATCTGGGAGTGCGGGTTACTGGGGGAAGATCTCGCCTTGGAGAGGGTTCACACACATGATACCAGGCCTGGTAGATCTGGGAGTGAAGGTTACTAGGGGAAAATCTCGCCTTGGAGAGGGTTCATACACGTGATACCAGGCCTGGGAGTGCGGGTTACTGGGGGAACATCTCGCCTTGGAGAGGGTTCACACACATGATACCAGGCTGGGCAGATCTGGGAGTGCGGGTTACTGGGGGAACATCTCGCCTTGGAGAGGGTTCACACACATGATACCAGACCTGGTAGATCTGGGAGTGAAGGTTACTGGGGGAACATCTCGCCTTGGAGAGGGTTCATACACGTGATACCAGGCCTGGGAGTGTGGGTTACTGGGGGAACATCTTGCCTTGGAGAGGGTTCATACACGTGATACCAGGCCTTGGAGTGTGGGTTACTGGGGGAACATCTCGCCTTGGAGAGGGTTCATACACGTGATACCAGGCCGGTAAGCCAAATGCTATCCGCTGTGCCAGGCGGGAGTGTCACAGCTGTGATGTCACAGACAAAACACAGTGTATCTGATAGTACATGCAGTATGGGGCGTGTGCAAAAGAAGTACCCACATGCTGTGTTGGCAAGTGTGTACACATGATCATGTACAACACGAAATGTGAGGCGTATACAGAAGGAGTACCCACATACTGTGTTGGCAAGTGTGTACACATGATTATGTACAACACGAAATGTGAGGCGTATACAGAAGGAGTACCCACATGCTGTGTTGGCAAGTGTGTACACATGATCATGTACAACACGAAATGTGAGGCGTATACAGAAGGAGTACCCACATACTGTGTTGGCAAGTGTGTACACATGATCATGTACAACACGAAATGTGAGGCGTATACAGAAGGAGTACCCACATACTCTGTTGGCAAGTGTGTACACATGATTATGTACAACACGAAATGTGGGGGTGTGTAGGAGTACCCACATGCTCTGTTGGCAAGTGTGTATACATGATCAGATAAACCACACAATATGACTTGCACGCTCGATGAGAAGAAAAAACCTTTAAAAAATAACAACCAGCTACAGGTAAACGTAAACAATAATACTTAACTACAGATCAAAAAAGTAATCCGATCAACCCATAAACTGGGAATTTTCAGATCGGATTAATTATTCTTGTTTGTTGTCTGTGTTACTAGTAATATTATTTGTCTAAGACTTCCGGCATTCAGCCTACCGTCGAGCTTACAAGTCATACTTGGTGTCTGACTGATCGCCTATTGGACGAGGCACACCAACTACTGGCTACCAACGGCTGTGACTGCTGGAGTCAAGCATGGACTTCAGCACTAGCAGTAAGGATCGTGGCAGTGCACCACGCACAGCCTGTGTCGACTAACTCTGGATGTTGGTTTTCATATTCTGTAGGCCTGCTTGCGGGGAGGAATAGATGGCCAAACATTCCCTCCCGTAGCGAATGACAAGGTCTGTTATTAAACTATTGTCCGACCGCGTTCTTGCCATTGTTAGTATAACGTACTAACCGTTACACGAACACGCCCGCTTAACTAATGCCACTGGAACTATACCTATCAATATTCTGTTGAGGGATACGGAGCACATATGGTTGTTCACATCAATGTTTTCCCGTAGTGAATTTGAATAACGACAACACAGGCAATAGACTGAACGATTTATTGCCTGGCATATTTCGCTGCATCTCGTCAGGTATATCCTGCAGAAATCACACAAATTAACTAACGGGACAATGCGTTTCACATGTTATTTAACACACAAAATGGTCACTTTTTAAAGGTCGCTGAAGCAATCGCCATTAATGCACAGAAGCCAGTCTTGTGCAAACAGACAGACATGCTGGTCAGTCTATAATTACCTTGGTAGACAATTAAAATTACTGTTTGAACATGTGTTTATTTAAGATTGAAGGATTTATCTAATCACTTTAGTTTATTTTGTGTGATTTTTGCAGTATGTACCTGACGAGATGCAGCGAAATATGCCAGGCAATAAACCGTGCAACACATGGTAATGTCCCGAGACCTAAGACGCCTGTCTTGAATAACAAATGAACCTACTAACCACAACAACGGCTGGTTTCCTCTCACTTTTAGTAATTTGTTATAACCAAACGCCACAAGAAATAACGCCAACAGACATCAATATGATCAGTTCTGAACTCCTTCCTTGAATCGCTTCCCGCCACGCCCAGATGTCACCACGAACGATCTCCTGCCGACAGGTCACAACAATCGGAGAAACACCACGCTAGCCGTCATCAATGGATTAAAAACTCCAATCATCATTAACGAAAGCCAGCTATATCCATGAAAGTGAGGGGCAGTCAACCAGCTGTGATTCCGCCACGGCTGGTCTGGCACCGGTAAGCAGTCTAGCTTTGATCTTGATGAAACATCTCGTACCTTGGGCTACCAACCGTTACTCGGAGATTTTCTATTGCAGAAGTTAACCGGGCTTGTTTTGATTGTGTTGGTTAATTTGCTCGAATATGTCACGCTTCGTTAAGCAGCAGTCGTATTACACCGTCTGATCACGAGAACACTCAGCTTCGTTTGGGGCCTTCCAAGTATGTGTGATATGTATAAAAAGGTACTGTGGAATACACTGGGTGAGGAAGACAAGAGATGAAGGGGAAGATAATAGGCAAGAGAAAGGGAGGAAGACAGTGGAGAACGTAGAGATAGTGGGAGCACACTAGGTAAGAGAGGACGGGGAAGACAGAAAGATGTAGGTATAGTGAGGAAAACATTAGGGAAGAGAGGAAGGGGAAGACTTAGACAGAGATATATATATACAATGGGGAAAACATTAGGTAAGAGAGGAAGGGGAAGACTTAGACAGAGATATATATACAGTGGGGAAAACATTAGGGAAGAGAGGAAGGGGAAGACTTAGACATATATATATATATATATATATATATATATATATATATATATATATATATATATATACATACACACATACACACACACAGTGGGGAAAACATTAGGTAAGAGAAGAAGGGGAAGACTTAGACAGAGATATATATATATACAGTGGGGAAAACATTAGGGAAGAGAGGAAGGGGAAGACTTAGACAGAGATATATATATACAGTGGGGAAAACATTAGGTAAGAGAGAAACGGGAAGACAGAAAGATGTAATTACAGTGGGGAAAACATTAGGTAATAGGAAGGGGAAGACAGAAAGATGTAGGTACAGTGGGGAAAACATTAGGTAAGAGAGGACGGGGAAGACAGAAAGATATAGGTACAGTGGGGAAAACATTAGGTAAGAGAGAAACGGGAAGACAGAAAGATGTAATTACAGTGGGGAAAACATTAGGTAAACGAGGAAGGGGAAGACATAAAGATGTAGGAACAGGTGGGGGGGGGGGAATTGTGTAAGAGAGGAAGGGGAAGACTTAAACAGATGTAAGTACAGTGGGAAAATAGTCTGGGCAACAGTTCAGGGATCGCCATGCCTCTCCACAGATGTGAAACTCCAGTACCCACTTAGCACACCCCGCTGCGGTTTGTCCTTTGAGAGGGGAAGGAGAACTCTGCAACAAACTTTCTGTGAATTGATACTAGGGAACCGGGTCAGGAGGAATGTCAGGGCGGAGGCAACAGGAACGTCAATACACCGGACTGAGGTGTGCCAGCCAAGCAGCCATACTTGCCATGACTGTTATGGTGTAACCACCAAACTGTGTACACTTGTGGTAGGTTTTGTACGCATATCCGTGCTATACTTGCAAGCTTGTAATTTTCACCTTCTGTGAACACATGTTGGTTTGTTAGTCAGTAGATCATCCTCGTTGCACATGGAACTATTAGTCAACAAGTGCCTAGATCCCCTCCTCACTATCTCCATCAGCGTGTATTGACTGACTATTCCTTTCTCGCTTCCTGCGTTTGTAGCTCATTCATTCGTTCATTCATTCATTCATTCATTCATTCATTCATTCATTCATTCATTCATTCATTCATTCAGTAGCATGTCCTTTGCAGAACCTCGCTCCCATAACAACCTTCCGGAAAACCTCTCGATCATAAGCAAGATGTCCCGTGTCCGATACACCCATCTGGAGATCATCCGCCACGTCCTGCACCCATCTTCTCTGTGGCCTTCCTCTTCCTCTCTTCCCAGGCATATAACCCTCCATTATTGTTCTCTCCAAACTTTCGTGACGTTTCAAGTGACAAAAATATTTCAATTTTCTTTGTTTTATCGTTTTTAATAGCCAACCTTCTTCAATATTCCGCTCTTGAAGTATGGATGCATTTGTTCTTTTCTTTATCCGAGATATTCTTTGAACCCGTCTATAACATTTATATTCAAAGGCATTTATGTGCTGTTCATTTTGTTTAGTAAGTGTCCAGGTCTCACAGGCGTATGTTGCAATGGGAAAGATGCAAACTCTTAAAAATTTGATTTTTGTAGTTCTATCTGTCGGTGTCCAGAATTTATTTAGTTGTTTTAGTCTTTGAAGAGGAATAGCTTCTTTGTTTGTGTAACTATATGTACGTACATACTAGCTGCATTTGTTCAGCTTTGTGTGCATATATACAAAATGCGTTTGTGTATGGTAGCCTTGTGCAAGATGAAAAATATACTGACCAATAACAAGATGTCAATTGCAACGAGAAAAAGAGAATTGAGGTGCTACATAGAACCTATACTTTTGTATGGATGTGAAGCGTGGATAATTAGCAGACAAACTGAAAAACATCTGATGGCTGTGGAAATATGGTTTCTGAGGAAAATGCAAAGAATACAATGGACAGACAGAAAAACTAATGACCAAGTCCTACAAGAAATAAACGGAAATCGTACACTGATTAGAGAAAATAGACGTAGACAGTTAACATTTTTGGTTTCTGTATGAGAAGAAATAAATTGCAAAGCTTGATGACAACTGGCAAGATTGAGGGGAAGAGAACAAGGAGAAGGCAGAGAAGTAAATACCTGGATGGCTTGATCACGTAATATGGTCGAGTCAAGAACGCTGAGCTGATCCACGACTCTGGTGATCGAATGAAATAGCGAAACATGACCGCCCACGCTTACCGGCATGGCACATGAAGAATGAATGAATATACTAGCAGCGTTTGTGTAACTATATGTGTGTATATACTAGCTGCGTTTGTGTAACTATATGTGTGTATATACTAGCTGCGTTTGTGTAACTATATGTGTGTATATACTAGCTGCGTTTGTGTAACTATATGTGCGTATTTACTAGCTGCGTTTGTGTAACTATATGTGCGTATATACTAGCTGCGTTTGTGTAACTATATGTGCGTATATACTAGCTGCGTTTGTGTAACTATATGTGTGTATATACTAGCTGCGTTTGTGTAACTATATGTGTGTATATACTATCTGCGTTTGTGTAACTATATGTGTGTATATACGATCTGCGTTTGTGTAACTATATGTGCGTATATACTATCTGCGTTTGTGTAACTATATGTGTGTGTATACTAGCTGCGTTTGTGTAACTATATGTGCGTATATTCTAGCTGCGTTTGTGTAACTATATGTGCGTATATACTAGCTGCGTTTGTGAAACTATATGTGCGTATATTCTAGCTGCGTTTGTGTAAACATGTGCATGCATACCAGCATTGTTTCTGTAACAATATCAAGAAATAATAAGGAGGTAATCATACAGCAGTATCAGCAAAACATGGGAACATGACATATACTGAGTGGCACAACATTAGATAGGGTGACAGGTTCCATTCCCACAACACCTTGCCACACCAGAAATGTAAACACGAAGCCTGTTATTCTAACCACACAACCACACATTTCTGGTATCAAATAAACACACGCCGTTTATCTCTACCAACAGCAGAGAGGGCTTGCTTTCACTAAGTTTAAATATCGAAGACATTCACGGTGGATTTCCTTTGTGGACTGCCCATTGATCTGAAGACAGAAATCGGTTATTGATTGCCGTGTTTGTATTGGGAAAGACAGCCCAGCACGGGACTCGCTAATGTGTGCTCCGTACGGCAACCGTTTGTTGGGTGGCAACCACGGCACTTGTCACTGCACTCGTGGAATAACACTAGCCACTTCAAGTGGTTGGTGTTTGTCAACGTTGTCTAGCGAGCCAGGGAGCTCGCGGGGGATCTATTTTATTGTTAACGCTTACTCTACCAACACCAACCTCTTACTCTACGAACATCATTAACTCTTAATCTGCTAATACCATTAACTCTTAGTCTACCAACACCATTAATTCTTTGTGTACCAACACCATTGTCTCTTAGTCAACCAACACCATTAACTCTTTCTCTACCAACAACGTTAACTCTTAGTCTAATACAACCATTAACTCTTAGTCTACCAACATCATTAACTCTTATTAGTCTACCAACACCATTAACTCTTAATCTACCAACACCATTAACTCTTAGTCTACCAACACCATTAACTCTTAGTCTACCAACACCATTAACTCTTAGTCTACCAACACCATTAACACTTAGTGTATCAACACCATTAACTCTTATTAGTCTATCAACACCATTAACTCTTAGTCTACCAACACCATTAACTCTTAGTCTACCAACAGTCCAACACCATTAACTCTTAGTCTAACAACATAGTTAACTCGTAATGTACCAACACCATTAACTCTTACTGTCGCTTAAAAGTCGACAGGGTCGACTTCATTGCACCGGGTTTTTATCCCATATGGCTCAGTCTCTTTCCGCAGCGCGGAAAGCGTCGCACAAAGCACGAACTTCGTAGCTCTAGCGACGACCCTCAGGAGTCTCCGAAAAAAATGCACTCATGAACCGAAGGATGCGGCCCGGAATCGAACCCACAACCTTCAGAGCACAAGGCAGACGGCTTAACCACTTCGCCACAGAGACCTCCTAACTCTTAACGTACCAACACCATTAACTCTTAGTCTACCAACACCTTAAACTCTTAGTCTACCAACACCATTAGCTCTTAGTCTGCCAACACCATTAACTCTTTGTTTGCCAACAACATTAACTCTTAGTCTACCAACACAGTTAACTCTTTGTCTGCCAACACACTGAACAATTAGTCTATAAACACAGTTACTTCATATTCCACCAATACAGTTAACTATATAGTCTGATATAATGGCGTCCAGGTCGCGTGAGTCATGAGGCAGACATGTTTCAATGGGGAATCAGGTTGGTGTACAGACTTTTCTCTCCACCTGCTACCAAAGCATCATCTTCAAGGAACTGTGGCGCAAATCTCGCCTGCCCTGCTCCATGTTCAGAATCAAGCAGGGCGTGCACGACCTGTACGGAAAGTTATGTATATTTAACACGTATATGGTACGGAAGTCTGGACATTGAGCAGGCAACTAGAAAGTCGCATAGAGGCCCTGAAGATGTGAATATACAGACGAATATGTCGTATTTCGTGGAAACAAAAACAGTCAAATACAGAGGTCTTAGTAAAACTGGGAGGGAAAACATAAGAGTTGATGAACGAAATAAAAAAGAGAACACCGCAATTTGGTCAGACATCACTGCAATTTGGTCAGACAGCACTGCAATTTGATCAGACAACTTAGTTGTAGACATTTGTATAGTTTATTTTTTTTGTTTTTTATTTTTTTATTTTCAGAACTGGGGGAAGAAGAAGGGGGCACTTGAAAATTGAGTTACAGCTGACAACGTAATGGGAAAAGCGTAAGAGAAATATATAAATACTCGATTGGCCCGGCCAAATGGTAAAACTGTGACACGATCCCTGACCTCATTGGAAACTATACTGTTGGTGATTTCGTCAAGGGAAACAAGTCTGGTCAATATTCCGAATGTTTCTATCAAATGCGGTTACCTACCCTGTGGCCACGTCAACTATTGGCATGTACAAGGGGGTTGAAGTGAAACTTAACTCTTTCGCTACCGTGATCCCATCTATCGGCACGATGGATGTCCCGAGATGGCAGTCCGCCGTTTTAGTGGCACAAAATGATCAGTGGTTTATTTCACATATTTCTGCTCCGTTTCGGAATTTTAAGTTACAGTAAACTAAAAAGTCGTACAGCCGAAAGATCTCTACGCCATTTTGGTGCGGTCATTCGTTTTATAATTTTGGATTCTTGTGAATTTTCAGTTTTAAGGTAGTGTTAATTTGTTTTTTCACAATGGAAACGCCCACCAGTTTGCGTCCACGTAGTATGACTTGAGATCAAGCTAGATTATTGTTTATAACTGTTTTAAACAATAGTGATTCCCTTATCAGTGAATATTTAGAAAGAATTTTTAGTTGTGTCTAAAGTTTTAGCACGTGGTGATAAAGAAAAACCAGTGAATGTTCGTCAACAGCTGAGTGTTTGACAACGAAGCACGAATGGCTGAAGTTTACGTCTGTCATTATTGCTATGGGACTTGATCCAAGACCATGTATCAAAGACTACTGGTGTACAAGTGTACATTTATATACTCCTTGGTATGCCACTGCCACTACGTTTCCCAGTAATCAATTAGAAAATTATAATATATTTATCACACCATGTTTCATGTATGTCAACCTGAGGGTACCCACACAAAAAAAAAATTGATCCTCTTGTTGACATGATTCTGAAGAATATCCAGGAAGCATTTTACCCATTTGAAAATGTGTCCATTGATGAAATGATTATTTGGTGGAAGGGCTAAATAAAGCTAAAAAACAAACATGCATTGTTGTCTCTACAAAGTCTGTAGTTAGAACTGTTGAGAGTGGATTGCGAAAACCGCAAAGCAAGCCGAAGATGGTCTCCATGAAAATAACACGGCGATGAATGGCTGCGACAGAATGGACCAAATGGTTGGATATTATAATATCCATGATAGGAAAACCATTAAGTGGTGGAAGAAGATCTACTACTAGATCTTTGAAATTGCACAGATCAATGCTCACATCCTACATTCCATATGGCAAACAGAGAAAGGAGGATAAAAATTGTTATAGAAGGATTTCAAGTAAAGGAAAGTGCTCATCGCAAAGTAGCTCAGAGTATTCCTGAAAGTTTGACACTCTGCCTGCCGAAGAATTTCAGTCTGTTGCAGGAAATTATGCCGAAAGATTTACATGAGCCAAGCATTTAATTTAATGAATTATAATAGAAATAATATAATATAAATAATAGAATTTGTCGGTGTCAATAGAGACTGTGTTTTTTGTAGCACTCGAACTAAACGACACATATCATCTTTTGTTTGCTCCGGCTGCACTAATAGACCAGACTTGTGCGCCAAAGTTTGCTTTGCAGCCTATCACAAATAGACTGCCACATATAGTAAATAAAAACAAACAGACATGACAATTAAATGTAAATCTGCCAAGTGTTCTCCTAACTTTTGTCTGAAAAAAGAAAAATACATGATTCAGAATCTGCGGCAAAACTTCTTTTCGGATGATTGATTCGGAGCAATTGTATTTATAGTTTAGAAAAGTGTTGTTTGTGCAGTAAATTCAACAGGATTAGCAGTGATCAGGATATTGGATAACAACGCCCCCTTGGTAAGTACAATGTTTACATTATTTTTACCTACTTTTGTCCACATATTTTACAAATTATATTATTATTTTTATTTTATTTACAACCTAAAGCAGAAATTCTCCTACCAACATATTCCTTGTGCAATCCCCTTTATTTTGATATATAATACAACATTTCTGCTACAATTCTAACCATTTTCATAACATTATTGCGACATACACCAACTTCCAGATTGCGGCCATTAGTTTTTTTCATTTTTGTGACAAAGACATGGTTCAGAATATGCACCAAAACTTCCTTTTTGTTGATTTAAATGAGCAATACTGTTTATATTCTTGAAGACAAGTGGTGTTTGTTTGATTATTCAGTAAATTAAACATTATTAGCAGTATAGGAGTGTAGAAAACACATTCTAAGTGCAATGTTTACATTATTTTTACCTACTTTTGTCCAATTATTTTACAAATTATATTATTATTTTTATTTTATTTACAACCTAAAGCAGAAATTCTCCTACCAACATATTCCTTGTGCAATCCCCTTTATTTTGATATATAATACAACATTTCTTCTACAATTTTAACCATTTTCATAACTTTACTGTGAGAGACCCCACCTTCCAGATTTCAGCCATTATTTTTTGTCATTTTTTGTTAAAAAGACATGGTTCAGAATATGAACCAAAACTTCTTTTTGGGTTACTTTAATGAGCAATACTGTTTATATTCTTGAAGACAATTGGTGTTTGTTTGATTATTCAGTAAATTAAACATGATTAGCAGTATAGGAGTGTAGAAAACACCTTATAAGTGCAGTTTTTAAAATAATTTTTACCTCTTTAATTTCAGTTGTTATTATTAAACCTCTCATTATTGTCATAATATTTGTAACCTATCAATTAATTATTAACCCTGTCATGTTCCTTGTGCAATCCTCTTTAATTTGATATGTAATACAATAGATCTGCTACCATCTTAACCATTTTAAAAGCATTATTGTAACACACCCCTAGTTCCAATTTTCTGCCATAAATTTCTGTTTGGTCACAGCCCAGTTTTTGTTTGGTAGTGAAAGAGTTAAATGTATTTCTTTTTCTTGTGAGTTGTGTTGTCCAGACAGGTGGAAATCACTTGGGACTAGGTCTGGAGAGTAAGGAGGATGTTGTAGACACTGAAAATGGAGGTCTTCGATGGTTTCAGCCGGTGCGCGGGCAGTTTGGGTTCGAGCATTGTCATGTTGCAAAAGGACTCAGAAGCCCACGTTGTTTGGATTTGATTGCGGGTGGAAACTTCCTTCTCCACTCATACACTTCCTGGACTGACAGGCATGGGTGTGTCAACTATGTGCTATATGTGGGTGTGTCCATCATGTGCTATATGTGGGTGTGTCCATCGTGTGATATATGTGGGTGTGTTCATGGTGTGCTATACGTGGGCGTGTCCACTTGTGATATATGTGGGTGTGTCCACGGTGTGCTATATGTGAGTGTGTCCGCGGTGTTCTATATGTGGGTGTGTCCATCGTATGCTATATGTGGGTGTGTCCATCGTGTGCTATATGGGGGTGTCTACAAGGTGTGCTATATGTGGACGTGTCCATTGTGTGCTATATGTGGGTGTCTACAAGGTGTGCTATATGTGGGCGTGTCCACCATGTGCTATATGCCGGTATTCCATGGTAATCTATATGTGGATGTCTACAAGGTGTGCTATATGTGGGTGTGTCCATGATGTGCTATATCTGGATGTGTCTGTCGTGTACTATATGTTGGTGTCTACATGGTGTGCTATATGTGGGTGTCTACGTGGTGTGCTATATGTGGGTGTCTACGTGGTGTGCTATATGTGGGTGTCTACGTGATATGCTATATGTTGGTGTGTCCATTGTGTGCTATATGTGGGTGTCTATATAGTGTGCTATATGTAGATGTGTCCATGGTGTGTTATATGTGGGTGTCCATATAGTGTGTTATATGTAGGTGTGTCCATGATGTGTTATATGTGGGTGTAGTCCGACTTTGTGAAGACACATGAAGGGTGTAGCATAGGTGGGAGCGCAAGCGCAATTGAAATACCACTACTTTAATCGTTTCTTTACTTATTCAGTCAAAATTAAAAGAATTGACGGAAGTGCCGTTTGCACGAGGCTCTAGGCTACCAGTTGTTTTGAGAGCCAGCATATACAGGGATAACTGGCCTGCGTCCGTCTCCAGTCGTCTTGCCATGCTCGCCACTGGAACCAGATGGACGCGGACGAGAGAGTGAGGACGAAGGAGTTGCCGCGACCACTTCCTCACTATAATCAAATCTAAAGCGCAAGTCATTCGTTCTTCATCTAAAGATGCAATGAATGAATGGTCCTCGTCATTCATGATGGACGAACATCATATGTGGATGTCCATATAGTGTGATATATGTAGGTGTGTTATATGTGGGTGTTCATATAGTGTGACTATATCTAGATGTGTCCATGGTGTGCTATATGTTGGTGAATACATAATGTGCTATATGTAGGTGTCTACATGGCGTGCTATATGTTGGTGCATACATAATGTGATATATGTAGGTTTTTTCATGATGTGCTGTAGGTGGGTGTCCGTATAGTGTGCTATATGTAGGTGTGTTAAATGTGGGTGCCCATATAGTGTGCTATATCTAGGTTTGTCCATGGTGTGTCCATATAGTGTGCTGTATGGATGGATGTCCATTTTGTGCTATATGTGGATGTCTACATAGTGTGATATATGTAGGTGTGTCCATGATGTGTTTTATATGGGTGTCCATATAGTGTGCTATATGTATGTGTGCCCATTTTGTGTTATATGTGGATGTCTACATAGTGTGTTTATATGTAGGTGTGTCCATGGTGTGATAAATGTGGGCTTTCTTTTGCGTGCTATTTGTGGGCTTGTCAGTCGCGTGCTATATGTGGGCTTATACATGCTGTGCTATATATGGGTGTCTCAATGATATGCTATATCTGGGTGTGTCCATGGTTTGCTATATCTGGGTATTTCCATGATGTCCTATATCTAGGTGTGTCCATTGTAAGCTATATGTGGGTGTGCCTATGGTTTGCTATATATAGGTGTCTCCATGGTTTGCTGTATGTGGGTGTCTCCATGGTGTCGTATATGCTGGTGTGTCCACGATGTGCTATATGTGGGTGTATCCATGGTGCGCTATATGTGGATATGTCCATGGTGTGATATATGTGTGTTCACGGTGTGCTATGAGTGCCATACTGTGCTATATGTGAGTGTGTTTAGTGTGTGCTAAATTTGGGCGTGTGCTATAATGTGAATGTGGTCATGGTGTGCTATATGTGGGAGTGTACACGGTGTGATATATGTATGTCCGTGGTGTGCTATATGTGAGTATGTCTGTGGTGTGCTATATGTGAGTATATCCGTGGTGTGCTATATGTGGGCGTGTCCATGGTGTGCTATATGTGAGTGTGTTCACGCTGTGCTATATGTGGGCGTGTCCATGGTGTGGAAGCTGTTGATGGTGGTCGGCTACGATTGTCAAGGCAACTCACGGTGCTTCTCTTGCCATCTGGCAGCGTGCTCAGCTTGTACTCTTAATCGAACCTCACAACAACAGAGATCATTTTCGACCCAAGTGCTAGATTTCTCTGCGGGCCAGTGTCTTATGGTAATGAGTTTACACGACCGGACCATCTGCGTTGTTTAACGTAGTTTAACCGTAGTACTTACTGTACACACTGTCTTCCGGGTATTGTCCTTTTTCATCTTGTCACTTAGCGTTACATTCAGAATTTCTTGTAAATATTATGTTTATCCTGTTTGTTTGAATGTTGAGTTGAGTTAAGAACCAACATCACTGCACTCAGGACATTCTCTTACGTGTTCCCACCGCTATCTGAATTAAAGTTCTCCTTGTCTTCCCTCTTAATTTTGAGATTCTTCCAGAACCCCTGCCGACCCCCCGCAATCTCATTCTTTCCACATACGGGTTCTCAATCTGTTCACCCTCCCTCTACACATGGTCTCACACGCGCAAGACCACCTCTCCCTTGTCCATAGGCAATCTAACACCAAGAGGTGCATTCCCTGCCAGCCTATCAGCCTATTCATTCCTTCGCACCCCGGCATGGCCAGAGCAAAAAATCCATACAATTCTCACAATCTGTGACCTCTGAACGGCGATAGTCCTTCCACACGAAACATTCCTTTCTCCACCTTACTAAGCATACTCTTTGAGTCCGTAATGAATACATTGTGTGTTGCAGTAGTCTCCTCTAAGCAACGGAATGCCGCTGTGACAGCTTCCACCTCCATTCTCATGTCGGAGGTCATAGTCATATGCTAAACTCTCCTTTTTCAATACTCTCCATTGTGAGTGGCACCTTGCAGTCTTGACAGACTAAAGTATGTGAGTTGGAATGTGGCCAATATTCCATCACAATGCCTGGGCAGAGCTTCAGAGAAACATGCGATGCCCAAACGACATGACCTCTCTCTCGGCCTAGTCTTGTGTATTCCAGAGGAATGGGTAACCAATACGTCTGGCACAAGGTAGGCTGCAGACGCTGGCGGCACAGCGTCGAATCCTCCCAGACCTCGCCACTACGAGCAGGTGGCGAGTGATGGACAGACCCTGACACCCACGGGACCCGGCTTAGAGGCGTTCAGCCAAGTCCCATAGGTGAGGTACTCGTACGAGACCGGACCATAGGGGCGCACACTACTATCAATCACAAGTGTCCGGACCTGTGTAAAGCGTGCACTATCGTCACACTCTACACCTGACTTTTAGCGGCCCCCGCGACCCGCGGGAATAGGCCCGCCAGAGCTACCGCAGGAGACATTGCTTGTCTATTGCGAGCAATGTCTCCCATCCTTCCATTGTGCGGCTCTCGCGACCAGCGAGAATAGGCCCGCCGGAGATTGTGCTCGTCTGCTGCGAACAAATCTCTACCGAGACTGAATAAGTAAAGAAACGATAAAAGTAGTGGTATTTCAATTGCGCTTGCGCTCCCACCTATGCTACACCCTTCATGTGTCTTCACAAAGTCGGACTAGAGTCAAGCTCAACAGGGTCTTCTTTCCCCGCTGTTTGCAATAAAACCCCAACCACTGCGTCTGTTTCTCACAACTGACCCATCGGTGTAGATGACTATGTCACCTTGATGCGTGTTACTCGGCTTGGATGTTTGTTCTTGTTGTATTATCCAGGTATGGTCTCTTTGTTTTTTTTTTATTCTATTGTTATACAGTTGTAGGAAGACAATACAATACAATACAATACAATACAATACAATGCTAACCTGTGTCAGTTATACATGTATACATGTACATTCTCTCCAAACGTATACATATGCAGTAACACTCAAAGGTTGAAACAATCACCCACGAAGAAAGACAGAAGTATCACTCACTGTACAGAGCCGTAGAGTGCTGCCGAATGTAAACTATGCTTGTGTTTATTGCTTTACGGCGCCATAAGTGAAAGCAGCGAAATGCCAAGATCAATAACCACAATCTTCTGTTTTAATGCTCTCCACACAACCAACAACAAGACCGGAGAAAGAAAGAGAAATCATAATTGCAAAACAGTTTTCATTAGATCGCCGAGACCAGGCCCGGCCCCGCCTAGGTCGGTAGACATGTTTGTGAGGTTCTGAAAGCCGAGCCGTTCGATTAGCGCAATCACCAGACATGTCAACATTATTAAGCTGTGCTACAGGTTAACCAAGTCGTATGTTTTTGCGCGCGCTCGCTTTGAACTCCAGCGTAGTCCATACAGGTGCTGCAGCGTATAGTGCACTGGACTGATTTTTGCGTGTGCTTTCCCTATCACTAGTGTCCCTCACCATCAGGGAAATCCACCCCGACTTCTGATGTACTTGTAATTTACGTCCGCAAGTCAAGGACGAGAAGTCAAGATTTTAGTCCAACCGACGAGTGTAGAGGTTCAACCCGCTACCTCGGTATCAGCACACCGGAAGTGTAAGAGCGAACATTCTTATCCATTCGGCCTCGCTGACCTGACGAAGTCTTATTTATTCATGGCCGCTTCTAGACGGAGGCCGCGTTCATGACGTGCCAGAGAAATTAACACTCATTCTGTGACTCCTCGTTGGTGTAACTGTTTGGACGATACGCTGACAGTGGCAAGAACGCCAGCCCTCGCCGTTCGCTATTGGAGGGAAAGACTATCCATCTCTCCCTCCGTGTACCAAGCCTACGCATATATGGTCCTCCTTACATTTGACATACAACAGGGCCGTGTTAAGTTGCACGTCTGTTGCCGAGCGTCGTTATCACCACGGCCGGCCGGAACGAGTGTCGATCATTCAACAGTTGCCTTGTCTCCAGGATGGAGCTGCACGCCTTCGGTGTCTCTAATGTGCTGTGCTAACCGTACTGTTAGTCCGCCGCATCCTCGCCTCCCACCAGCCAGGCCTTCCATTGCAGTTCTTCTCCGCAAGCGTGACCTTTAGTGTGGCCAGTCTTTGTACGTTTCCCAGATATGATACTGCTTAGGGGCCAGTTCTCTTCTCTGTTCACATCTTCTTCTTCTTCTTCTTCTTCTTCTTCTTCTTCTTCTTCTTCTTCTTCTTCTTCTTCTTCTTCTTCTTCTCCTCCTCCTCCTCCTTTTTCCTCTTCTTCTTTTTCTTGTTCTTCTTCACAAACACGCACTGACGCTCAAAGATACACCGTTGAACAAACATACAACGACACACGAATTTGTAACAGCACAAACCATAAACAAGACATAAATATGCAACCACACAAACATGCGCCTACAAAAACAAGCATCCAAACATGAACATGTATAGATACAAAAACGCACAGACACACAAGCGCACAAACAACAGCCGGTCATGATGTATGTAGGAAACTGGCATTACACGCCTCAGGTGTTAGATTGAGAGCCACATAATAGGTGTCTTGACTCTGCTAGCAGGCGATGGATCCTGCATCTGGTGAAGATCGTATTCCATCCCGGCAGGCCCGCCACAAACATTTGTAAACATACTGGTCACATGACATGTCTTGACCGCGGGCAAATGTGTACACATACAGTCAATAATCGATCAGTTCCCCCCTTCCCCCCCCCCCCCCCCCCAGAGACACAGAAATCTCCAGGACCGACATTTTAAGCCCAAAGGGATTGTTTATAATTCTTTATTGTATGTAGTTGTATTAATGTTCCTTTCTATTCTCGTTTTCGTGTGGTGACAACATTCTAGCCACAACACGCATTTTACTGCATGTATTTGTGTTTGTGTTCGTGAAAAACTGACCAGTTCCATTGTGTTTTTGAATAACGAAGACACAAACCATACATAGTACGATTTATTGCCTGGCACATTTCGCTGCATCTCGTCAGGTACTTACTGCAGATGTCACACATCGTAGAGTAAAATAATTATATTCATCGTTCAAGCTGAAATATTCACATGTTCATACAGTAATATCAGTTGTTTACCATGGTAATTTTAAATAGACTATCATGTCTTTCTGATTGCACAAAATTGTGTAGTATTGTGATGTTCTCAAGCCTACACGTGAGTTATTTCACTAGTTGCCTGCAAGTTGTGGTTAGTGGTCGGCTGTGGTCATTTAGGGAATTACTATCACTCTCATGTCATCTCGCATGGTTCAGAATTTGTGGTTCTTAGTAGATTCATCGCAGTAGATCACGAGTGAGTGCCGAGCTGGTGCGTGTAACCAGGAATGCCCTAACTCTCATTTTGACGAGAAGTGTTGGTCAGCATACTGCCTGAACCTGGAGCCCCAACGTTCCTACAGATTCCCATAGAGAGAGAGGTTGTATTTATCCATGGATATCTAGCTATTCGAGGTCAGCCTCTTCTCCCCAAGCAGTGAATCTTGGAATGGAATGGACATCTTATCGTCCTGTTCTTCTCCAGTTATCATTTGTGCAGAGTATTAGCCTCCGTGAAAGTAATGCTCTTCTACAGCGGTTTCGTTCTGGCTTTCGTAAAGGATCAGTTTCATTGCACAAGGATATCTCTATCAGCACTCTAGTCCGCTCCCGCAGATCATACAGTGTGAATCTCAGCTAGCTATTTAGTTAATTAGTTAGTTAGTCGACAGATCATCCTCATTGCTCATCGAACCATTCAGTCCATAAGTGCTCGGATCCCCTCCTCAGCAAATCCCACAGCGTGTAGCGGCTCACGACACCAGTTCTATGTTGGTTTATTAATCTTCTTTGGCCTCCTGCGTAATGTTCTTGTTTGGTCACACCTCTTTTAACTTGCTGTTCTCGCAGCCTGACCATGGTTGTAGATTCACAGTAATCGCTTGGTTCTCGTAAACGAATCCTAGCACATTGCTCAACTCCGTAGCCTCGGAGATGATCGCAATATGGATATGCCATAATCACACATGTCATAAATACTTGTATGAACAGAACAGAAGTCTGTTCTGGTGAACATTAAGTTGTGTACTGTGCTTGAGAATGGCTGTTGCTGTTTTTCAGGTGATAACGGGACATGTGTTTGTATTCACCGAAAATGTCTTTGTAAGTGGAGGAGACCAGAGCTGAGAGATTGTGTTCAGATGTGCTGTCCAAAACAGCAGCCCTGACTGTTCTCGGGCTGTAGACAGCATCTCCACTGGTTGAAGACTGGGACTATCCTTCCGGCATGGTCGTACTTCTGTGGGCTGGCCAAGGGTTCACTGTGATAGATACATGCCAGTTTGTGATTGTCTGCCCAGTTAAATAGTCTATGACACCGCAGACACTTGCTGACTGTGGCTTTCCCTGGCTGTCCGGTCCGTAGGAGTAGCGATGTAGAATCATTCATCATTGAAGAGACTAGGGACACCACATTTGCATGTAGAACACATTTTGTTTTCATTTTACTACCTTCCTTCTCTTCGTCATCTCTTTCACACATGTTGAATCTACATTGTGCTTTGTTCTTTTTACCCCTGCTGTCTTTACTGTCGTTTTTGTACCCGTTTTGATGTTTCTGACTTTCGGAAATCGCTGAGGTCAAGGCAGTAACATGATTTGTGTTTGCTAGACATTCGGTGCTAGGAATCTGAGAGGAAAGACTGCACGTAGCTGCCACTTGACCATCTGTAGGATGCATCCTCTGCACAACCAGACTGTCTGGCTGACCGAATGGTTCCAGTGTCTCCGCAGACATGGCCGCACCAGCCTGCTCCTGATCTGTACCAACTTGCAGCTTCGGTGAACCCTGAACCACATATAAGGAATGTCTCCAGGATGTCTGCTCCCCGACATTCTTCTTGGCCACTCTTGAAGTCGTCCTCTTATTGGGCTGTACTTGTGCTAAATTGCCCGTCTGAAACCCGACTGTTTCATTGGCTTGTGTTGTATCAATCTTTCCCGCGTCTTTGCCGACATTGTCTACACCCGTCTCATTGATCCTCAAGTGTAACTGTTTCTGTAGTTTGTCCGTTAGTCCTCTGATTGAGTTCTCCTTGGAATTGCTGTCTTCCTCCGATGCAACAACTCGTGGGTTTGTTCTACTGGTAGTTTTACTGCCTGCTGTAACCCTCTCATTGGAAGTCATTGCACTACACTGCAGCACGGGATACAGACCAGTGCTGGCACTATTGCTGCTGTTGGAGTTGCTTGTGGTAGGCTTAGGTCCCAGTGAGTCGGCACAGATCTTCTTTATATTATGCGAGGATTTGTGAGTCTTCTTCAGAGTCTCACTGTTGTTGACTCTCACGAGTTCTACTCTAGTGTCACACTTACCCAAATTCGAGCATGTGCTGTCCTTTAGCAGTGCTTCAACCCTCTCTAGGCGGTTCTGCAAGCTCAACACTTCCACATTCTTGTCTATTAGTCTACTCTTTAAGACATTCAGTTCATTGAGCAGGTTTCTGTTCTCCTGCTGCAGAGCCTCCAGCCGTCTGTCGATCCCCGGCGGGTTCGAGAACATGCCCTGACATCTGTGGTGCAGTGTCACCCAGACAGCCTCTGTCAAACTCAAACACTGTCTAGGGTCGAGCCCCATCAGTTTGAAGCAGGCCGTGTGGTCAGAAATCAGCCTCTCACATAAAGAGGACAGGCGATTCAGACTGTCAGGTATAATTCTCCTCCAGCCAGTTGCCTCGCCACCACACAAATCACAGACATCTCCATGCGTAGAGTGGCCTCTAGCACACGTCTTGTCATCATTACCTGGATGTGAGTGTTGAATCCGCTCACATCCTGTGTCCTTCTCTTCTAAGCAATTGCCCGTTATAACAGAATACATTTGACAGTCATTTACTTCTGTTGGCTTTCTCCTGTGTTTGCCTTGTCTGGGAAACGTATTATGCGCGGACGAAGTATCATGGTCCATTTTGGCATTAAGATGATCATTGGAAGTAGGTTTTCTGGTGCGACAACCGCTTTCTGACCTGTCCAGAAATCTGCCCATTGTAGAGCATATCTTGTTCGTGTATTGTTTGTGTGTCTCACGACAGTACACATTATTACAAAACAGGGGTGTTTTAACTTTATCAAAGTGCCGTGTAGAACAATCTCCGGCGCATGTAGAATCACAATCTGCAGACTCAGAAGCTTCAGCGGAGGCGTGAAAGCTGCCGTCCGGAAATTCTGGCTTTGATTTGTCTGGCAGTGCGGCATTGCATGCTTGAATCAGTCCCTGCATTCTGTTGGCGACATCTGACAAGAAGTCAGTCATCTCCAGTTTCTTCCTTCTCTCAGTGTCGATCATCTGTAGAGCTTGTTTGAATCTGGCGACTCCTGCGTTGCGTTCGACTTGTAGGTGAGCAGTTAGCCAGGAATGGAATATGGAGTAATTCTCTCGCAGAACCCTGGAGATTGTAATCATCACAGCATCAGTATCAAAATCACAGTATCAGTATAAAGATCACAGTATTATTATAAACATCACAGTATTAGCATAAACATCACAATATTAGTACAAACTTGACAGTAGTAGTAAAAATATCATAGTATTAGTATAAAAATCACAGTATTAGTATAAACATCACAATACAGACATCACAGTATCAGTATAAACATCACAGTGTAAACACCAGAGTATAACAGTATTGGTATAAACATCACAATTCGGTGTAAACACCACAGTGTCGGTATAAACATCACAGTATCGATATAAACATCACAGTATCAATATAAACATCACAATATCAGTATAAACATCACATAATTAGTATAAACATCACATTATTAGCATAAACATCACAACATCAGTATCAACATCACAGTATCACTAGAAACATCACATTGTGAACATAAAAATGTTATTACATAAAATTATAAACATCACATTATTAGTTTACAACTCACGTGGGAAAATTACAATTAAATATAAACATCACATGATAAATATCTCATAAGTATAAATATCCCATTATACACATCATTAAATATTATAAAACGTGATAAACAGAATATTATTATGAATATAAACTCATATGAATGTCACGGTCTATATGTAATCTTCATATTACAAACATCACAGTGTACGTATGAATACATACATTTAAACATCACTTTATAATGAGCACAACATAATTAATAATATCACATTATGAATATCACCGTATAATATAATCACCATATTACAAGTAAGACATATATACATTTGAGTTTAAGCATACACATAACAATGCAAGTATCATATTATAAACAGCTCCAGTAATGAACATTACACTGCTAGCAGCGCACTATAAAATCACATGCAGATAACATCACATTATACAGATAACATCACATTATACAGATAACACCACATTATACAGATAACACTAAACGTTACACCAACATCTAACCATTATAGACATTACACTGCCAGCAGCGCACTATAACATCACCTTATACAGATAACACCACATTATACAGATAACACCACATTATACAGATAACAACATTATACAGATAACACCACATTATACAGATAACGCCACATTATACAGATAACATCACATTATACAGATAAGGCCACATTATACAGATAACATCACATTATACAGATAACAACACATTATACAGATAACAACACATTATACAGATAACAACACATTATACAGATAACGCTAAACATTACACCAACATCTAACCAGTATAAACATCAGCTTGTAAATATCTTACTATAAACAATTCTCTAAACGGCACGACATAAACAACATAGTGTAAACAACAGTACACATTTTTAAGTAGGAACATAAAACTACAACTAATAAATTGCTAACGTCACATTTTACATTTTGCGGTATCACTATCACACT
>OY992895.1:86029081-86171581 GCA_963921405.1 Cepaea hortensis | reverse complement strand
CAGAATTGGCCTCTTCTCGTTTCAAACAAACCTTCGTGTCTTCTTGTTTCAAATAAATCTTCGTGTCTTTTTGTTTGGAACAATTCTTGGTGTCCTCATGTTTCAAACAAACCTTGGTGCCTTCATGATTCGAACAATTCTTTGTGTCTTCATCTCTTAAACAACTATTATAGTGTTCATCTTTCAAATAATTAACCGCGCCTTCATCTGTCAAATAATTCTTGGCGTCTTCATCTTGCAGATAATTGTTAGTGTCTTCGTACTTTAAACAATTCTTAGCGTTTTTATGTTTCAGCTTTTGAAGTACATCCTTCATAGTTGCAATGGTTAGATGTGGAAAATTGTACTCGCCATTCGACCTATCATCGATTATGGTATTATCGTTGTTTGCCTGGCCCTGGCGGCTATTCATCGTGACAGAAGTGTGTTCAAGTACCGCTCGCCCACGTCCACCGGGTTTAGGATGTATCGAAGGCAGTTTTGGACTGTTTGTTTCTGTTGGTGAATTGCTTCTGTGCACGTACTGTTGACACTTGGTCTCTGTCGGTCTGTCCAATGCTTCACCTGACGGGCGTGTTTGTATTTGCGCTGTGGTGTTATCAGTAGCGCTGATTGTTGTGTTGACAGTGAATTCAATATCGTTAAAGGCAATATTGATATACGGATCCGAACTGGTTTCCATTCTCAGCTTTGGCATCTCGTTTTCGTTACTGGCAGAGGGAGTTTTATTTTTTATTGTCACTTGAGTTCTGTCTGTCCCTGTTGGTCCACGCTACCACTGAAGCTGTTTGTTGTAGAACTGACGCTGTTTATTCTAGAGCTGAAGCTGTTTCTCTATCACTGGCGATGCTTGTTCTAGAACTGAAGCTGTTTGGTTTAGAAATGACACTGTTTGGTGTTGAATTGAAGCTGTTGTTGAATTGACAGTTTATTCTAGAAATGAAGCTGATTTTGTATCACAGAAGCTGTTGATTACAGCTTTTTGTTTTATTGCTGAAGCTGTTTGATCTAGCACTGAAGCTGTTTGCTCTAGCACTGAAGCTGTGTAAGCTAGCGTTGCGGCTATTTGCCCTCTCACAGAAGCTGTTTACGCTGGCACACCAGCAATGAAGTGCACCAATGACTCCATCCCCTGACTCCACGCCTGGTCATCGTTGGACGGACTGAGCGCGTCAGTGAGCTCATCCTACCACAACACTGCAGCTGAAACATAAAAAAACATGGGCAATACCTTGAGTGTGTGATTCTATCTCATGATCATATCATCATCTATTTCCTCAACTAGTTGGTAGGAACAAGCGCTACTGCATACTGTTCCCTTCCATTGCCAGTGTGGTCTGAGTATTGTCGTAGACTCATTAATCGGTGACCAAACAGTAGCCACGGGTGACGTGATGAGTGTCACGTCGGCCTCTTTACATCCCAGAATGTTTCTGGTGTCACCTCCAAGGGAGTTTGAACCCAGGAATTCTGAAACGGGCGGCGAGTGCCACAGCCACGATCGGGGATCCTTCGTTTTCACCACGTAACCAACATAACCACACATCAAGATGGCCTTCTACAATGTAGCCTGTAAAAAATCATAAAAGTAATGACGTAACGGAGAAGAAGACAAATGGTGACAGTTTCCAAGACCTGAACATGGACAAAACCCGACTCATACACAGTAGCATGTCTCAGACCCGAAATAATTGGGCCATATTAACAGTCATGATTAAGTGCCATGGTGTGATTAATTGTCTTAAGCCACTTCAAGTATCTGCCATGCGTTTATATATCGCTGAAATGTTATCATTGCGTTAATATGTAACAGGTTTCCTACCATATTAACAATTGTTAAATTATCACTGTGACAAACCTCTACCTTCTATTTTCAGCCTTTCACTGTTTATTTGGTCCATACCTACTTGTTACTTGGCACTGAATCTGGTAAACGTCAGAGTGGGTTGGAGAGAACAGAGATTTAAGGCTTGGTATCTGGGGTTGACCAGCACGGAGATGGACACAGGACATTGCAGACACCTTGGGCCTGAGGGTGCATGAGGCCAGCGGAATGGCCAGAGAGAGAGAGAGAGAGAGAGAGAGAGAGAGAGAGAGAGAGAGAGAGAGAGAGAGAGCTTTGGGCGCCCCGTGATGAGAGATTCGTTGTGCAGAGAACCTGCTACACGAGACAGCGCTGTAACTGTTTCACCGGCGCCTATACACGATCATGGCCGTCGCTAGATGATATTTCCACAAGAGGTGATTTCTATCGTGTTCAGCAACACTTACTGTTTCATAATATGGGTCTGTACCATTTATCGGCCGTTATTACCAGTCGACAGTTTGTAATCTCGTATTTCACTGACTGACTAAAAAAAATGGGACATCATAAATAGAGCCAGATCTCTGATGTTGCGATAACACAGATCAAATATTTTATGTTTATACCGCTCTTGTAGATAGCTACAAGAAATATGTCCTCTTCAAGCGCCGGCTGGCTTTGGCGATCATAAGATTCACAGCCGTTGGTTTCCAGTCATAGTCGTATAAGAGGTCATTTGGAGAGCGTTGTTTTTATCACGGCCCTGCTGGAATGACTCTTTATCTTTTCCCAGTTCCTCTGCCTTATGAATGTCATGCCCAGTATGTCTGTAATTGTCTGTAATTTTGGTTTTTCTAAACCAAAATGACTTGAATTTGACCCAGTTATTTCAGTTTCCCCAGACATGATGCTCTTAATATCACATATGTCTTCTGTCACCGGCTCTGTTGCGCCATGGCGAAGGCGTTACAGACACAGTTCATAATCCTGCATATCGCGTTTGAAACACGGCTACGGGAGATTTGGTAGCACATCGCAAGGCCATATAATGGTATGTGTGTCGATCATTCAGAAAGCAATGGCTCATTACTGAATGCAAACTTGTCCAGAAATCACAAACAGCCTAAAATGCTGGGGTTTAATGCCAAGTCACGTAAGTGATATATAACTATTCATGTTCAGATCTTGTAGAGTGTCTCCAAGAATATCTCACTAAGAATGGGTCACCAAGAATATCTCACTAAGAATAGGTCACTAAGAATATCTCACCAAGAATGTCTTACCAAAAATGTCTCACCGGGAATGTCTTACCAAAAATGTCTCACCAAGAATGTCTTACCAAAATGTCTCAACAGGAATGTCTCACCAAGAATGTCTGAGAAAGAATGTCTCACCAATAATGTCTGACTAAGAATGTCTTCCTAAGAATGTCTCACCAGGAATGGCTCACCATTATGTCTCACCAAAAATGTCTAAGAATATCTCACCAGCAACGTCTTACCAACAATGTCTCACCAATAACGTCTCAGCAAGAATGTCTGACTAGGAACGTCTCACGCAGAATGTCTCTGTAGCATGTACATTCAAACGCCTTGATAGCCATTCTTAATGATCGCAAAATTGCCCATGATGCACACGCGTATGTCGCTAAAGGGAACATGCCATCAAGTCAGGGACTCTTGCACAGCTTCGACTGATAACTGATAACTCTTGTACATCGGCCACACGGTGCTGGACCATTTTTGTGTAGGGCAATCTGCACTCGGTGGTTAGTCTCACCTCCGCCGCCTCTATTTCCCCAGACAACCATTGGTACTTGCTGTTTATGCTGGGTTGACCTGGCAGTGAGTTTAATTTTTAAATCAAGAATCCGCCCCGATGGGGATGGAACTGAGAGCAGCGGGCGACAATGAGTCACATGCCTGCTCTAGATCTGTTGACTTGTACTTGTGTGGTAGTGTTGTGTCGTGGACTCTTAATGCTAATTAACCCCTACATTTGCCGTGGCCGTTCCCCTCCTTCTTGTACATATCCCCCGTGGATGTTTAGTATCACAATAATAACCACGTCAACATCTGATCAAAATAAGTTATACCACAACACGACCAATCGAGGTTTCGGTCTTGGTGATCTTCATCAGGAACAGCACAAAAAGATCTAAAGAACATAAATTTAGACAATTTAAAGGAACATCAATTTTTGTTTTTAATTTTCGCTCGCTTTGAAGCCAAGCGTAGATCTTTCACGTGCTACTACTTTTTTTTATTTTTTTTAAAAAAAATATTAGAACTAGACTGGTTTTTGCGTGTGGATTAGCTTTTCGCCATATTAACAGTGTGTTACGCCATAAGGCGAACTCACTCCAACTTCTGAGGTACTTGTAATTTACGTCCCCAAGCCAAGGACGACAAGTTAACATTTTAGTCCAGCTGTCCGATGTAGGGGTTGAATCCACAGCCTCATCTTATTATTATTACTACAATATTATTACTTTATTATTACCATTGTTGTGTTTACACTATGATTTCCGTGTACCGGATTTGCGTTCTATGTAACGTATGTACATTGTCTGTGCTTATCTTTCACATTTTGGCAGGAGTCACACACCTAACTGTTTTCATGGTCGTATTGCTGTTTTATTCTGCAGCCGTAACTTTGCTTAACAGGCAGGCTATATTCTGTTGTAGGTAAGCAAGTGTTAGATATCAGAATGGCAGCGGGCTGGTGACGAATGAAGCAGCGGCTGTCAAACATGGGGAAACTCTATCCCAATGTTGACTGTGTGATATCTAGCAACGAGGTCCCAGGTCCCTCTGTGTGCTGATCGTTGTTCTCACAATCCGGTAATCGGTTAGTAATCAGAACCAACACTAAACTGGCTAGCACGGAAAGCTGTTTCACCCAGATCCGACAGGGGTCAGGGGTCGACCTCGTGAAAACTAATACATTACAAACACTACAGTGGAGGAGGTGGGTAGGGAGTTAGAATAAAGAAAGAGTTAGAAGATGGAGGAGGAGGCAGAAGAAGAAAAAAAAAAGGGGGGGGGGGGTAGAAGATAAGGAGGTAGAAACGGTGGTGGAAGAAAGGGGACGGCGGAGTTAAACGAAAAAGAGGAGTAAGCAGAAGGAAGAGGAGGAGGTAGGAGAAGGAGGAGAAAATAGAAGAAAGAGGAGGGGTAGAAGAAAAAGGAGGAGGTGGGGGAGCAGGACGAACGAACGAACACACTTTATTTTCAAAGGGTTAAGAATGGAAGAAGAGGGGATAGAAAAGGGAGAAGGAGGTACAAGAAGGAGGACGAAGACGAAAATAAATGAGGATTTTCAAGAAGTTGAGATGGAAATATAATAATGATAATAATAATTAAAAATGGTAGATAACTTAAGAAGAATGAGCACAGTAATAATAAGCAGAAAAACAACCATAATAATAATAAGCAGAAGAACAGTGACAAGGAAAATAACAACAATAATAAAACAGAAGATGGAGAGCTTGAGTGATGGCTATCATTGCCCAGTGGCGTGTCGTATCCAGAACCTTGTCCCAGTAACAGTCTTTTCAAATGTCTCTCTATCTGAAGCCAGCTGTTATGTGCCAATTATTTACCACATGTTTAATGTATCTACGTTATAGTCTACCTACTCCGTGTACATAGCCTACATATTCCCGTGTATACAGTCCACGTATTCCCGTGTATATAGCATACCTCTTCCCGTGTATATAGCCTACCTCTTCCCTTGTATATAGCCTACCTCTTCCCATGTACATAGTCTACCGCTTCTTCGCTCCCCAAGTACACCCTCTCCCCATAATGCATTCTCCAGACATCCGTGTCTATTCACAACAAAAGAATACTCTAGTTTCCTCTATACTGTTTGTCTTAATAAGCATTATTCTCCGATGTTAGATTCTTGTTGGGAAGATCTGCATGTTGTCAGCCTCTCCCAGAGAATGTCTGACACTCACCCTGAAGACGCGTATTCAGAGGCAGGTATGTGCTTTCACCTTGTTCAATGTCCATGGTTTGCGCTCGTATGTTGCCACTGGAACAGTGCATGCACTAACTACTCTGATTTTCATCTGTTCCAAAGAATACAGGTTTTAACCGCTTTAGTTTTTGTTTCCCCAGAGAATATTGTTTTATCCTTCTTTTCGTGTGTGCCACTAAAATCACAAAACCAGTCAACTCTGTATCTATATATTCAAAGCTACTTACTTTCTGTAATTTCTCTCACACGGGCACTTTGCTGTCTTGACAGACCATAATTTGTTAAACTGCTTCAAAAAACACAAAAGCCTAATTACAAAATGACCATGGATGAAGTTATACCTCTCCATAGCACAAAGCCTAAGCTGAATTGTAGAGGCCATGTGTTGCCCATGCAGCATGATCCCTCTCTCTGCCTGTCTATTTGACTCTCAAGGAAAGGAAACGCCAATACATGTGGCACAAAAGAAACTGTCGGATCAGCAAAGCAATGCTCTAACAGTTCACCTGTCATAGCTTCGATCCTAGACCAATGGCCGACCAAGGCTTAGGGCCTGATATGCCTTGCCGTGACATTTAGTCTTTAGGTTGCATTTCCTCTCACCAGAATAAGGCTTTCACCCTCCGAACTGCAACTCTCCGCCCGAAGACGTTACATCAATGTGGGTATCGGGTTTGGTGAGCGCCGCGCAACAGAAACAGCGCTAACAGAAAGCAGGTAGTACCGTCTACAGCAGTGTTTCCCAACCTTTTTTGTACCATGCCCCACTTAAGCCTTTCTAAAATTCATATTGCCCCCCTCCCCCGCCCCACGGCCCCCCCCCCTCAACATATACATTATTTTTAATATTCAAAAATTGAAATGTTCACTAAAGAAACTTGAATGATAGGTTTTAGGAAGAAATCACTAGGTAATTATTGAGCAAACACAGTAAGTAAATTTTCAAAACATATAATGGAGAACTGAAATTCAAGTACAAAATAATTATAATGAAAGATTTTTCTATATTATTTTAATTATTAGTAATTATTTATTATTCAAATTTAGTGAGATCCTTGCGCTTGATGCTTGCTGCAAAGAGATCTTATGTCAGGTTCCAATTTAGTTAACTTCAGTCTCAAGTCTCCCCGTTTTGTTATATTCAGCCGATTACTTCCATTTTCGAATTGCCCCCCTTAACAGTCAAATTGCCCCCCTGTGGGGCGTGGGCCCCACGTTGGGAAACACTGGTCTACAGCCATACAGTAGCTAAGTTATATCTGAATAAGACCTGACTCACAAAATAACTACAAGCTAGAATATTTACCTATGAATGCGTTGTGCAGTACAGTAGCTACATCGCCCGATTGAAGAACACCGAATCTAGAAAACGCAGACACAGTTTGATGTGAAAACAATTTGCCAAGACAGCGATGCAGTCAACTCTGCCTGCACCGAACGCCAACAAAAAATATTGGGATATTCACCGTGGAATAAATCATAGAGCCGTTAATCGACAGCCACAGTGGGCCCTGCCTGACAATTAAAGGCTTGACTTAGTGAACCTCGCACCGCGTCACGTTTGGAGTTCACCAGCAGACCGCCCGGGATAAATCACACTTGCCCGACACGATTTCACTTTAATATTGACTTTCTCTTGTGTATCCCCCCTCCCCCTCACCCCTTTCCGCATATCCTATTACAGGACACCGCTGTCAACACCAGTATATTTACCGCTGTTGTTAATTTCTTGGCAAGATTACGTTCATGTAGTTTGCCATTGATTTCTGAGCGGCCGGCTCACATATCCCGCAAGTAACGGGCCCGGCGAGAATCATTACCGATTCTCGCGCAGCTGCCTTTGCTCACGTGGATAAACGGGATTACGGAGAAAGTCGCTAACACTTAAGCCAGGGAGACCGGCTCTCTTGTTGATACACAGTGCATATTATAGTAGTGGTGGTAGTAGTAGCAGCAGCAGCAACAGTAGTAGTAGTAGTAGTAGTAGTAGTAGTAGTAGTAGTAGTAGTAGTAGTAGTAGTAGTAGTAGTAAAAGTAAGTGTAGTGGTAGCAGTTTTTGTAGTAGTAGTAACAGCAGGAATAGTAGTAGTACTACTAGTGGTGATAGTTGTAGTAAACAGCAGCATTAGCCGTTACAGTAATAGTAGTAATCGTACAGCTCCAGCTTCACAGCAGACAGGTACAATCTGTTTCTTTGATATCGCCATGACTTCTGTCTTTCTATTATTCAAACTAAGGCCCATCGTTTCACTTTCTACAACCACCGGATCTATAATTTCATGTAGATCCTTTTAACGTGTTGCTATCAAGACGGTGTCATCCGCATAACGTAATTTATTTATATTTCCACCAACCAGGATCCCTGATACACACACACACACACACACACACACACACACACACACACACACACACACACACACGAGGGGAAGTCAATAAGTATGTCACAAATGGCTGTAGAATAATAAGTAAATACGATATCTCGAAACTAGTTTATTTTTATACATACATTGTCCCTTTATTTCTTAACATAGTGTCCATCAACATTGATGGACTTATCCCATCGTTTTATCAGTCCTCCCAAACCTGCTGCATAGAACTGCGTGCTTTGTTTTCTAAACCACGTTTTCACTTTACATTCAACTTCGGCGTCATTCGCGAAATCTGTCTCGCCAAGGTGGTTTTCAGTGGACCAAAGAGGTGGAAATCGCTAGGGGCTAAGTCGGGGCTGTAAGGTGGATGTTCCAGAACTTCCCACCTTAGTTGAATAATTTTCTCCTGAGTTAATCCTGCCGTGTGTGATCTGGCATTGTCATGAAGAAGCAACACTCCTCTAGTCAGCAGTCCTGGACGTTTTCTTCGAATTGCATCATGAAGCACCGCTTTACGGGACAAACATTTCTCAGCATAAACATGAAGCATTTCCTTATGAATGTCCTTTGCAGGCAGTCCTTTTGCCCACAAAATACGCACAACAACACGTTACTCTTTGGTTGTACACTCCGTAAATACAGTCGCCATTTTGTGTATGTGCTGCGCATGCGGATGAGACACCTAGCGCCATTTGGCGAACGGGAATATAAAATTCGATGTTGCTGTCACCTAATGACACCTGTAGAAAACACCAACTACATTTACCTGCCTTCCCACAGCACTGTGTGACTTACCTATTGGCTCACCCTCGTATATATACTATATATGTCGTATTCATGTCTTTACCTCAGTGATGCATCTTCCATCTGATGTTATCCATGTGCCCTGATATCTGACTTTCTAGAAATCGATTATACAGACGGAGAAAAATACTGCTTGAAGGTCTGTGACGATGGCGTGTAGGAACACAATCACAAGAGTTGATGTGTAACACCCAGGAGCGAGATGTGTGGGCACACGTGACCGTCCACGGCACAGAGTAATAACACCATCACAAGAGTTGGTGTGTAACACCCAGGACAGAGATGTGTGGGCACACGTGAACGTCCACGCCTCGATGTAGGAACATCATCACAAGAGTTGGTGTGTAACACCCAGGACAGAGATGTGTGGGCACACGTGAACGTCCACGCCTCGATGTAGGAACATCATCACAAGAGTTGGTGTGTAACACCCAGGACAGAGATGTGTGGGCACACGTGAACGTCCACGCCTCGATGTAAGAGCACCATAACAAGAGTTGATGTGTAACACCCAGAGCCGAGATGTATGGGCACACGTGAACTTACACGGCACACTTCATGACACAAGATGATGAGGGGTAGAGGGAGAGAGAAAGTCAATGTTCTGATCTCTCCTCCACCGAGTAAACACAGTGATAGGTAGTCTCCCTAACCCACCCACCGCATGAATTGTGTGGCCTGATAATTGAATCAGTGTTGACTCAATGTTCGTCGCAGGGGAGGCTCATGGCGAAGTGTTGTGGGACTTTGCCAGTGACTTCCTGCTATGTAGACATAATTCTGTTGGCTGGCGGACGTGTACGACACAGCTGACTGTTGCCAGAACTGGCTGTGTGGCAGCGCTGCGACTGGTATGTCAATGGTGGTCTCAATCAGTCACTGAGTATCGCTTGAAGCCATGGAACATTAATGGGATATGCAATCTCGGGATATACATTGACACTTATAAAAGATATAGAAAATAAGTGGAGATTAGAGGACGCACTAGACAATAAAACAAGTAGACAATTAAATCTTCTTTTTTTTTTGGGGGGGGGGGGGGGTGAAAGGGGGGGGGGGGCGTTTTGAGAAGAAATAAACTAGAGAACTTGGTGACAACGGGCAAGATTGAGAGGAAAAGAACAAGGGGAAGGCAGAAAATTAAATATCTGGATGGCTTGACCACATGGCACGGTCGGGACAAGAATACAGAGCTGATCCACGACTCTGGTGATCGTGTAAGATGGCGAAACATGACCACTCACGCTTACCGGCATGGCACATGATGATGATGAGACAATGGAAGAAAGAAAACCCGAAGCAGGAACGTGCCTTGGGTGATTGATGTTGTAGGCCTGAGTACACGGGGGTGTACCCGCTGGTGTAGGTCGAGAGCTGGCATTAAGCCCTCGCCCCATCTCGCCCATGCAGTTGTTTACGTAACGTCCTGACCGCTACACCGACGTGCCCGCTAAACAATAGAAACAGTTAGTTGCATATCGTTTATAGAATGAAGC
This sequence comes from Cepaea hortensis, assembly GCA_963921405.1. Lineage (NCBI taxonomy): Eukaryota > Metazoa > Mollusca > Gastropoda > Stylommatophora > Helicidae > Cepaea > Cepaea hortensis. Next base: position 86,161,118 of record OY992895.1, on the reverse strand, counting down.
AGTCAACTCAAGCATTTTTGTTTGGCTGTTTGTTATTCCTGGGAAAGTTTTACATTCAGTAATTTGCTATTGCTTTCTGAACGACCAGCACTCATACCATTGTATGGAAACCAACGCAAGCCGGTCTGCTCCCAAAAACTGCATTCGTAACCTCTTAGTCACAGAGCGGCCAGACAATAGAAAACATGACGGTTATAACGGTCAGACATGTTTGTGCTGGGTTAATGGGGATTTGTTGGACCGGTTGTGCTGTTCAACTGGCTGGTTATGTCCTGGTGCTTGTCCATATTCCGCACTTCAGGTGCATACCAGCCAGTTCTAGTGATTGATACTGAATGTAAGAATCGACATCCCTGCACCCGTGCTCCATCCCTCTTGTCAACAGCTAGCGAAGAGTTCCCATGCTAATTGTTCCAGCAGCAATTTGGTTAAAAGTCCGTCTGGTTGTTACTCTACACTTTGAGTGTCGCCCACATCCACTGCTTCCTCCTTTCTGATCCAGTATTTCTAGTTTTGGACACCCCAGCTTAGTTTAGTTTTAGTCGATGGATCAACATCACGCCACACGGGTGTAACCCATAAGTGCTCCGTTCTCCTCCTAACTCAAACCTGAGTCTGGAGAAACTCAGCTCAGTGCACGAACTCTGTAGCACCGGCGAGGATCCTGAAATACTTTGTGTAGATTGTTAGCTCGAAATTTTGCCCGGGCAGCGCCGTTAGGCTACTCTGTTTCGATTTCCAACTGCCAAGGGATTGTTTACGTGCGCATCAGTACACACGGGTGTCCGATCTCACTACTCAGAGACCAGGGGAAATGTTATTACTAGAAATCCACGTGAAAAAAATCCCGACCCTCACCGGGGCTTGAACCCGGGACCTCCAGCACTCGAGGCGGACACCATACCTCGAGACCACGCAGCCCCCTATATTATGTCCAGCTGTACGCTCCACCCGATCCCAGAGAGCCTACACCATATCGCTTTAGTTTGGGGATTCCGCCTAGAGTGAGAGCATCAGCCAATCTACCAGCCTGTTCATGGCACGACAGTTCATAAATAAACACACATTGTATTGTTAGTCACTCATAGAAGGAGAAGAAGGAAGTAGACATTAGAGGACACAATAGACAACACAATTTGAAAGCTATAGTTACCGATCGGGATTCGAACCTGTCACCTTCAAATGATGACAGCTCCTCGCTGCAGGATCAAGTGTACATCGACATGGCCCCACGCACTTGCATGACCTGGACAGAAAACCCATGATATGCTCGCAATATGAGCCCCGTGGAGCTAGGCTGGCGAGTGATGACAAATGTCTAGTGTGTTTAGATGGCCGTACGCCAAAGTACGCTGGCTGGGGGATTTGAGGTGACAAGTTCGAACATTTCTCTGCAACCGAGTTGGGCACTCACTTCCCCGGACAGTCGGAAATTGCTGTCAAAGGATGGGATACTCAAGCACGTTTGTGAATGGGGGAATACAGGGGGAAATAATCACATTAGCCTGTCGAGATGAAGATTATGATCATGAGCAACATATACTAAAAGCATAGCACTTTGGCTTGGTCGCAATATTAGACACGGGGGACTATTACTGGACATACTGAAGAGCAAGATTAATAGCTAGTGAGCACGAGAACGTTCTAGTAAAGACTGGGTCTCTCTCTCTCTCTCCTCTCTCTCTCTCTCTCTCTCTCTCTCTCTCTCTCTCTCTCACACACACACACACACACACACACACACACACACAAGAAGTTAGGGCACAGACTCACGCTGAGCTGGAGAGAGTTGAGGGGTCTGATCAGACGACTTGAGCACCCGTCTTCAGACTGACAGACTTGGTCATCGAGATGAGATGGATTCAGGGCAGGAATCATCATCATAATCACGTGCCATGCCAGCTGGCGCCAGTGTTCATGTCTCTCCACAGATCTCGGTCCTTGGTTTTCTGGATCAACTCTATTAACGATATTCCTCCATGCCACCGTCTCAGTCCAGTATAATTTCTCTAGGCCTGCCTCTTCCTCTCTTCCCTTCGATCTTTCTAGTTGTCACGATGTTCTCCAATGCATTTCTTCTCATCACATGACCAAAGAAAGCTGTTTGTCTTTTTCTGATTGTTGTATGTAATGTCCTAGTTTTTTTTTTTTTTTTTTTTTTTAAATAGCCTCTTCTCTTCATTGTTAGACGATGGAGATAAAGAAAGAGAAAAAGAAGGTGAACGATAAGGGTGCGAAGAGTAATAGGGAAAGAGGAAGATGATGGAGAGAAGGGAAAAGGAGAGCGATTCAGCGGAAAAACAATGGGCAATATTTAAAAAAAAAAAAGAGAAGAGGGAAGAAAACGGTGAGATAGGGGATGAAAATGAAAGTAAACACAGAAAGGATAAGATACATTAACGTAGAAAGAAGAGAGGAAAAGAAAGAAGGTGAAGGATGCAGATCATATGTTGTTTTACATCATAGCCCGTGCTTGTCCCCAGCTTGACAAGCTTCCCTAGTTTTTAAAGACTGCGATTTCTGCCTCTCCCCAGGCCTGAGATGAAAACCGATCAATGGCTGGGGATTTACTTCCCATGTTATTCATGCTGCCTCACTAGTTCCCTTTCTCTTGACTTCGGAAACTAATGCCAGATGCAGCCACGCTCCGGTGAGCTAGAAGCTACGGCGAGCAGGCAAGCATATAGAACAAAGGTTTCATCAAATGCCGAGTCACATACGGTTGAATCTGATAGCCCATAGCAGAATCCAGACGCCTCATCACGTAACATACAACAAACATAATCCCTCTGTGGTCCTAAGACATGATGAAACCATTGCCGATGCTTTCTCAATACAACGTCATTGTTGCGTTCTTCTGTCTGTTGTAACATTGGTCTGTCTGTATATTGTCAATACAACGTCACGGTTACATTCTTCAAACGGTTGTAACATTTGCCTGAGTGTGTGTATTTTCAATACAACGTGATGGTTACATTCCTCAAACGGTTGTAACATGTGCCTGTTTATATACTATCAATACAACGTCACGGTTGCATTATTAAGACGGTTGAAACATACGCGTGTCTACAGCCCATGTTCCATAACCCCAAAACATGGATTAACGTTGATCTTGTTACCAGCTCAGTTGTCTGCCTTGTCCTGCAATATCCCGGGTCCTCCTTTGGTAGTTTAAATGATAAATCTCTAACAAAACGCTCCCTGTAAACATTGTTAAATGACTCGGCCGCTGCAAATACACCTTAGACCGATTTTAACAACTCTTTCTTGTATCCCCCGATGAAGCTTAGGCTCTCAACCAGCCGAGGCCAAGCCACCTATCGTTTGCTGTTGCTACATCTCCTTCCGTGTCCATCCCCTGTTACCTATCTCTGTTTCCAGTTCTCTTCCCTGTATGTGCTTAGCTCTCCCACCATTTCTTGTACCTTGCGGGTTCCAGATGAAGCACTTTCCAGTTATTCTATAGACAGGTTTCCAGCGCTAGCGACTGCTACTGATCGCTGGATTCTCTGACAGTTCTCTCCATGAGTTCCACGCCGGTCATTTTGTCCATCCTACATCAGCCCTACACTCTGTACAAGCCCCAATTAATGCTTGTGTATATGTCGGCATATTAGTTCTCTAGGTTTCAACACTGCCGTGGCTAAATATGAGACAATCTACTGACGGCGGACTATTTATAGTGTGTCATGTAAAGCATTTGCAATTAACTTTTCATTAGTTGCTAGTGACGTGTTGGGTTGTTCGTCTGTTGCTCGAATGTCGTTCAGTGAGCTCTCTTTACACGTCTTTCCACTTGTCACAACAAGGTCTAATTTTTGTCTTCTTATTATGTGGCTAAAAATGAAGACTGCCTCTTCCTGATGCTTGTGGTAGATTGTCTTCCATCAGAATGTCCAGATTGCTTATTTTGGCTGTTCAATGAATGTTCACTATTCTTCTATAAAATCACATCTCCAAGCCTTTCATAGATATTTTCGCATGTTCAGGATTCGCAGCCGTGTAGTAAAACTGGTTCAATGTAACATGCTAGAACTCGTTTTCCTAACTTCCAAGGACACTGGCCTATTGCACAAAAATATATAAAATAAGAAAACGAGGAAATAAACGAGAATTAGAAAGGTTAAACCTCTTATGAAAGGTACGGTTAAAGAGCGAGATGGGTAAAGACGAGTACGTTGTGTGAGCAGAGAGTGCATACAAATAGAAATGTGGAATGGCGGCTGGGCGAAGGGATAAAGGATCAGATAATGAGACTACCAGATTAAACGTTCAATTCAAAACGATTGACTTCATTGCACCGGGTTTAACTCTACCTGGCCCAGTCTCTGTCTGGAGAACGGCAAGCTCCTGCCAGGAGCATTGCACAATGAACAAACTCCGTACCTCCAGCAGTGATCCCAGAGTCAGAACAACACGGTGTGGGGGGAAAGAAAACCACAACATTCAGTGCAGGAGACAGACGGCTTGACCACGGAGAACCCCAGATATTGGGACAGGGGTGGTGATTCGATAGTTATATGGGACTGTTGTCTATTGAGACCGTTCTGGATGTGTCCATTTCCCGCCCTATAAACAACTTCTTGTGCGTCATGAAGATGTTAACCTGTAGTCCTTCAATCACCTCACATGGTTTCATTCTGGGCATGTCCTCGAAATCAGGCAAACCCATTCTGACTTCTGCGATACTTGTAATTTATGTCCCCAAGTCAGAACGAGATGAAACATTTTAGTTCGAACTGACCGGTGTAGGGGATGAACCCGCTACCGGGACATCAGCAAACCGGAATTTTACGATCGAGGGCAGTTATCCATTGACCATGTTGACCTGTAATTTACTGTTCTATCTGGCAGTTGTGAAAGCCGTGTCACTGAACCGACAGCTGTCTTATCGCAACCATCACCACGACTGTCTGATGAAGGAGAAGCTCTCAGAGGTGGGCAGACTCCAGCAGGAGTTGCTGCAGGCCAAGATTGAGGCATCAGCTCCCTCGCTGGACGAGTGTCAGCTCCAGGAGATTAGAAGCAACATCGGAGTTCTTCAGTCCAAGATCCACATGGTAACAGTCACAGTATATGGCAGTGTTTGGGCATGTCATGTCAGTTCTTGATGAATGGTTGTTGATGTCATGTTATTGATGTCAAGTTATGGATGAATAGTTGACGATATAAAGTTATTGATGTTATGTTATTGGTGAGTTGTTGTTGATGTCGAGTTATTGATGAATGGTTGTTGATGTCATATTATTGATGTCAAGTTATGGGTGAATAGTTGTGGATGTTAAGTTATTTATGAGATTGATTTCAGCAGCGTAGTGACTTAGAGCCGGCTTCGTGGCTTAGAGGTTATGACATTTCTCCGTAATCTCGTATACTCTTGTCGGTAACGTGATGACGGTTAGAATCAGCAGTGGTTCGAATCGCATCGGTAACTTACGGGGTATGTGAGCCGGCCGCTCAGAAAGCAATGGCAAACTACTGAGCGTAATCTTGCCAAGAGATCAACAATCAGCTGAAAGATGCTGGTGTTGACAGCTAAGTCCTGTAAAGGATATGCAAAAAAAAAAAAAAAAAGAAGTGACTTAGAGGCATTAGTGTCCGCCTCTTACTCGCAGAGACTTTGTATGCTCACCATCTTGGCTTTGTAGATGTTTACACAATATTAAAAGGATACTATACTTCCCCAGATTCTGGGATAGTTAACTGGAAGTCTAGACTTATCAGACAAGGGCCAAAAAAACCTCGGAAGAGCAGTGCATACCTTGCGCACATGAGCAATCCCTCGGCAGTCGGAAATAGGAAAAATTCCACCATATAGGCTGTTGCCGGGGATACATTTTAAAATATAACAAAACTACCCCCCACACACACACACACGCACACACACACACACACACACACACACACAAGAATATGTAAAATGTGATTGCAGTATACACACATTTGGATTCTCGCAGGTGCTATGGAATTCATGCACTGCGTTGAGAATCTCTTTGTGTGACCTGTTGGAGAGACTAGAGCACTTTTGGAAATATCAAAGTGTGATGAAATTGATATTTCAGCAAGTTATTGATTTTTCTTGGTGTATAAAGATATTGGTGTGCTGTAACGTTATTGATTATGGTTGGTGTTTAAAGATATTGGTTTGTCGTGAAATTGATAATTCATCAAGCTATTGATTTTACTTGGTGAATAAAAAATCGCTATCATTTAAACAATAATATCTCCATAAGTGACTCATGCTCCTCCTAGAGACTACACAGGGAGTTTCTCAGCACAGCGCACAAACTCCCTTGCACAAGCAAGGAACTAGATATGTGTATACCAGACATACTCAATGCTATTAATCATGTTTGTGGGTGGGTTTTCAGTTATTGAAATTCGGTCTGAGAACAGTCTATTATTCTGTCTGCTCTTGTGTATTTCTAATTGTCCAGGGTTTGTTAAACAAGCACTGCGTGCACACAGACACTGCAGTTTTTTCGCACTTATCTGCGATCTGAGGGGAGACATCCGACTTATTTTGTAAACATGGACACTACCTACAGATGGTTCATGTAGTTGTGTCAGTATATTTGTTGCTTCTGTGCTGACAAAGGCTTTAGCCGAAACGTCCATTTTATCAGTCATGATCATGTTCTAATATAGCTTACAGATTCTACGCGTGTTTCTTGGTGATTCACACCAGGAAATTAATCCCGTCTTCACATGCTGTGTAGGCATACCCTAGTTCACCGAGTGGTTTGATGCAGAATCGGTTACCCTCGCCTGGTTTTGCCTGCCAGTTACAGCCATTGTCCCGGGGGAGTGGGGGGGGGGGGGCGCTGACAGCTAGGAGCCACAGGCGTGAGCTGGAAGTTCAGGCTTGGGCCAGTGGGGAATGGGTCCCGAAAAGGGCAACACACACCATCTACAGGAGGAGTCTTAGCTGCTCTTCTTTGTTTAGAAGCGGAGAGCTAAGTTGAGTGGATAACCGACATCACAGCAATCGGGGCATGCCCGTACACGCTCCTTCCTCGTCTTCAACAACCAGCGAAGAGTCTCAGTATGAATGGTACCAGATGTAATCTGATTACGTGTCCGTCTGGTCTTTCCTGGCAATTCTGAGTGTAGGCCAGATCCTCAGGTCATTCCCTGTCGCACCAGTCTCTCAAGGCTGTGGTGATTTATTTGTTATTACGCATTATTAACGTGATCCTGATCACATCTGATTTATCATGCACAGACTCCACCCAGCGGTAATACCCCACCCAGCGGTAATACCCCACCCAGCGGTACAGACCCCACCCAGCGGTACAGACCCCACCCAGCGGTACAGACCCCACCCAGCGGTTCATACTCCACCCAGCGGTACAGACCCCACCCAGCGGTACAGACCCCACCCAGCGGTACATACCCCACCCAGCGGTACAGAACCCACCCAGCGGTACAGAACCCACCCAGCGGTACAGAACCCACCCAGCAGTACAGACCCCACCCAGCGGTACAGACCCCACCCAGCGGTACAGACCCCACCCAGCGGTACAGAACCCACCCAGCGGTACAGAACCCACCCAGCGGTACATACCCCACCCAGCGGTACAGACCCAGCCTGCATGTATATATGAGAGCCAGATTTAATACATGTAAATCGCTAATGCAAAAGTAACCTTTAGCGAGATAGAAAACATTTTGGTCAATAGAAAGCTGCCAATTGCAGTGAGAAAAAGTATTGAAGTGGCATATACTTTGTATATATCCCATATTGCTGTTTTCCTATAACAAAAGGACAATAAGCAGACACGCTGAGAAACATCTAACCTCTGTGGAAATTGGGTTTCTAAGGGAAAATTCTAAGATTACCGCTGCCAGGCAGAAACACTTATGGGAAAGTTCTACAAGAAGCAAACTGACAACATTGCCGGGAAAAGAGGTAACATTGCCGGGACATGAGGCAACATTGCCGGGACAAGAGGCAACATTGCCGGGACAAGAGGCAACATTGCCGGAAAATGAGGCAATATTGCCGGAAAATGAGGCAACATTGCCGGGACAAAAGGCAACATTGCCGGGACAAAAGGCAACATTGCCGGGACAAAAGGCAACATTGCCGGGACAAGAGGCAACAATGCCTGGACAAGAGGCAACATTGCCGGGACAAGAGGCAACATTGCTGGGACATGGGGCAACATTGCCAGGACAAGAGGCAACATTGCCAGGACAAGAGGCAACATTGCCAGGAATATAACAAGGAAAATGCAAAGAAATAAATACCCGGATAGCTTGGCCACATAGTATAATCTAGACAGGAACACGGAGATGGTGAACTGTTTATTTAAATGTATTCTATTTGTTCCATCTCTCTGCCTTTTGATAGTTTGAAATACATTTATATTATTGTTTTGCTGTCAGTGTATTTGAGTTTTTATTTTTGTTAATTAGTGTGTAAAAATGTCTTCTGTTTCTATCTGTATACCTGTCTTTCTTACATCCTTGAGTGTATCATCTGTTTGTTGATTACTTCTCTATCTTCATGTCTGCCTTTCTTACATCCTTGAGTGTATCATCTGTTTATTGATTACTTCTCTTCTTTGTATTTTATATATTCATGTTTTGTTATATTTTCAGCTTGAGACTCAGGGACAGAAACAGAACGAAGCATTGACTGAGCAAACGGAACGCGCGCGAGTTCGTATCTTTAACTGATGGAACTACATACATTAGTTTCTTCTTCTTCTTCTTCTTCTTCTTCTTCTTCTTCTTCTTCTTCTTCTTCTTCTTCGTCTTCTTCTTCTTCTTCTTCTTCTTCTTCTTCTTCTTCTTCTTCTTCTTCTTCTTCTTCTTCTTCTTCTTCTTCTTCTTCTTCTTCTTCTCCTCCTTCTCCTGCTGCCGCTGCTGCTGCTGCTGCTGCTGCTGCTGCTGCTGCTGCTGCTGCTCCTCCTCCTCCTCCTCCTCCTCCTCCTCCTCCTCCTCCTCCTCCTCAACTTGCATGTCTGGTTCACACATCCGCGATCATGACTGACCACTCCTGTCTGTCATCACACATTTCAATGAAGCTGTTGTTGCTTGTATCACTGTGTGTTGCCCATATATGTGTATATATATATATATATATATATATATATATATATATATATATATATATATATATATATATATATATATATATAGAGAGAGAGAGAGAGAGAGAGAGAGAGTTGTGTCTCTTCCCATGTCAACATGTCATAGATAGAGTTCTGTCACTCAGTGTTATCTTTCCTTCCCCCAGCTGGCCATCAACAACCTCCAAACTGCCCAAGAACTGGTCACCAGACACCTGGACACGGCTACCAAGTGTCGAGCAGAAGCCAGCAAGTTGTCCGCAGAATGTGCAGCACTGACTGCCCAGTGCACAGCTCTGAAGGAACAACTAAGCATTGGGCAAGGGCTTCTAGTAGAGCGGGACATGGCTATCAAGACAGCCATGGAAGACTGGCAACAGAGGGTAGGGATCTACGTTTGTCTTACTCACAGCAGACTAGTTGTTCTGTCTTTAGATTCTGTTAGACTTCTCCATGTGGTGACACTCAGATAGTACTGCAGCCTTCATGATGGTTGTACCCTAATGATGAGCAAATGGTTTCTGTATCTGGCCGTTGGTTGAGATCACTTTTATTGCATATCTCCATAAGTGTTCCAATGTCCTCGCATGGATCGTGCAAGGAGAAATGCATGGATAAAAGGGGTTTGCTGTTGCCGAGCAGTCACAGGAGTTTGAATAAAGTTACAGACTATAACTGAGAAGCTCCACGGATGGAGGAACACACACAGATACAGGTCTTTGTTTAAGGGTTCAGTCTTATGGATTAGAACAGTGTTTAGGGATTTTAATTGATGTTTGTTTTATTTATATGTATTATTTTATTCTTATTGTTATATTGATGCTGTGGTTGAAACGTTTGCCTGTATCATGCGTGTTCTTCTGTCTATCGAGCTGCTCACTTGTATTCTGTGTTTTATAAGGAGCATGTCAGCACAGAGCATGAAATACTTAACTCCGGTGAGGATGCGAATGTGTGTATACTAGAATCATGCATGCTGTAAATATTCCATTTTGTGGGTAAGTTTTCTCATTTCAAAATGAAACTTGGGCAGTAACTTGTTTAGCCTACTCTTTTCAGTTTGCAACCACTCAAGGAATTTTGACACAAGCAATTAGCTATGTCAGAGAAGGCTAGTTACCACCGTGTCTTTACCCCAGGATCAGGTATACCAGCATGTTCCTATTTGTCCACTGTTCAGACTGAAATGGACTGGCAAGTGTAAGCCTGAGGCAGATGGTCTCATCTCTACGACTCTCTGCTCTCAAGGAAGTATTAAGTTGAGTTGAGCTAAGAACTGACAGCACTGCACTCAAGACAATCTAATAAATGCTGCTTCCCCCGTTCCATAACCAGTAAAGAGTCACACTACTAATTGTTCCCCCCTCTCTCTCCTCCCCCCCCCCCCCCAACCCGCTATCTGATGACAAGTTATCCTTGCCTTTCCTCTCAGTTTTGAGACTCTTCCAAAACCCCTGCCGATCCCCTGCAATCTCATTCTTTCCACATACGGGTTCTCAGTCTTTTCCCCCACCTTCTCCACCTGATCGTGATCGACCACCTCTCCGTTGTCCATGGTCCCCAAGGACCTCTTAGAATACAAGTGTCAGGTCAAGAAAGTATTATATCTGACTTAGCCGTGCACCACTTGGAGTGAGCAAGCAGTCACCCACAAACTACACTGGAGTACCTGATAGTTTCAACTCTACCTGACCAGATCCAGTCAGATAAGATTTCAGATTCCCTTCCAGCATGTCAACAAGTCGCTTGTGGTGATCTCTGTGTTCAGTGTCGTGGACTGTTCACTGATATAGATCAACCTGATGCAGTCATCATCTAGTGCCTTGTTGCCTGGCCTGGCACATGGACTGTTCACTGATATAGATCAACCTGATGCAGTCATCATCATCTAGTGCCTTGTTGCCTGGCCTGGCACATGGACTGTTCACTGATATAGATCAACCTGATGCAGTCATCATCTAGTGCCTTGTTGCCTGGCCTGGCACATGGACTGTTCACTGATATAGATCAACCTGATGCAGCCATCATCATCTAGTGCCTTGTGGCTGGCCTGGGCAATCATGCTTCTCAACAAATTGCAATCTACGACAGCATGGATCAGTTTACATGTTGACTACCTTCTGTCCATGACACAAGACTACAGATTCTTCTCACGCTGTATTCCTCTATCTCTCTTTCCACAAATCTGCCCAGTTATCACAGTCTGGAACAGTCAGCTTCACATTACAATTGCCTTTCATGGCCTGACATTTACTCCCAAACACAAGCTTGTCCGAAGGCAGTCTCTGAGCATATACAAACAGCCTTTAAATGAATACCTTACAAGTAAAGAAGAAATGTATCATTTGTTTATGTAGTCACCACTGCGTTCAGTGTAAGTCCTCCAGTACTGATAAAGTGCTTGGATTCCTGTAGAAAAATCAACTCTGAGGTCACTACTCTGTGTGCCCAACCCGGTTGTGATTAGTCTGTCACAGAAGTCACGTTGTTTTGAAACTTCCTACTCCACTCATACACTTGCTGGACTGAAAGGCATGCATCTCCATACTGGACCTTCATTCTCCAATGATTTTCTATTGGTTTCACACCTTCACTGATCAAACAACAGATAACAGAATGCTGCTCCTCTTTGGTGCATGTCAAAACTGGGGCAGCCATCTTTAAACTGTCTTTATGATGTCACTTTGTTCATCTGCACTGTGATGTCACGTGCTCAATACTCTTGACATCCTCAGCAACAATATTCAGATTACAAGACAATGGCATGGTTATTGTAATTTCTATCCCACTTTAAAGATTTTCATTTGAAGCGCTTCATTCATAACGTTTGTGGGAGTTGCGGTAGTGTCGTGGCTAGATGCTGGCCAGCCTTACAGGTGGTCCTCAGTATGACCTACATCTTGAAGGTTTCCAACGTGAAACATTAAACCAATGTTCCCAGGTTGACCCAGCCTTACACGGGTACCAGGAAATCTCTTAGGAGGTAAAAGCGGTCAACATGGTGCTGGCCACGTCACTGAGTACCATGTGGTCTGTGAGATGCAGGACAAGTCTTCAGCAGCACACAAACACAAGCAAACATAACAACATATACAACATACAGGTCTTTCTATGTGGTTGTGTGTGTGTTTTTTTTTTTTGTATTTGTTTTTAAAAAAAGTCGAGTGGATCGACTTCATTGCACCAGGTTTGATCCCATATGGTTCAGTCTATTTCCCCAGGGCGACCTGTCAAAAATGTCCCACAAAACATGAACTCTGTAGATCCAGCGACAACCACCAGGAGTCTCCAACAAAAATGCACCTGTGAACTGAAAGATATGCCTATTTAATTCATATCATAATGTGATGTAAAGAGCTGATGAAGATATAAAGAGCTGATGAAGATATAAAGAGCTGATGGACAGTGGAACAGCTCTGGGTCATGCTGATGGCAAATAGATCACTAAACATAGAATAGAATTTTAGACAACAGACATTTGTTAGTCGCGGTTTTAACTTTACAGGCATGGGTCACCCCATAATGCTTTGTTCCTGTGCCATCAGCATCACCGGCAGTTTGTCCACTCTCCATCACCTCTTCCACTGTGTTTGCCATTGTCTGTTTAATGTGGTGAGATTGGTCACTGTCTGACCAGGAGAGCCAACTGGAGGCTGCCATCACCAGCAAGGATGTCCAGCTGCAGTCACTGGAGCTGAGCAAGGTACAGCTGCAGGAGGTCAACCACAAGTTGTTGGAGAGCAATGAGCAGCTCAACCAGCGGCTTCTGGACACTACGGTAACATTTGACAGATGTATTTCATGGTGTCCTCCTCCTCCTCCTCCTCCTCCTCCTCCTCCTCCTCCTCCTCCTCCTCCTCCTCCTCCTCCTCCTCCTCCTCCCTCCTCCTCCTCCTCCTCCTCCTCCTCCTCCTCCTTCTGCATCAACTATTACAATAACATTACATCAACAAACGAGAGATAGTAATTGACAATAATTCTCCTAGTTGCTTGTATCATGGGGTGGCAAATATGATAAACACCAGTTTAAATTGTAGCTTTATTGGCATGCATCATCAGAACTCTTTCTCTACTTCACACAACATTATTCAGAAGCCTGTGATATTTGAAAGACAACAGAATATCATCCAAAACAGCAGCCTTGTATAGACAGACATTACAAGAATCAACAGCCAGCCAGACTAAGAAGATAATGATCTTGTTGATAGTGGGAACAGAATTTGTTGGCAAGTTTATCTCTGGCATCACTCTTGCTGCAAGGAGTGACCAGAGGATTGGGCAGATGCATAGGACTCTGAGGATAAGTCAGATGGACACATAATCAGACTGCTGCTGGTATCATTAGTGTTGGGACTCTTCACTGGCTGTTGAAGATGAGGACGGAGCATGTATGGGAATGTTCCCAATGTTGTGATTGCAGTTCTTGACGCACCTCACCTTTCAACCCAAAATTACTGACTTTACCATATTCTAATTATGTCTTAATGTCAAGTTATCTGGGTGATGCATGAATATTATGTTTTGTATGTTTGCAGAACCCAACGTGTGTCTCTACATCGGACAGTGGCTTACTGGCAGGCAACAGTGTTCTGTCTATGACTGATATCAGTTTACAAGTGTCACCTGATGTCAGATCTCTGCCCACACAAACCTCACAACACATGGACACTACCTCCACACAAACCTCACATCACATGGACACTGTCTCCACACAAAATACGGTGGATGTCAAATCTATCACCAACAATACCTTAACAGATGTGAACATCGTCACCACATGTGCCTCACCAGCTGGGACAACTACCAGAGCAACACAGACTTCAGGACCACCAGTAGGATATGATGTGCTCCAGCCACATAGTCATAAGACAGTGCCCAGCTGTGTCCAGCCACATAGTTATGAGACAGTGTCCAGCTGTGTCCCGCCACATAGTCATGAGACAGTGCCCAACTGTGTCCAGATTGATGCTTCTACCACCTGCCCATCTTCTGCTCAGACAATACTACCATGCAGAACTAACAGAGCAGTTGACACTGCTCACAGTTTTACTACCACAACAGCTGACACTTTTGCCACTCTCAATTCTACGTCCTTACCCAGAGTTACTGCGGGTCCACGCATGTTGCCATTGGCACCTCTCCATGGATTCCTGGAAAAACCTCAGGGAAGTCATGGGGCCACCATATATCGTAAACCTGTCAAGAAAATACAGCTATTCTCTGGAAGCCTTACTGCAGAGCAGACTCCTGGAACTTTGACCAAGTCTCCTTCAAGAGTTGTGTTTGATCCACATGCTTCAAAATATGTCCAGGAAACATCAAAGAAATATCAGGTCGAAGCCAGCAGCACTCCTGGGTCTGCTCATGTCCAGCCAGCGTCCACTACCAGCAACATGTCAGCCCACATGGGTCATACTTTCACTGAAGCACAACCCAGAGCTGGTGCCCAGTACAGGTCTGTGGACCAGGAGTTGGAGGACAAGTATGTGGAACAATCCAGAGATGGTGCTCAGGACAGGTCTACAGACCAGGAGTTGTTAGACAAGCATCTGGGAAGTAATGAGCTGGCCATGTGTCTTCTAACTGCTGAGACAACACCAATGTTCACTAGAGAAAACACCTCACTACAGGACCATCCTCAGTCTCCTCCAGACATTGACACCGCTGGTCCAGGCTTTGAGTCTAGCCAGGACAAACATCAAGCACATGAGAACCACGAGTCTTCCATGAACATAACCCAGACAGATGTACTGTATACCCATGAAGCTGCAAGAGTTGAGAGGTTCAGTCTGCCCAGGTCTATCGCTGACTTCAGCTCAAACCTCAGTTACACTCAGAATAATGTGGTAAAACAGTTCCCTTGTTATGCCAGCACTAGAATGCCTCATGCACTTGCAGATGGTGTTGTTAAAGGGCAACAAAAGCTGTTCTCCTGCAGTCCTCAAAATAACACTGCTGCAAATACAAAGGCACATGATAAAGCAGCATGGAAGCAGACTTCTCCACCAGCATCATCAAACATGGCAGGACAAACCAGCCAGGAGGCTGGCGGATGCTGCTGTGACATGGGCGCAGCTTTATTTAATACTGATGACAGGGATACATCGGGAAAAGATGTCGGTGATACATCGGCAAGAGATGATGGTGATACATCGGGAAGAGATGTGGGTGATTCATCGGCAAGAGATGGCGGTGAAACATCAGCAAGAGATGGGGGTGATGATATAGTCCACATCAAACAAGAAATCTTCACAAGTCAGGTTGATGTTTCACAGATGTGGCTTGAACGTCCATCTCTACAAGGAGAGGTGTGGCAGGTCAGTACAGGCCTGCCCAGCTGCAACAACTGGTGTTGCTCTAGTACAAGTGATGAGCTATCATTGCTTCATAGGGCGAGTGAATTTGATAGTTCAGGAAACGCTACAAGTAAGTTTGACAACAATAATAGCCGAAAGCCTGACTCAAATGAGACACTGAAAATGATAGATAATATAAATGATAATGAGGAAAAGATCAGCAAAACTGTCATAGAGACACCTCTATGGGCAGACAGTACAGATAATGATGTAAAGATATATGTGAAGATTGATGAGATACATATGTTAACAGACCACACACGTGATGATGATGGTGAGAAGATTGATGTAGATGTTAGGGATTCAAGTATTATAACAGACAACGCATTGACCCTTGAGAAGGTTCATGTCAATGAGACACATGCTGTAATAGACAACACATTGACCATTGAGAAGATTCACGTCAACAAGACACATACTGTAACACACAACATATATGATAATGATAACAAGATGGGTATGAATGTCACTAAGACACATGTGCTAACAGACAGCAGACATGATAATGATAATGAAAAGGCTAATTTCAGTGTGACAGATATAGTAACAGACAAAACACATGATAACAGAAAGGTTCAGATACCTGTCAATGACAGACAAGCATTTCTGGACGACACTGACAGCTTGATGACTGCAGGCAGATTTGAGACAACAGACAGAACCAGCAGTACAGCATTCTCTGTCACTGACAGCACTCACCAGGGCATCCTTGCTGCTCCTCAGTGCTCACAAATCCCTCTCTCTTCCACAGTCTTGAATGTTGCACATACACCTCCAGATAATCTGTTGCAGTGCACAATTGCATCATCCATCATTCCATTAGAAAATGTTGGAGAAGATCAGTATTTGAATGTTCATGATGATATTTTACCTGCAAGAGTTTGTGGATTTGGGAAGATGAGACCACATGCAAGGAGACTGGACAGACAGACAAGGCAGTTAAAGAGAAAACCTGTGAGAAGGATATCTCTCTCGCAGTCTGTGTTTATTGTTGATGTTCATCTCAACTGGTCTGCAACTGCTGACTATAAGATCATCTACCAGCACGATGGAACAGCGTCTATACAAGAAAGCAGCTTGCTAGCACAAACAGGCTCTTGTGGGACATCTAGCAACCAAGCTCAAGTCTCAGACATTCCTGACAATTGTGCCACTGCAACTATGAATCTACACTCATCTAGTGATTGTGTAGTGAAGGGAATCAACATAGCAGCAACCTCATGCATTCAGCATCCTACCTCATACATTACCAATGTCCCTGACTCAGCTTGTTTGTCACAGACTGGAGAAAAAGTGAGCAGTAAACCAGACAAGCAATTCACCCAGGATGTTTCAGAACAAATTCGGGGCCAGGTCAGAGATCCTTACAATTTCCTGGCTGCAAAAAATGTCCTGTCTTTCTCAGGTGCAACACCAGAGGTTCCAGAAGCAAATCAAGGCCAAGTCAGAGACCCGTACTATTTCCACACTGCAGAGAATCTTGTGTCTTCTCCAACTACAAAACCTGCATCTGGGTACACAAGGGCAGCACAACGTTCTCTGAAGCTGGCCAAACCATGCAGAGTCTCTGGAACAGCTTCTCTGGCATGTCTGAGGTCTCCTTTCTTGTCATCATTGGGAGTATCATCTGGCATGATCACTAGAGCTGATTTGGCACTCTCTAGTACATCCTCATCTGATCTGTTGAAGTCACAGCCTTTAGCTAAAGCATCTGATGCATTGATGCCTTCCCAGGTCCATTTGAAGACTGAATCTGTATCACACTCCAGAATGATCTGTGACTTGTCATCAAACTCCAGGGTGATCTGCGACATGTCATTGTCCACAAAGGATTTCCAGTGCAGCCAAACCTCTTCAGTTAGCAGCTCTGACTGTCAGCAAGCTTTGTCACACCAATCGTCACAGCTTTTTATAGATGCGACTTCACAGTTTTTGACAAACCAGACTTCATCATGTGGATCAAACATTTCTGACAAATCTGGATTACAGACCAAGTCTTCAAATATAGTGAACACAAGTGCATCTGTCTGCAGTATAGATGAACTCGTCTGCAGTGTAGTTGAGAAGGAATCTGGAGCAAATTCTCCTGATGATCTCACTAATCCACCAGGTGCAAACTCCCAACAGACAGGCATCTGTCCAGAAAGCTCACAAGTCCAGAGCAAGGGTCAGCATACTCCACAACCAGGTGACATGGGCCGGGGCTGTCCGGTGTTGCTCTCACGTACCAGTCCAGCAAGGAACACCAGCCACAAGGTCGTGTCCAGGAGGGACCTAGCCAAGAGTGACACCAGGCTGAAAGGAATACTGAAAGGTTTGTCCTGTGGCTTCAGCAGATTGTGTGTGTGTGTTTATATGCTGTATAAGGTTGGTCTAGTGATTGTGTGTGTGTGTGTGTGTGTGTGTTTATCTGTTGTCTAAGGTTGGTCTAGTGATTGTGTGTGTTTTTATCCTGCATTCATACATTCTCTCTCTCTCTCTCTCTCTCTCTCTCTCTCTCTCTCTCTCTCTCTCTCTCTCTCTCTCTCTCTCTCTGTCTCTCTCTCTCTGTCTCTCTCTCTCTGTCTCTCTCTCTCTGTCTCTCTCTCTGTCTCTCTCTCTCTGTGTGTCTCTCTCTGTCTCTCTCTGTCTCTCTCTCTCTCTCTCTGTCTCTCTCTCTCTCTCTCTCTCTCTCTCTCTCTCTCCTCTCTCTCTCTCCTCTCTCTCTCTCCTCTCTCTCTCTCCCTCTCTCTCTCTCTCTCTCTCTCTCTCTCTCTCTCTCTCTCTCTCTCTCTCTCTCTCTCTCTCTCTCTCTCTCTCTCTCTCTCTCTAACCATGAGGCAAAGATTGATCTCTGCCAGATGATCAACAGTGTGACTGTCATATTTGCGATGAAAGATTCTGCACCTTTCATGGCCTCCCTCTCGTAATGCTGTCTCATGTAGTATCATCTGTAGAGAGTCACTACACATGCAGAGGTGCAGTTAGTTCACAGATGTTGTTACATAAGCCAGATCTGGAACAGTTAGTTCACAGATGTTGTTACATAAGCCAGATCTGGAACAGTTAGTTCACAGATGTTGTTACATAAGCCAGATCTGGAACAGTTAGTACACAGATGTTGTTACATAAGCCAGATCTGGAACACAACCTGCAGATAATGTCATCATGAATGGCTGGTGAACTGTTACCTACATCTATGATTTCTAATTACTACAGGGCCCTATTCTGGCAGATTTAATGAGATGGCACTTGACTGATTGATTGAGTAAACTGAAGATCTAGTTGTGTTGTATCACCTATCTTACCTGTGTTCACAGGTAAACTGATACCTACATTTGTGATTTCTGTTTAATACAGGGCCCTATTCTAGGAGACATAAGTCCTCCACATGCAAGTCTGTGAGGTTCCCCTTGGAGCTGGTGAAGCACATACATGTAAGTCAGACTGTCACACCCTGATATCTTTGTACATCTTCACTCACCAAAGTAGTTGCATATCCTTCGCAGGGCATCGTAGTCAATCCCAGCATTTTTTGGCTGTGATTTCTTGGCAAGTTTTTACACCCGGTCGTTTGCCATTGCTTTCTGAACGATCGGCTCTCAAACCATTGTGTGAAAACCAACGCAAGGTGGTCTGCTGCAACATCGCCCACAGCTGTATTTTGAATTAGGGATTATGGATTGCGACTGTAACCCCCTCGCCACTCACCAAGGCAGAAGTAATAAAAATTGAGATTCTGTTTATCAATGTCAGTGTGATTTCTTTAACTCTGAGCAAAGTTTTATAGATGGTATATCATTGTAAAGGTGAATTGTGAATGTATCATCTTAGTAATGTAATGTGGTACTGGTCTTGTAAAGCTGTATTGTGTATGTATTGTCTCAGAAGTGTACTTGTGGCACTGATCATCAGTTCAGAGTATGTGAATATGTTGATGCTATCACAGATGACCATCATCATCATCTTCATCACCATCAGGTTGTGGGTTTAGCTTCAGAGTATATGACAGATAGTTGGTTATTATCTCAGGTTTGCCATGGTAGGTTGAGGAAATTTTGTGTAGAGACACTGGCTGAGGTCACTGAACAGGATGCTCTCTGCCAAGAAGGAAAGTAGCAACTGACTGCCTTTTTACAGATGGCTAGAACTTTATAATTAGTCAGCTGACCATAGTCGGGACCAGAACACAGACCTGGTCCGACACTCTGGAGTGATGTGTTCAGCTGTTCTAAACAGGCCCACTGAGATGGAGGGATGAAGATGACACCTGCAACATTGAGATTGAAACATTCTATGAAACACCCAGGAAGGTTATTAACCCAGTCAACAAATGTCTAAAGCAGTGGTTCTCAACTTTTTTTGGCCCATGCACCCCCCTTCACCATATGTTCAGAACGTCATTCCCCCCCCCCCCCCCCCTCCTTTCATATTTCCTCCTTATAAATTTCCCCCCCCCCCCCCCTACACAGTATATGTAAAAATGGAAGCTAAATTTAATAACACATATTAGAACAAGTCTAGACATCTACATAAAACGTCATTTGTGGGTCTACTTACGTTATAAAACAAATTTCAGAAGGGCGGAAGTTCAGAACTGTAAAGTATGGAGTGAAAAACAGTATCAAGTAATCGATTCTTGTATCTTGAAATAATTTTAATTCCCCCCCCCCCCCCCCTTCCTCCTGGAAACCCTAAAATTCCCTGCTGGGGAGGGGGGGATTCCCCACTGGTTGAGAACCACTGGTCTAAAGAAATTGGATGTGTCGGCCGAAAAGCACAAATATCGCAGTTCTGCTGTAAACAGGCTTGATGCACATGTCCAAAACAAGCACTTCGGAAGAACGAAGAATAATACTGGTGATCATGTGAGATGGTGAACTATGACCTCTAAAATGTATCCTCACGGCACATCATCATGATGATATCAACAGATGATAGTATGTTAATGTGTTGACGCTGTCAGCAGCTTTAGGTAGTTAACTCTTTAATATCATGTGCACTACTTGAAGGAACTCAAAACTACCCTTCTGGTCATCTGTGTGTTGAGATGGGGTGGAATGCTCAGTTATAAGTAGATGCGAAGATGTGAAGCAGTCAGCTTCACATGAGTTACCAGGGATGATGCAAAATTTACTCAGAAAATTAGCTTGGTAAAGGATAGGTTGTGAGAGTGTACTCTTAGAGTAAACAGGCGCTGTTATACTATATTCAGGTTTCTCACACGTGGTACTCTATTGACAGGGTCTAACACAGGACAGCCAACGATCAGATACCCCAGTTAAACGACGAATCAGCTCCTTGAGCAGTTCTGAAGATCTAGGTACTACAGATTACAACATTTCGGCTGCTGCTAATCCTTCAGCAAGTGCTGCTAAGCAGGAAGCATCTTCCCAGAGTGATCCCAAATCCTGCAGTCAACACAAAATGGGCAACTCCATAGGTCAGGCAACATCTTCTTATATTGACCCCAAATTAAGCAGTCAACATACGTATCGGAGCTGTTCAAGTTTGGCCGCTGATGCTGACATCATCACCAATGATGAAAATAGATATGCTATCTCAAGTCTGGCCACTGATGGTGACACCGGCGCCAATGATGACAATAAATATGCTATCTCAAGTCTGGCAACATCGCCTCATACTGACTGCAGCTCAAGTGGCCAGTATGTATGTGGCAACTCCTCAAGTCTGACATCACCTCATACTGACTGCAGCTCAAGTGGTCAACATATATATGGCAATTTCTCAAGTTTGACAACATCTCATAGTGACCCCAATATGAGTGGTCAGTATGACAGTGACCAGTCTCACACTGACCCCAGCATGAATGGTCAGCATAGCTATGTCAACTCCGAAAGTCTAGATGTCAAAGGCGACCCGAACACCACAGACAAGGATAGTAACTGCAGAAGCCTGGCAATTCTACCCTCTGCTGACCCCAGCTCAAGCAGTCCGTTCACCCATAGCAACTCCACATATCTGACAAACAGCGGAAGTCCAGCTGGATCCCCTGCAGCATCCACTAGCTGGGATTCATCTGCTTCTGAAGCCATGACTCAACCAGTACTGGTTGTACCAGAGTCCCCATACTTGCAGCTGTCTTCCATAGAGCAAGAAATTCTGTCTACTCCAGATGATGACCCAGTCAGCTCACAGTCACCAGGTATACTTCTGCATGTTTTTATGATCAGTTAGCAAAGATCTGTTTACATACAGCAGCACTGATATCATTATTATGTTCTGTCTACTCCAGAAGTTGCTCCAGCTGGCTCACAATCACACGATATACTTTTCCATTCTTCGTGTCTATGTACCAGCAATCTGTTTACATTTATCAGCATCATGTGTAGGGGGCTGAGTGGTCTCGAGGTATGGTGTCCGCCTCGAGTGCTGGAGGTCCTGGGTTCAGATCCCGGTGAGGACCGGGATTTATTTAAAAAATCCACGTGGACTTCCAGTAATTAAATTTCCCCTGGTCTCTGGGTAGTGAGATCGGACGCCCGTGTGTATTGTTGCGCACGTAAAAAATCCCTTGGCAGTTGGAAATCGAAAAAGAGTAGCCTAACGGCGCTGCCCGGGCAAAATTGTGAGTTAAAAATCTACCCAAAGTATTTCAGGATCCTCGCCGATGCAACGGAGTTCGTGCATTGAGCTGAGTTTCTCCAGACTCAGGTTTGAGTTAGGAGGAAAACGGAGCACTTATGGGTTACACCCGTGTGCCGTGATGTTGATCCAACCACTAAACGACTGAGTGGCATAGGTGGTTGTGTTCCATCACAAACATGCCCTCTATATTCAGTTGACCTGCTGATGATGTTCTGTGCCGGTCCATTAACCAGTCTTATCTGTCCTCCCTCTGTCCACCTCGGTCTCTAACACCTTCTGTTGTCAGAACTTTCTGCAGGCTCTCTCATCTCAGAACATGACCAGACATGGCAACCGTCTTGATGTGATGTGAGTAATCATAGGTACTTCTTATTGTCTTCTTGCTGTACGTGGATATGGTATCTAATTCTTCTTTGATACTCTTTCAAGGGTAGTGCCTCACACCCAATTTGGAGGTCACGGGTAGCAAGCATCACCTGGATCTTTTCTCCTGGGCATGCCGGTGTGCTGGGGAATGAACAGGCGGACAGATTGGCTGGCTCGGCAGAACTTGGTGGAGTATTGATGCATGACAAAACAGATGTAGTTGCGGCCTTGTGGGAGCACGTGCACACCTCGGAGGAGCAAATGGATCACCATAGTCTGGTAAGAATGAGGCAGCGAGGTGTGACGAGGGGATCTGGCCGACGATCGACGCTCAGAGGAAAGGCGAGACGGACATATAATCAGATTGCTACTGGAACTATTAGTGTTGGAACTCTTCGCTGGCTGCTGAGGATGGGGACGGAGCGCTTATGGGAATGTCCCGAATGCTGTGATGTTGGTTCCTAAATAAATCAATCAATCAATCAATCAAACCCAATTATGCACCTCACAGGTCAGCATATCCAAGGCCATGGGCTCTGTCTACCCGTGGGTAGGTTTTATTTCCCAGCAATTGTACCAAGGCAGCAGCCTGAAGGCCTGCTCTTAGAGATGTCCAACTGCCGTAGGAATTATAATGTGAATAACTTGCACAGTCCTGTTAGGATATGGGGGAAGACGTAGCAGTAGGATGTGGGGGAAGAAGCAGCAGTAGGATGTGGGGGAAGAAGCAGTAGTGGGATGTGGGGGAAGAAGCAGCAGTGGGATGTGGGGGAAGATGCAGCAGTGGGATGTGGGGGAAGAAGCAGCAGTGGGATGTGGGGGAAGAAGCAGCAGTAGGATGTGGGGGAAGAAGCAGCAGTAGAATGTGGGGGAAGAAGCAGCAGTAGGATGTGGGGGAAGAAGCAGCAGTGGGATGTGGGGGAAGATGCAGCAGTGGGATGTGGGGGAAGAAGCAGCAGTGGGATGTGGGGGAAGAAGCAGCAGTGGGATGTGGGGGAAGATGCAGCAGTGGGATGTGGGGGAAGAAGCAGCAGTGAGATGTGGGGGAAGAAGCAGCAGTAGGATGTGGGGCAAGAAGCAGCAGTGGGATGTGGGGGAAGACGTAGCATTAGAATGTGGGGGAAGACGCAGCAGTAGAATGTGGGGGAAGACGCAGCAGTAGAATGTGGGGGAAGACGCAGCATTAGAATGTGGGGGAAGACGCAGCAGTAGAATGTGGGGGAAGACGCAGCAGTAGAATGTGGGGGAAGACGCAGCAGTAGGATGTGGGAGAAGAAGCAGCAGTGGGATGTGGGGGAAGAAGCAGCAGTGGGATGTGGGGGAAGAAGCAGCAGTGGGATGTGGGGGAAGAAGCAGCAGTGGGATGTGGGGGAAGAAGCAGCAGTGGGATGTGGGGGAAGAAGCAGCAGTGGGATGTGGGAGAAGAAGCAGCAGTGGGATGTGGGAGAAGAAGCAGCAGTGGGATGTGGGGGAAGAAGCAGCTGTGGGATGTGGGGGAAGAAGCAGCAGTGGGATGTGGGGGAAAGAAGCAGCAATAGGATGTGGGGGAAAGAAGCAGCAGTGGGATGTGGGGGGGGGGGGAGAAGTAACAAAATGTTGAAGACTGAAAGGCATAGCAATGGAATGTGGAAAAGGCATAGCAATGGAATGTGGCAAAATGAGCTATAGATGCAGATGAAGAAGAAAAAATGGGATGTGAATAAAGAAGAAATAATGGAATTTGAAAAAAAGCAACAACAAAAAAAGCATTAGGATACAAAAGAGGAACTAATGAAATATGGAAAAGGCAACATTGGAGTACAACAAGAAGATAATATAAATGTGTGGAAGCAAAAGAGGAACAAGAAGATCAAATGAAGAAAAAGTACAGAGCAATTCAATAATCCCCGTAAATTCTATCACTATTCTCATTCATGATTTGCTGAGGAAGGGATCCGAGCACTTATGGACTGAATGCTTCGATGTGCAATGAGGATGATCTGTCGACTAACTAACTAACTCTCATTCATGAACAGTTCTCATATTTCTGTCCTTCACAGACACAATCGTATCTTCGCAAATATCACGATATTTGAGGAGTCATGTGTTTGAGAGTATCAACAGCTCCCCGCTTCTAAAGGACGACATTCAGAGCCCAGCTGTGAAGAAACAGAAGACAGGTTGAATTTATCAAACGGTGCATTCTTGTTGGAAAGTTGTGTTTGAACTGTTTACCATCCTGTACCAGGCAAACCGTGTCCAGTGGAGTGGAAAGGCTGTTGAGCTATTAAGGCCGCTGGAGTGTTTTTGTTTCTGGCTGTGGTTTGCTTACACATTTTCCTCATGTTCGGTTGATAGTACATGTTCCGTCGCCCAGATACTGAGCAAAGTGCATGGAGCAACACTGTGAGCTGAGGATTTCATGGGGTATACTTTTACATCTGTCTGCAGTTGTTTGTTTTGTGAACTGCATGTTCAGAAAAATGGCAGTCAGCTGGTTGCTTAACATTTTGCAGTAATGTGAGTGCAGCTGCTGGTTTTCTTGTGACTGCTACCTCTATCGACTATGAACTGTAATTTTAGTGGCGGGCTGTTGTGTTGGCATTCTGGGAGCAGCCTTATGCATGTATGCCTATGCGTGCTGTTGGTATGTCGGGACTACTGTCCATTCTTCTTGCATGGGACAGTGAGGAGCATTTTGTGTGATAATCACTGGCACTGTAACAGAGCTTCATGGGGGTGACCCTTTGCCGTGAAGAATATTTAGTTTGTTGTTAATTCTATTGGTGTTTTGTTATTGTTAATGTTTTTGCATCCAATTTAGTGTTAGGTTTTGTTCTGTTTACTGTTAATTTTATAAGTGTTGAGGTTTGTAAATGTTCTTCGTGTGCTGTATATTGTTAATGCTCTTGGTGTTCTGTTTATGATTCATGTTCTTCGTGTTCTATTTAATGTAAAATTTCTTCATGTTTTATCAATTGTTTACTTTTTCAATGTTCTGTTTATTGTCAAATTTGTTTAATATTTATTCTAATGTTCTTTGTGTTCTATAAATTGTTAATCTTTACATTTTCTATTTATTGTTAATCATCTTTACTGCTCTGTTTATTGTTTGTTTTTCATGGTCTATTGATTGTAAATTTCCTTCGCGTTCTATCCCACATTAAAGTTTGTGTTTAGTTAATTGTCTTGGAATTCACTGTAGCATTAATTGTCTTATTCAGTACATGTTACTAGTGTTAGCTGCCTTGCTGTTGGTGTCCCTGCAGACGGTTTTGTTGTGTCTCGTTTCTTCTGTTTTAGTATTGCATTTATACCTGCAGTATCTAACAGATGTTTGTAAAGTCTCACTACTCTTTGAACGTAGAAAAATAGAACTGCGTGCTATGTTTTCTAAACCATGTTGTCACTTCACATTCATTCGCTTTTCTATGCAGCGGGTTTGGGAGGACTGATAAAACGATGTGATAAGTGCATCAATGTTGGTAGAAATTATATTGAGAAATAAAGGAACAATGTATGTATAAAAATAAACTGGTTTCAAGTTGTTATCATATTTAGTTATTTTTCTACAGCCATTTGTGACTTACTTATTAACTTACCCTCGAACATACAAAGTGTCGTGAGACTTTACAAACACCAGGTAGTTCAACGCTGCTGGGTTAAAATTGGGAAAGTTTAGTTGTGTGTTTTCTCTATTTAGGTGTTTCTTGTAGTTCCTTTGTAATTTGGTACTGGTATTGTTTACCAATAACCGGTGTGAATAAATACGTGAATATACATGCCTTTCTTGATGCCGCTGCATTGGTGAGAGGAACAGCTGTGTAAAGAGGCAAGTTGTAGTGCTGGCAAGTTGTGATTGAGGATGTGTGGGTTGTTATTGAGGGTGTGTGGAGTTAAGAACCGACATCACTGCACTCAGGACATTCCCATACGTGCTCCGTCCCCTCGTTCAACAGCCAGCGAAGAGTCATACTAATCGTTCCCACCGCTATCTGATTAAATATTTCTCCTGGTTTTCCCTCTCAGAACCCCTGCCGATCCCCCGCAATCTCATTCTTTCCACATATATGTGGGGGAAGAAGCAGCTGTGGGATGTGGGGGAAGAAGCAGCAGTGGGATGTGGGGGAAAGAAGCAGCAATAGGATGTGGGGGAAAGAAGCAGCAGTGGGATGTGGGGGGGGGGGGGAGAAGTAACAAAATGTTGAAGACTGAAAGGCATAGCAATGGAATGTGGAAAAGGCATAGCAATGGAATGTGGCAAAATGAGCTATAGATGCAGATGAAGAAGAAAAAATGGGATGTGAATAAAGAAGAAATAATGGAATTTGAAAAAAAGCAACAACAAAAAAAGCATTAGGATACAAAAGAGGAACTAATGAAATATGGAAAAGGCAACATTGGAGTACAACAAGAAGATAATATAAATGTGTGGAAGCAAAAGAGGAACAAGAAGATCAAATGAAGAAAAAGTACAGAGCAATTCAATAATCCCCGTAAATTCTATCACTATTCTCATTCATGATTTGCTGAGGAAGGGATCCGAGCACTTATGGACTGAATGCTTCGATGTGCAATGAGGATGATCTGTCGACTAACTAACTAACTCTCATTCATGAACAGTTCTCATATTTCTGTCCTTCACAGACACAATCGTATCTTCGCAAATATCACGATATTTGAGGAGTCATGTGTTTGAGAGTATCAACAGCTCCCCGCTTCTAAAGGACGACATTCAGAGCCCAGCTGTGAAGAAACAGAAGACAGGTTGAATTTATCAAACGGTGCATTCTTGTTGGAAAGTTGTGTTTGAACTGTTTACCATCCTGTACCAGGCAAACCGTGTCCAGTGGAGTGGAAAGGCTGTTGAGCTATTAAGGCCGCTGGAGTGTTTTTGTTTCTGGCTGTGGTTTGCTTACACATTTTCCTCATGTTCGGTTGATAGTACATGTTCCGTCGCCCAGATACTGAGCAAAGTGCATGGAGCAACACTGTGAGCTGAGGATTTCATGGGGTATACTTTTACATCTGTCTGCAGTTGTTTGTTTTGTGAACTGCATGTTCAGAAAAATGGCAGTCAGCTGGTTGCTTAACATTTTGCAGTAATGTGAGTGCAGCTGCTGGTTTTCTTGTGACTGCTACCTCTATCGACTATGAACTGTAATTTTAGTGGCGGGCTGTTGTGTTGGCATTCTGGGAGCAGCCTTATGCATGTATGCCTATGCGTGCTGTTGGTATGTCGGGACTACTGTCCATTCTTCTTGCATGGGACAGTGAGGAGCATTTTGTGTGATAATCACTGGCACTGTAACAGAGCTTCATGGGGGTGACCCTTTGCCGTGAAGAATATTTAGTTTGTTGTTAATTCTATTGGTGTTTTGTTATTGTTAATGTTTTTGCATCCAATTTAGTGTTAGGTTTTGTTCTGTTTACTGTTAATTTTATAAGTGTTGAGGTTTGTAAATGTTCTTCGTGTGCTGTATATTGTTAATGCTCTTGGTGTTCTGTTTATGATTCATGTTCTTCGTGTTCTATTTAATGTAAAATTTCTTCATGTTTTATCAATTGTTTACTTTTTCAATGTTCTGTTTATTGTCAAATTTGTTTAATATTTATTCTAATGTTCTTTGTGTTCTATAAATTGTTAATCTTTACATTTTCTATTTATTGTTAATCATCTTTACTGCTCTGTTTATTGTTTGTTTTTCATGGTCTATTGATTGTAAATTTCCTTCGCGTTCTATCCCACATTAAAGTTTGTGTTTAGTTAATTGTCTTGGAATTCACTGTAGCATTAATTGTCTTATTCAGTACATGTTACTAGTGTTAGCTGCCTTGCTGTTGGTGTCCCTGCAGACGGTTTTGTTGTGTCTCGTTTCTTCTGTTTTAGTATTGCATTTATACCTGCAGTATCTAACAGATGTTTGTAAAGTCTCACTACTCTTTGAACGTAGAAAAATAGAACTGCGTGCTATGTTTTCTAAACCATGTTGTCACTTCACATTCATTCGCTTTTCTATGCAGCGGGTTTGGGAGGACTGATAAAACGATGTGATAAGTGCATCAATGTTGGTAGAAATTATATTGAGAAATAAAGGAACAATGTATGTATAAAAATAAACTGGTTTCAAGTTGTTATCATATTTAGTTATTTTTCTACAGCCATTTGTGACTTACTTATTAACTTACCCTCGAACATACAAAGTGTCGTGAGACTTTACAAACACCAGGTAGTTCAACGCTGCTGGGTTAAAATTGGGAAAGTTTAGTTGTGTGTTTTCTCTATTTAGGTGTTTCTTGTAGTTCCTTTGTAATTTGGTACTGGTATTGTTTACCAATAACCGGTGTGAATAAATACGTGAATATACATGCCTTTCTTGATGCCGCTGCATTGGTGAGAGGAACAGCTGTGTAAAGAGGCAAGTTGTAGTGCTGGCAAGTTGTGATTGAGGATGTGTGGGTTGTTATTGAGGGTGTGTGGAGTTAAGAACCGACATCACTGCACTCAGGACATTCCCATACGTGCTCCGTCCCCTCGTTCAACAGCCAGCGAAGAGTCATACTAATCGTTCCCACCGCTATCTGATTAAATATTTCTCCTGGTTTTCCCTCTCAGAACCCCTGCCGATCCCCCGCAATCTCATTCTTTCCACATATAGGTTCTCAATCTGTTCCCCTGCCTTCTCCACCTGGTCCCACAAGCGAGCGACCACCTCCCCCTTGTCCATAGGCAAAATACCACCAAGCGGTGCATTCCCTGCTAGCCTATCAGTCTGTTCATTCCCCCGTACCCCCGCATGGCCAGGGCAAAATATCCATACAACTCTCACAATCTGTGACCTCTGAAGCGACGAGAGCCATTCCACACGAAACATTCCTTTCTCTACCTTGCTAAGCATAATCTTTGAATCCGTAATGAATACAACGTGTGTTGCAGTAGTCTCCTCTAGCCACCGGGTGTGTGGATTGTGATTGAGGGTGTGTGGTTTGTGATTGAATGTATTCAGGTTGTGATTGAGAGTGTGTGGGTTGTGATTGAGGGTGTGTGGTTTGTGATTGAATGTGTTCAGGTTGTGATCAATGGTGTGTGGGTGGTGATTGCGTGTGTGTAAGGGGATTGTGACTGAAGGTGTGGATTGTGATTGAGGATGTGTGGGTTGTGATTGAGGGTGTGGATTGTGATTGAGAGTGTGGATTGTTATTTACGGTGTGTGGATTGCAATTGAGCATTTGGATTGTGACTGAGTTTGTGCGGGTTGTAATTGAGGGTGTGGATTGTCATTGAGTTTGTGTGGGTTGTGATTGAGGGTGTGGGTTGTGAATGATTGTGTGGGTTGTGATGAAGGGTGTGGATTGTGTTTGAGGATGTGCGGGTTGTGATGGAAGGTCTGGATTGTGATTGAGGATGTGGATTGTGAATGAGGATATGCGGGTTGTGATTGAGTGTGTGGAATTTGCTTGACTGTGTTCAGGGTATGATCGACTGTGTGCATGTTTTTGTTGAGGGTGTGCATGGTTTTATTGAGGGTGTGCAGGTTATGATTGATTGTCAACCAGGTTGTGATAGACAGTGTCCAAGTTATATGTTAATAGCGGTTGAAAATGATATTCATTTCTGGCGAATCATCATCATCATCTTCCACTTCTGCCGTCAAGCGTCGTGGGGAGGAATAATTTGCCCTCCAGCGCCCGGTGGGCGGCACTGAATAGTGTATTCCGTGTGGTTGTACAATGTCTTTGACGTCGTCAATTCATTTTCTTTTTGGACGTCCTCGTGGTCTCGTCGCAGATGATCTTGATGTGAGGCCAGTGATGGTAGTTGTTGGTGTTGCATTCTAACGACATGGCCAAACCACTTGATCTTCTGTCTTTCAATAAATGTGGCACAAGGTGTTGATCCCACAGTCTGTCTGATAGCAGCATTTCTTACTCGGTCTCGGATTGTTAAGTTGGCAGCTCTCCTCAGGCATCTCATTTCGTAGGTGTTGATTTTGTGAAGGTGTGATTTGGATAAAGTCCAGGTTTGAGATTGGTAGCATAGAGTTGGTGTGAATATGCTGTTAATTATCTGTTGTTTTGCGGACATGGGTATATTTGGATGTTTCAGTAAGGGTGATAGATGATATGTAAGTGCACTAGCTTTTTGACATCTGATTTCGATTTCTGTGCCCAATCTGCCATCTTCTGTGATCATACTTCCAAGATATTTGAATTCTTTAACTTGTTTCAGAGTTGTGCTTTTTATCTGTTTACTTGTATACTGTATACTGTTCTGGAAAATAACAACACAATTTCGTAACTCATTCATGTTCACTGCTGGAAAATACTAGCACGATTTCATAACTCATTCATGTTCACTTCTGAAGAACGACGACAGGCTGTCGTAACTCACACATTATTTTGTAATGTTGGTGAATGCAAGTTTTGATCAATCAAAGCTGCTCAAACGTCCAGACTGCTGACTGTAGATCACATACTCTGCCCACAGTGGACTGCGGGAACATCCACTCCGTGCTACACGCAAACATGTCCACTTATATATAACCTGCTGTCGCTCACCCCGTACTCTGCCTTACCTGACTCATTTCGTTGCATGCATACATGTTCCCCACACTGAGTTCTTCATGCCTTTGTCAACTAATAGTGACTTTGCTCTCCGTGTGGCTTAATCCCGGGAAATTCCCATACGTGCCCCGTACTCATCTTCAACAGTCAGCGAAGAGTTCCAATACTAACAGTACCACTATCAGTCTGATTTTGTGTCCGTCTGGCCTTTCCTCGGAGTCCTGATTGTAGGCCATATCCTCTGGTCACTCCCTGCAGCACCATTCTCCCCAGGCCGTGATGACCAATCGGTTCTTCCAGACTATACATATGCTAGCAAAGGGCTCCGACCACGCCTACCTTATCGTGCATCAATACCCCACCCAGCTGTCCAGACCCAACCAATCTGTCCACCCGCCCCTTTCCCAACACACCAACATGTCACGGGGAAAGGGGCCGGGGTGGATCCAACAGATGCTTTCTATTGTTAATTGCTGCCACTGCCCGGAGCATGTCTGTCTTTACCTGTTTCATCATACTTTACGAGTCTGTTACAATTACAGTATGCGTGTGCTGTTTGACCTCCAGCCAGCGGAACGTCGCTGTGACTGCCTCCATCTTCATTCCCAGACTAGATGTGGTATCATACGCCATTCTCTCCTGCAACAAACACCGTCCACGAATTCCCCGAGCACTTCTTCTTAGCACAGAGCCACCCGTGTAGATAATTGCATCGGCTGTTCGTGAGTCAATTCTTGCACCTCCCATTTGGTGCAGCTTGACGACCAATCCCTGCATTCCCTATCCAGTGTTATTATGACTCTGCACAGGTCTGACTTTTCCATTGGCATGCCGACTTACCCCTCTTTCATAATGTTCTAAAGCAGGGGTTTTCAGCCTTTTTTTTGCCCATGCACACCTTCACCATATGTTCAGTATTTCTTCCCTATAAAATCCCCCCCCCCTTTTTTTTACAAAGAATACGTAAAATTAGAAGCTGAATTTAATAACACATACTAGAACAAGTCTAGATGTCTGCATACAACCTGATTTGCGGGTCTATTTACGTTATAAAACCAATTTAAGAAGGGCAAGAAGTACAAAACTGTTAAGTATGGAGGGAAAAACAATGTCAAGTAATTGGTTTCTTTATTATCGCAATCTTGAAATAATCTTAATTCTCCTACCCCCACCCTCTGGAATTCCTAAAATTCCCCCCCCCCCCGGGGGGGGGGGGGGGGAGAATTCCCCACCGATTGAGAACCACTGTTCTAAAGCATTCAAACTTTCCCTATTGTGTCCTCTGTCTGAGCCATCCATGAATTTCCTCTTTTTAGCCTGCGACCCTTCACTGTGTCCAGGGCTTCATGCAGGGAGTGTTCCTGCCTGCAGCCACTCTAAGATATGGTGTATCCTGCAAAGCACATTGAGTCTGTCTGCAATCGTGGGTAAGGATAGGATGTAAGGCATACAGACTACCGGCGTGTTCCGTGTGCATCCCAGTGTCATCCGCAGAGCTTCATTCTGTATGCGCTCTAGTTTCACCAGCTGACTCTTTGACACTGTCAGAAGTCCGGATCCATACTCAATTATTTTGGCATGACAGTGATGGAGTCTTTTCTGAGGTCAAGGGCACAGTATGTTACCTTCATATTTGTGCCAGGCCACGCGGAGGTCAAGTGTAGTAATAGCAGACAGTTCAGCAAGCATAGATATCTGTTACGTTCGTTATTCTAGTCCCACTCGCAGTTAGACCTGATTGAGTTATGTTGAGTTGAGCTAAGAACCGACATCACTTCACCCAAGACATTCCCATAAGCACTCCATCCCCTTGTTCAACAGCCAGCGAAGAGTCATACTATTAATCGTTCCCACAGCTATCTGATTTAAAGTTTTCCTGGTCTTCCCTCCCAGTTTTGAGATTCTCCCAGAAACCCTGCCGATCCCCCACAATCTTATTCTGTCCACATTCGGGTTTTAAATCTGTTTCCGCCCCCCCCCCCCCGGTCCCACAGGCACACGACCACTTGTCCCTTGTCATTGGGTAATCTACCACCAAGAGGTAATTTCCTGCCAGCCTATCAGCCTGTTCAATTCCCCCGCCCTCCCGCATGGCCAGGGCAAAAAATCCACACAATTCTCACAATCTGTGACCTCTGAAAAGAGGGTAGCCATTCTACATGAAACATGCCTTTCTCTGTCCTCCTAAGCATACTCCTTGAGTCCGTAAAGAATACAATGTGTGTTGCAGAGATCTCTAACCCATGCAACGCCGTTTTTACTGCTTCCACCTCCATTCTCATATTGGAGGTCGTAGCCTCATATGCCAGACTCTCCCTTTTCAAGAATCGTCCATTAGCCTTAACAATGAAACCCCCAGCCACTCCGTCTGTTTCTCACCACTGACCCATCAGTATAGATCACTATATCACCTTGATGTGTGTTGCTCTGGATCAGCTGTTGCACCTCAAACTCTGTGCGGCCTGCTGTCCATTCTCTGCACTCACGACCCAGTGTTACTATTACATTGTGCCAGTCGGTAATGTCTTCCGGTACATTAATCCACTCTTTTGCACGATTGATCGTTTCTAGATCACAAACCTGACGTGCATATATTTCTGCCTGCGCCATCCAGGACCTGCCTCGTCTTGGTGTATGACCCTTGACCATTTCCATGGCTCCATGCAGAGGGTGATCCCAATCTGCGACAACTCTCAGGTACCATTTGGCTTGAAAGACTCAATGCCTGTCCGCTATTGTTGATAGCGCCAGGATATGCCTCATGCATACAATTGGTGTGTCCTTTGTGCCCCCTAGAATCATCCGTATGGCCGCATTCTGTATGCGCTCTAACATTTTCAAGCTGGCTCTTTGATACTGTAAACAGCCCCATACAATACTCAATTACAGAAATTATTAACTGCTGAAAGAGCCTTAAGCACCCTCTGCTCCAACCCGGTTGCCGCCACCTCCCTCAATGCATTGAAATCTGTTACCAGCCTTCACCAACAAAGCCTCCACACGATCCTTAACAGACATACACCCGTCAAAGGTGATTGATTGATTGATTGATTTAAGAATCGACATCACAGCATTCGGGGCATTCCCATAAGCGCTCCGTCCCCATCCTCAGAAGCCAGCGAAGAGTTCCAACCCCAATAGTACCAGTAGCAATCTGATTATATGTGTGTCTCACCTTTCCTCTGAGCGTCGAGCATCGGCCAGATCCCCTCGTCACTCCACGCTGTCTCATTCTTGCCAGACCATGGTGATCCATTTGCTCCTCCGAGGTGTACACGTGCTCCCACAAGGCCGCAATCACGTTTGTCTTATCATGCATCAATACTCCACTTAGCTTTGCAGAGCCAGCCAATCTGTCCGCCTGTTCATTCCCCAGCACACCGGCATGCCCCGGAGAAAAGATCCAGACGATGCTTGCCACCCGTGACTTCCGAAGCGAAGCAAGCCACTCGGCACGAAGCTTGCGATGTGTGTGTGTGTGTGTGTGTGTATCGTATTCTCCATCCAGCGGAAAGCTGCACTGACTGCCTCCACCTCCATTATTAAGCTAGATGTTGTGGTATCATATGCCAAGCTCTCCTGCACCAAACGTCGACAATTAGTCTTTGCCAAGAAACCCCAGGCGCTTCTACTACCTCTCAACACCGAACCATCTGTGTAGATAATCACATCACCCGGGCGAGCATTATCCTGAATTAGTTGTTGGATTTCCACTTCCGTGGCCCCTGCTGGCCACTCCCTGCACCCCCGGCTCAATGTGATTGTAACTCTCCACAAGTCTAACTGCTCCGATGGTACTCTGACCCACTCCTCGCCTAATGTTCTCCAAGGGGTAAACCTGTCTGATCGTATCCTCCGCCTGAGCCATCCATGATTTCCCTCTTATCAGTCGTTGGCCCTTAACTGCGTCCAGCGCCTCATGCAACGGGTGATCTGTGTCAGCAGCTACTCTGAGGTATGCCTTCGCCTGCATCACCTTGTACCTACCAGCAACAGTCGGCAGACCAAGGATGTACCGCATACACACTACTGGGGTGTCTCTGGTGCATCCCAGAATGACACGCATAGCCTCGTTCTGTATGCGCTCCAATCTCACCAGCTGACTCTTTGAGACAGTGAGAGACATTCACTGTCAAAGGTGATTCCCAAGTACTTCAATTTACTCTCTCTACTAAGAGGACATCCATTCAATATAATACTCGGGGCCTCAGCCTTACCAATCCGGTTATCCAGCGAGTACCACACAACCCATGCCTTGTCTGGGTTTATAACGGCCCCTACGTCCCTGCACCACCCCGCCACCCTGTTTACTGCCATCTGTAAGTCTGCAGCCAAACTGTCCCTGTCTGTATCAGTTAGACCTAATTCGGCAACACAGCCCAAATTCCGTTGGATTGTTTAAAATAACATGCACACCGAAGTCAGACATTCACAGAACGGTGCGCACTAAAGAAAACTGCAAGTCAGTTGTCAGGAACAGAAAATAACATCTCAAAGACGTTTACGGTCCAGCACAATTATCTTCACCTTCGCCATCGGGTTCTGTAGCATGAAGTAATCGTTCTATAGCAGAACCGTTTTAGTTTCATTTGACCACAGCCTGCCGCTAACAAATCGTGTATCCTACTGGATGTTTGAATCTGTGCTACGTACTGCTTTGTTGATCGTTTCCACGGCTTAATATTTCTGGGCCACCTTGCAGTTGGTAGGTTGTTATTGGACTAAGTAGTCGGCAATTTGTTTGATCTGTTCAGTTACTGACACAGCTGCCTGATTAGTGAAACAGGGCGAGTTCCGTTAGTGAAACTTTGAGATTGAGTAGTAGGAAATCTCCCTTTATCGAAGTAGGGAGATCACTGGTTTGTGGAATAGGGAGATATCCATTTATAAAGCTGAGAGATCACAGGTCAGTGAAACAAGGCATTTCTTTTGGTAATAAACATGGAGGCGTCCATTATTTAATTCAAAAGAGGGCACCCCCATTGGTGAAATAGACAGACATCCCGTTTGCTGAAACAGGGAGGTCTCTCGTTAGCAAAACAAGGAGATAACCGCAATAGTAAAACAGTTAGTTCACCCCTTTATGACACGGGGGAATCCGTTTGTGAAGGAAGAAGATAAGAAACAGTAATAATATTATTGAAAAGTTTAGTGTTTATTAGGGTTCTGCAACTCTGCATTGAGGCACCAAAGTTTCCCTAACTACCATATACATTACACACAATCCATACACCCCTTCGTGGGCAGTTTGAGAAGGTCGAGGTGGATCAACAGCCTGCCATTGGAGATCACACCAGGCAGCAGCAATGCCGAAACCGGGGGCGCCGATATCTCACGACGCCATCAAGAGATCGTTGAAGTCAAAGTTCAAGTTAATCGTCTCAGAGAACCGCATTCTTGTGGAAACAATCAATGGATATGTTAAAAAGGTAGCTCTTCTGTGTTGTTGTCTGTGTGGCTGGTCGTCTTAAATTTCTTCTGTCACTTTCTCTTTTTTTTTTTTCTAAACCATTCTTGTCTCATTTACTGCCTCATATTTCTTTGTTGTTGTGTGTTTTTTTTTTTTTTTTTTGAAATCTCCTGTCTTATTCCACATCTACTCTTGTCTAATACACTCAGAGTTATAAACTATGTTGCTGTTGTTTTCTTGTTTCATGTGTTATCCTGTATTTACACTTATTTTCTTTATGATTCTTTATATTCCCCCCCCCCTGTCCCTCCTCTATCGCTCTCTCTCTATTCCCACTCTCTTTGGCTTCTCTCTTTCTCTATCTCTCTGCCTGACCTCTCTCTATGTACCCCTCTCTCTCTCTCTCTCTCTCTCTCTCTCTCTCTCTCTCTCTCTCTCTCTCTCTCTCTCTCTCTCTCTCTCTCTCTCTCCCGGTATTCAGTCTCCGTCTATTTCATTTACATTTCCCCCGTCACTTTGATATTCATCTCCATCATTGTTCAGTAACTCTTCCCCCTTCTCTTTATTTTCTCTGCCCCTTTTCCCTTTCTTTTCCCAGTATCTTCCCCCTTTCCTTCTCCCCATCTATTCCCCTGCCTCTCTTGTTGCTTTCCCTTGATCCCTTCCATATTTCTCTTCTCTACTTATTTCCTCTATATCTCTGCCCATCTATGTTATCTGTCCCGTTTCCCCTTTTGCTCTGACCCTTTCTGCATCTGTGTCCTCTGCCGCTGACCCCGTGTCCTCTGTCCCTCTCATACTTTCTCTCCATTGTTCCTCTCCCCATTTGTTTCCTCTGTCCCTCTTTGCCTATCTCTTTCCTCGGCTCATCTCTGTCATTTGTCCCTTTATCCACTTCATTTCTCGGTCAGTCTCCCCATGTAATCTGCCCCTTTCGACGTCTATTTTTCTCTTTCCCTTCGCCGCATATTTTCGACCCCCCCCCCCCCCTCTCTCTCTCTCTCTCTCTCTCTCTCTCTCTCTCTCTCTCTCTCTCTCTCTCTCTCTCTCTCTCTCTCTCTCTCTCTCTCTCTATCTATCTCTATCTATCTATCTCTCTATTATTGTTGTTGTCATTTCTCTTCTTATTTATATGAACTTGATATTATCTCCCTGGTCTAGGGGTTACAAGGCTTTCTCCGTAATCTCGTATACTCTCGTGAGTAACGTGACGTGCGCGAGAATCGGTAACGGTTCTCTCCGCCTCCATAACTTATGGGTATGTGAGCCGGTCGCTCAGAAAGCAATGGCAAACTACTGAGCGTAATTTTGCCAAGAAATCAACAATCAGTGGAAAAATTGCTGATGTTGACAGCGATGTCCTGTAAAAGGATATGCGAAAGAAAATGTATAGATCATCCAGGTCACCAGAAAGATGGTGCAAACTACCAGTTGCAGCGAAGAGAACAAGTAGCAATCTTCAGACTCCGCACAGGACACAGGTTCAAATACCCCATGTCTTATATACTAAAGATAGGAGATACTAATAAATGTATCTGTGGCACTGGAAAATGACTGCTAAACATTTGTTGTAGGAGTGTCCAACATTTGCAGAATAGATAAACCTATTGTGACCCACACCCGCTCCATTTGAGGACAAACTCAAGCTGACTGCTGCTTTCTTTGCGTGCATTCATTTTGACCTGCAAGAAAATGAAGAAGCAAGAGAAGAAGAGGAATATTACCTCATTGATGTTCCCTCTTCTGCCTTGATATATCCTCCTTATAAATGTGCCGGAGCAGTTTCCGGCCATGGGGCTGTGATGTAATAGCGCCGTTACGTTTCGTAGGCCTGGATGCACGGAGGAACATTTTTTTCCCCCCTTACTTTCGCTGACCAGCGCTCCACCGTGCTCCAGACATTACCAGCCCAACTCATCTTATAACCATTTTGGGAAGTCTTCACTTGTACCCTCACATCGCTTATTCATGTATCCTTTTATACGCACGATCGACATTCTGTTGTGGGTAAGGCGGTTCCACAGCAGGCATTGTCTTTGAGTTGTGAAGTGTTTGGCCTTCACATAATCAGGGCCATGATATATGAGGTGGTTTCTCCCAGCTAGTGAGTAAAGTGCGCGGAGCGACACTGTGAGCTGTGGATCTCATGTGGAATTTTCTATTACATCTGTCCGCGGTGGTTTGCATTGTGAATTGCATGTTCAGAAAAATGGCGGACGGCCGGTTGCTGAACTGTCTGGTTTTGCCTTATGCAGTAATGTGTTTGCAAATGCTGGTATTCTAGTGACTGCCGCTTCCATCGACGATGATCTGTAATTTTCGTGGCGGGCTGTGTTGGCATTCTGGCAGCGGGTTTATGCATGTTTGGCTGTACGTGCTGTGGTGTGTCGGGACTGCTGTCTGTTCCACTTTTCACACGGGACAGAGAAGAGGATTTTGCGCGATATTCAGTGGCACAGGAAAGGAGAATTAAGCTGTGAACCTTTGCCGTCAAGTTGGAACCACGACTAACGACTTATGAAGTATGGTGTTAGTTTCATCTCTCGTCGGATTCCCTTCCCGAACAATTCACGGACTCTCTTCTTCTTCAGCGTTCCGAGCCATTGAGGTTCTTTGCTGCAAATACAATCCGTCTCCATTCGTCTCTCTGGTGGACCTTCTCTTGCCAGTCGTTGATTCCAAGTGCTTGTAGATCTGTACATGTATTATCTCTCCACCGCCTTCTTGGTCTACCTCGGGGTCTGCGGTCATTTATTTCCTGAGTGTAAGCGAGTTTTGTTTCCCTATTATCTTCCATTCTTTCTATATGCCCCAGCCATTGTAGTCTATTAGCCTTCATGATACCAGTGATTAGCGGGGACTTAAACAGATCATAAATGTCTTTGTTACTTCTTCTTTTCCACTCTCCACTATGTATATCCCTAATGGGTCCAAAGATGCGTCTTAAAATTTTGTTCTCAAAGGTTTGTAACAAGGCTTCGTCTCTTTTCGTTGTACTCCAGGTTTCAGAGCCATACAGCACAACTGGTCTGATCAGTGTTTTGTATATTGTGATTTTGGTGTTACGAGATAGCGCCTTTGATTTTAGTAGATGTTGTAGTGCATAGTATATCTTATTTCCAGAGTTGATTCTAGTTTGTATTTCTTCCCTTATGATGTTGGAGCAGTTGAAGATTGTACCCAGGTATTTGTATGTTTCCGTTCTTTTAATGGTCATATTATCTATTTGTATGTGGCCAGAGTTTTTAGCCATTCCGTCTCTTGAAATTACCATATATTCTGTCTTATCTTGGTTGATAACCAGCCCCATCTGTTGGGCTTTTCCCTTTAAGTGAGTCAATATTTCCAATGTCTTTTGTTCACGGACGTACTGTACAATTCACAGAGGCGTACTGGTCGGAAGAAGTCATCCTGCCTCTGCTGGCAACTGAACCTTGACCTCTGACTTGACAGGCAATTGCTCTACTGTTGGTAGGTTGTCTCATTTTAAAATGGTGTGGGAGTAGCAGATCTTCTTGTTAAAACATCCAACTTCTCAATGGCATGGCATGCGGGCAACTTTCATGCGGACCTCCCATTGTTTGCCCTTGTCTGAGATATAAAAGCCGTCCCATAGGCCTCCTTGATTGGATTTGAATCTTCCACATCTCGAGTTGTATGCGGATGTTTAACTCAGGGCCGCTCCAGCCTTCAACATGATGCTCTGGGACTACAGCTTACGGATTAACTTGACCTTTGTAAGCGGGTAAGTCACAAATGGCTATAGAAAAATAACTAAATATGATAACAACTTGAAACCAGTTTATTTTTATACATACATTGCCCCTTTATTTCTCAACATAATTTCCACCAACATTGATGCACTTATCCCATTGTTTTATCAGTCCTCCCAAACCGGCTGCATAGAACTGCGTGCTCTGTTTTCTAAACCACGTTTTCACTTCACATTCAACTTCAGCATCACTCGCGAAATGTCTCCCACCAAAGTGGGTTTCCTGTTTATGCTGACAAATGTTTGTCCCGTAAAGCGGTGCATAGCTGGGTAGAAAAAAAGTTACGATGGCGAGTCAATA
Organism: Cepaea hortensis; assembly: GCA_963921405.1. Classification (NCBI taxonomy): domain Eukaryota; kingdom Metazoa; phylum Mollusca; class Gastropoda; order Stylommatophora; family Helicidae; genus Cepaea; species Cepaea hortensis. The sequence goes on along the minus strand of OY992895.1, from coordinate 86,120,701 downwards.
AGTAGGTCACACAGTTCTGTGGAATGACATGTAAGTTAAAACAAAGCACGCAGTTCTATACAGCCGGTTTGGGAAGACCGATAAAACGATGGGATAAATGCATCAATGTTGGTGGAAATTATGTTGAGAAATAATGGGTCAATGTATGTATAAAAATAAACTGGTTTCAATTTATTATCATAGTTAGTTATATTTCTACAGCCATTTGTGACTTATTAAATTATCCTCGTAGTTAGTTGTTTTAGTTGTTCAGTGAGCCTTGTCTGCTATTGGTGAATTCCATTAGCTGTTTGATGGGTATCGTCTGTAGCTAATGAGTTTTATTAGTTTTGTGAGTTTTGCCTGTTGTGCAAGGACTCTGAACCACCTCATATGTCATGGTCGCTCAATCCACTCAAGCCTTGACCCCCATGGGCATTGGGTTGGAGTCGCGTGACGATGGAATACCTACGACCCATGAAGGGAAGATGACCACCCAGGACCTAACCTCAGCCACTCTGTACAAGCTGGGCTGAAACCTGAACCTGTGGCAAGCTGGTGTGCCTGTCCACAGATGTGCAGTTCGAGTACCGGACATGCACACAGCTCTTGTGCCTAAACTGAGAGAAGGGGATGGAAGTATGTAACAGTCCCGTGGAGATAGTAGTAAATTGGGAGGACATTCTCGACACTAGGCTCTCTATTAAATGACTCAAACCACTTGGACTTTACTGTATCTGGCTTGAAGGGTTAGACGAGGGTCTTAGAGCGGGTCCACCAGCCGACTAACAGAGTGCGAGCAGTATTCTCGCGCTGACACTTGTCTCTGCTGTCATATAGGCAGAAAAAGTCTACAAGGAAATGGAGGCCACTGATGACGTCAGCCCCAAACAGTTTGCCAAAGCTATGGAGAAGCTGGAGCGAGCCTATTCAGCCTGTGTCAGACTAATTATGGTTGCCTCAGATCTCTTCGGTGAGTGTTGTCTGATGTTGGCGAGCTCTGGTAGTTGTTTATTGACCCATGTCTGCTGTTTGTGACTTGAATTGTTTGATGGGTTTCGTCTATTGCTAATGAGTTGAATTGGTTGTTTGGTGAGTTTTATCTGTTGTGCAAGGACGAAGATAATATAAAGTTAAAAGTTAGTTGTCTATCCTTTACAGGACGCCACAGTCAACCCCATCATTTTTGGGCTGATATGTGATTTATTAGCAAGTTTACGTTCTGTAAGTTGTTTGCCGATGCTTTCTGAACGACCAACACGCATACTATTGTATGAAAACCAAAGCAAGGTGGTCTGCTGCCACAGCTCTCGCAGCTATGTTTCGAACGCAGTAAAGGGGATTACGAATTGCGAAACATAAGTCGTACGAATCACACGGCGTGGACTATAAGAAGAAGAAGAAGAAGAAGAAGACATGAGGTCTGGTCCATTACGATACATTCAATTATGCTGTTGTTTGAATCTTGTGAGAATCGTATGACTGTTCATTTCTAAAGGGTGATTCTATGAATGTGATGAGATCTGTGTAATAAGTGTGAATTGTCGTCGCTAAAAGCTACGGAGTTCGTGCTTTGTGCGACGCTTTCCGTGCTGCGGAAAGAGACCGAGCCATATGGGATAAAACCCGGTGCAATGAAGTCGACCCTGTCGACTTTTAAGCGTCTTTTTATATTTACCCTTGCATGTGTTTCCTTGTTATATGTATGTTAGATATTAAGTTCTTATATGTGATGAGGAGTGCCTGGCCGAGGGGTTAGCAGCTTTCTCCGTTAACCCCGAATACTCTCGTGGTCGACGTGAGCGCACGAGAATTAGAAGTGGTTCGAGTCGTGCCAGGGACTTATGAGAGTATGGAGCCGGTCGCTCAGAAAGTGGTGGCGTGCTGATGAGCGTAATCTAGCCTAGGAATCAACATACAGCTGAAAGATGCTGGTGTTGACCGCAATATCCTGAAACAGGATGGAAACGCGGGGGAAAAAATGTGATGAGGAGTATAGGATTATACGTGGCTTCATGAAATGACGCTTGTGTCAATCGCTTTATTACCTATCATGAAAGGGATATAAGCAGGTGTGGCAGAATTAAACAAAGCAACGGTTAGGAAGCCAGAAGGAGTTGTATGCGTTCAGTCACACGTCCAAATGCTTAAGAAAGTAGCGGAAGTCGTCGGCAAAAGAAGGACTGTTGTTGCTGATTGAATGATGTTGTCACCGTGGTCATGACGTGTGTGGAATAGTTATAGATTTTATAAGGGTTCGAACCAATTAAAGTCACATGGCGATAGATCTGAACTGTAGGCTGGCAGAACCTCCAACCTCGTCCGTGCTAACGTTTTCTGCACAATGTCCGCGACATGAGGACGGGCGTTGTCGTGCAACAGAATCAAACCGCGCGAATGCATACGATGACTCTTATTCGTCATGGTTCTGTACAGCTTGTCTAGTGTGGCCTTGTAGCGGGTGGCCATGGTGTTCACACCAGGCTCTTTAAAGTCCGTTAACAAAAGCCGTTCATGGTGAAAGAAACTGCCGTCAGCATAACCTAACCGGCGGAAAGCTGTGTCTTTGATGATCCAGAATGTTTCCATTGCATGCTGGCTACTTTCCTGCTCGGTTCAAAGGGATGGCACTATGATTCCTCGCCTGTAGTTAATTCTTGTAAGTGGTGGGAAGAATTTTACACACGCGTGTAATTAATTCTTTCTGGTATGTGGTGAGAAGAACAGATCTCGTGTTTGTGGTGTGAAGAATATAGTTTGTGTATGCAGTGAATAGTATAGTGTTTTGGTATATGGTGAGAAAAACAGAGCTCGTGTATGTGGTGAGAAGAACATAGTTCTTGTACGATGTGAGAAGAACATAGCCGTTGTGAATCCACAGAGAAAGGAGACTCTGAGGGTCTCAAGAACAGAGACCTGGTCGCAAGTTCTTGCGAGTCAGACACCACAGTGTTTTCATCGGAGTCATCGGCAACAATCAGTAAGTGTTGGTGTTCTGAATGTCAAGTCTCTGATCTGGTCATCATTAATATCACCACCATCATCCTCACTATCATCACGATGATCAAATCATCAAAATCACCACCAATATCAGTGCTGGTCCCGGGTCAAAATACCCCCGCCACAGTGAAGAAGTCGCCCTCATCCTATCTTCAGAGGCAGAGAAGGCATTAATACGCAGGGAGCAGTGAGTTCTTGTATGGTCATCATCATCATCAAATGCCATGCCATGTGGCGCAGGCGTTCATGTCTCTCCACCGATTTCGGTCTTTCGTATTCTGGGTCAACTCTGCTGCCGATATTCTCCCATGCTACCGTCTCAATCCATTCAGCATCATTTTTCTTGGTCGGCCCCTGCCTCTATTCCCCTCGATCTTTCCAGTTGTCATGATGTTCTCCATTGTATATCTTCTCATCACATGACCAAAGACAGCTGTTTGTCTCTTTCTTATTGTTATATATAGTATTCTAGTTTCATTAGCCTCTTTCAGGCAATCGTCGTTAATTACTCTGGCAGTCCAATGAATTCGCAACATTAGTTTAGAAACTACATCACATTTGCTTCCCAGTTCTCTAGCATGGTAACATCAATATTTAGAACCACAGAAAGAAAAGTAGACATGGATGTTATCCAGTGTTATGTACTAACACTGATACAGATGAATTAATGAAGGGAGACGCTTGCATGGAACTTATAAGTACTATATGTAATCAAAGAAATGGTAATGTCGACATTTATAAGGGTGACATGAATACTAAGATTTGATCGGTTGTGAACAGATAAAAGTGAAGCACGGAATCGTCGTAATGTACGAACATTCAGAATTATTCACCAAGTTTTGCGCAGTGAATTAATGTATCAAAGGAGGAATGTTTTGCCGCATTAAAGAATACCCGAAGCAGCGTTGGTATCACCAGACCACAACACAGAAAATCGAATTTATATTAAGAAGAAATTGAGATACTCTATAAATGATGTAGCGGTTTATAGAGATGCAGATATACATTCAGATCACCAAGTGCTGATAAGTAAATGAAGTTGACACTCAAGGGATACATAACATCTGATAAACATCAGAATCAGCACGATGTAGGACACCTCAGAAATATGGAAACTGAGGAACACCGTATGGTCTTACTCTATAATAATTAGCAGGTCTAGCAATGGCTAGCGGAAGCATAGCGTACGCAATATTTGTGACAACAGATCAAAGCATTTGGAACCAATCGTATATAGAAGTCCTTGGGAAAAGGGAACTAGAACATAAGCATGATAACACCCGAAACACATTAACAAATACAAGAACGAAAACATATGCGTGTATAATTTATTATAAGCGGAGTTGTGTGCGTGTGTGTGTGTGTATGTGTGAGAGAGAGAGAGAGACAGAGAGAGATAGAGACATTAGTTTAGTTTAGTTAAGTTTAGTTTATGGATCAACATCACGGCACACGGGTGCAACCCATAAGTGCTCCGTTCTCCTCCTAACTCAAACCTGAGTCTGGAGAAACTCAGCTCAGTACACGAACTCCGTAGCACCGCCGAGGATCCTGAAATACTTTGGGTAGATTTTTAACTCGAAATTTTGCCCGGGCAGCGCCGTTAGGCTACTTTTTTTCGATTTCCAACTGCCAAGGGATTTTTTACGTGCGCAACAATACACACGGGCGTCCGATCTCACTACCCAGAGACCAGGGGAATTTTATTACTAGAAGTCCACGAAAAAAAATCCCGGCATCACCGGGGTTTGAACCCGGGACCTCCAGCACTCGAGGCGGACTCCATACCTCGAGACCACGCAGCCCCATACACAGGGACAGAGAGAGAGAGAGAGAGAGAGATTTATTCTACACGCGGACAGATGTATACGTTTGTGTGTCTATAATTTATTCTAAGCGGACACCAATCGAACTCGTAAAGCACCCAATGAGAAGGGCTTACAACGGAGGTCCAAGTCTTCAGAGGTCCGGCTGCATGACAGCACAAGGATGAGGGTCAAACCCCAGCCGGCCAGCAGGAAGACGCGAGTGGTGGATGTGGCAGAGACAACTGGGGTAATGACGTGACCATGCGTGGTTGTGTTTAGTGGTGGAATTTGTCTTATGTGGTTGTGTTGAGTGGTGGAATTTGTCTTGTGTGGTTGTGTTTAGTGGTGGAATTTGTCTTATGTGGTTGTGTTGAGTGGTGGAATTTGTCTTGTGTGGTCGTGTTTAGTGGTGGAATTTGTCTTATGTGGTTGTGTTGAGTGGTGGAATTTGTCTTCTGTGGTTGTGTTGAGTAGTGTCATTTGTCTTGTGTGATTGTTTTGAGTGGTGACATGTATCTTGTGTTGTGGTGGTGTTGAGTGATAGCATTTGTCTTAGCTAATCTTCTATCATTCTATTGATTGTTCCCGTCTGTCTGATCCTATATGTTGTGATTATGTTGTTTTATCCCATCTCTGCTACCTTGTATGTTAGGTTTTGTTCCTCTTCTTCTTTTTGTTCGCTCGCTTAAACTCGAGCTTAGTCCTTACACATTTGTTAAAGTAGTAAAGGACTGAGTTTTGCGTGTGGGCTTGCTTTCCCTTTTAAAGGTGTCCCTAGCCTTTCAGACGTGCCCACTCCGACTTCAGAGGTGTTTGGTTTTGTTGATTAGTCACATCTGAATGATTCATCTACACATATCAGTTATGTCCTTTTATCAAGACATAACAAAGTAGGTCCTTTTATCAATAAATATCAATTACGTTCCATTATCAAGTAATATCAGTTAAGTTCTGTTATGAAATAAAATATCGACTGTTCTGTTATAAAAATATAAATAATATTCTGTTATCACCAAATTACAAGATGTTCTGTTATTACCTAGTTGCATTATGTTCTGTTATACACAAACTCGAATGGCACAGTGGCCAGCGTGCTTATCAGCCGGCACAGAGGTTATGCGTGCGACATTTTTCGATGCAGAAAATAAAGCAGTCCAAGTGGACCCATCCTACAATGGGTGCCAGGACATACCAACGTGATGTTGACCCCCATCACTCATCCAGTGATAATAACAGGAGCACAATATACCCGGTATGCGCAGGGAATGGAACAGCGGCCTTGCCTTTCACTGACAGACAAATAGAATGTCTGTTTTCTCACATCCAAACAGACAGTTATTCTAGTAACTTCAGTACAATCAGGAACCGTTTACACTTCATCCAAACAGTTGTTCTAGTAACTTAAGTACATACAGGAACAGTTTACACTTAAGAGGGCTGCGTGGTCTCCAGGTATGGTGTCCGCCTCGAGTGCTAGAGGTCCCGGGTTCAAGTCCCGGTGAGGACCGGGATTTATTTCACTTGGACTTCTGGTAATAAAATTTTCCCTGATCTCTGGGTAGTGAGATCGGACGCCCGTGTGTATTGTTGCGCACGTAAAAAAATCCCTTGGCAGTTGGAAATCGAAAAAGAGTAGCCTAACGGCGCTGCCCGAGCAAAATTTCGAGTTAAAAATCTACCCAAAGTATTTCAGGATCCTCGCCGGTGCTACGGAGTTCGTGCACTGAGCTGAGTTTCTCCAGATTCAGGTTTGAGTTAGGAGGAGAATGGAGCACTTATGGGTTACACCCGTGTGCCGTGATGTTGGTCCATCGACTAAAACTAAAACTAAACAGTTTACACTTTATATAAAAACAGTTGTTCTAGTAACTAAAGTACGTACAGGAACCGTTTACACTTCATCCAAACAGACAGTTGTTCTTGTAACTTAAGTGCATACAGGAACCGTTTACACTTCATCCAAACAGACAGTTGTTCTAGTAACTTAAGTAAATACAGGAACTGTTTACACTTTATATAAAAACAGTTGTTCTAGTAACTAAAGTACGTACAGGAACCGTTTACACTTCATCTAAACAGACAATTGTTATAGTAACTTAAGTACATACAGGAACCGTTTACACTTCATCCAAACAGACAGTTGTTCTAGTAACTTAAGTAAATACAGGAATCGTTTACACTTCATCCAAACAGACAGTTGTTCTAGTAACTTAAGTAAATACAGGAACTGTTTACACTTTATATAAAAACAGTTGTTCTAGTAACTAAAGTACGTACAGGAACCGTTTACACTTCATCTAAACAGACAATTGTTATAGTAACTTAAGTACATACAGGAACCGTTTACACTTCATCCAAACAGACAGTTGTTCTAGTAACTTAAGTAAATACAGGAACCGTTTACACTTCATCCAAACAGACAGTTGTTCTAGTAACTTAAGTAAATACAGGAATCGTTTACACTTCATCCAAACAGACAGTTGTTCTAGTAACTTACGTAAATACAGGAATCGTTTACACTTCATCCAAACAGACAGTTGTTCTTGTAACTAAAGTACGTACAGGAACCGTTTACACTTCATCCAAACAGACAGTTGTTCTAGTAACTTAAGTAAATACAGGAATCGTTTACACTTCATCCAAACAGACAGTTGTTCTTGTAACTTAAGTGCATACAGGAACCGTTTACACTTCATCCAAACAGACAGTTGTTCTAGTAACTTAAGTAAATACAGGAATCGTTTACACTTCATCCAAACAGACAGTTGTTCTTGTAACTTAAGTGCATACAGGAACCGTTTACACTTCATCCAAACAGACAGTTGTTCTAGTAACTTAAGTAAATACAGGAATCGTTTACACTTCATCCAAACAGACAGTTGTTCTTGTAACTTAAGTGCATACAGGAACCGTTTACACTTCATCCAAACAGACAGTTGTTCTTGTAACTTAAGTGCATACAGGAACCGTTTACACTTCATCCAAACAGACAGTTGTTCTTGTAACTTAAGTGCATACAGGAACCGTTTACACTTCATCCAAACAGACAGTTGTTCTTGTAACTAAAGTACGTACAGGAACAGTTTACACTTCATCCAAACAGACAGTTGTTCTTGTAACTTAAGTGCATACAGGAACCGTTTACACTTCATCCAAACAGACAGTTGTTCTTGTAACTAAAGTACGTACAGGAACAGTTTACACTTCATCCAAACAGACAGTTGTTCTTGTAACTTAAGTGCATACAGGAATCGTTTACACTTCATCCAAACAGACAGTTGTTCTTGTAACTTAAGTGCATACAGGAACCGTTTACACTTCATCCAAACAGACAGTTGTTCTTGTAACTAAAGTACGTACAGGAACCGTTTACACTTCATCCAAACAGACAGTTGTTCTTGTAACTTAAGTGCATACAGGAACCGTTTACACTTCATCCAAACAGACAGTTGTTCTTGTAACTAAAGTACGTACAGGAACAGTTTACACTTCATCCAAACAGACAGTTGTTCTTGTAACTTAAGTGCATACAGGAATCGTTTACACTTCATCCAAACAGACAGTTGTTCTTGTAACTTAAGTGCATACAGGAACCGTTTACACTTCATCCAAACAGACAGTTGTTCTAGTAACTTAAGTAAATACAGGAATCGTTTACACTTCATCCAAACAGACAGTTGTTCTTGTAACTTAAGTGCATACAGGAACCGTTTACACTTCATCCAAACAGACAGTTGTTCTTGTAACTTAAGTGCATACAGGAACCGTTTACACTTCATCCAAACAGACAGTTGTTCTTGTAACTTAAGTGCATACAGGAACCGTTTACACTTCATCCAAACAGACAGTTGTTCTTGTAACTAAAGTACGTACAGGAACAGTTTACACTTCATCCAAACAGACAGTTGTTCTTGTAACTTAAGTGCATACAGGAACCGTTTACACTTCATCCAAACAGACAGTTGTTCTTGTAACTAAAGTACGTACAGGAACAGTTTACACTTCATCCAAACAGACAGTTGTTCTTGTAACTTAAGTGCATACAGGAACCGTTTACACTTCATCCAAACAGACAGTTGTTCTTGTAACTAAAGTACGTACAGGAACAGTTTACACTTCATCCAAACAGACAGTTGTTCTTGTAACTTAAGTGCATACAGGAACCGTTTACACTTCATCCAAACAGACAGTTGTTCTTGTAACTAAAGTACGTACAGGAACAGTTTACATTGAATAAACCGCATTGACCATATGCTGCTGGGTCCATATTGTTTACACTCCGCAGTTGATGTGGTCGGTATCAGACCGGGCGCCTTGACTCCCCACATCATGTTCTGGCGCCTTGACTCCCCACATCCTGTCCTGGTGTTTTGACTCCCCACATCCTGTCCTGGTGTTTTGACTCCCCACATCCTGTCCTGGTGTTTTGACTCCCCACATTATGTCCTGGCGCCTTCCACATCATGTTCTGGCGCCTTCCACATCATGGCCTGGCGCCTTCCACATCATGTCCTGGTTCTTTGACTGCCCACATCATGTCCTGGCGCCTTCCATATCATGTCCTGGCGCCTTCCACATCATGTCCTGGCGCCTTCTACATCATGTCCTGGCGCCTTCCACATCATGTCCTGGCGCCTTCCACATCATGTCCTGGTTCTTTGACTGACCACATCATGTTCTGGTGCCTAGTTTAGGCCAGGTCGACCTCGGAGCACAAGTTAATGTGTACAATCCGCTCAAGTTGTTCTGTTGTGACACAAATGATGTTCTTCTGTTGTGACACAAATGATGGTCTTCTGTTGTGACACAAATAATGGTCTTCTGTTGTGTAATAATGACTGTCATGTTCTTATCTATAGATGGAAGTGTCCAATACTGAATCCGAACGGCTCTTTGTTCACCCAGGAGGCAATTCTGACTTTGATCACCTGATAGGTAAGTCACATCACTCATCTGATAGGTAAGTCAGTTTGATCACCTGATAGGTAAGTCACTTTGTTCAGCTGATAGGTAAGTCACTTTGATCACCTGATAGGTAAGTCAATTTGATCACCTGATAGGTAAGTCAATTTGATCACCTGATAGGTAATATAGACCACATCCTGGAGTAGGGAAGATAAAATGACTTGGCTGGCACCTGGACGTCTTGGCAACCGTCCTGGCAAAGTTTGTAAAAGAGGAGTTACATCTCTCCATAACACAAAGTCTGGGCTGAGTTTAGAGACCATGTGTTGTCCATGCAAAAGATCCCTCTCTCGTTCTGCCTAGTTTACTCCAGAGTAAAGGTAACACCAGTACGTCTGGAACAAAACAAGCTACAGAAGCTGCCGGATCAGCAAAGCAATGCTTTAAATATCCGCCTGTCCGCGCTTCCATCCTAGACCAGTTGCCGACCAAGGCTTAGGGCCTGGTCTGCCCTGCCATGACACTTAGTCTTTAAGTTGCAATTCCTTGCACTAGGGTAAGGTTTGTACCCTTCTAATTGTGCTCCTCCACCCGAAGCCGTGGCAGAATGTGGGGTGCGAGTTTGGTGAGCGCCGCCCAATATTCAGCGCTAACAGGAAGCAGATAGTACGGTCTATTGTCATACCGTAGATCAGTCATATCTAAGACCTGACATACCAACATTCGGCGCTAACAGAAGGCAGGTAGTACTGTCTACTGTCATACGGCAGCTCAGTCATATATAAGACCTGGCACTAATAGGGAACATAAGATAGTTAATTCCGAATAGAGCAGATATAGACAGTTACTAGCGGAGATAACAACAGGCGGTAACATTTTAAGTAACAAAGATAATATAACCAAACAATGATGAAAGTAACCACAGCTTGAGACATAAAGTTGCAGGCTATGTGAAGTGTGCACATAATGACACTGTAGGGTTTGTTCTCATCTGTTTTCACAGACAAGTGACTTTATCGGTTATTGACGTGTCCTGTAGCACCGCATCTGTCTGTGTTTCTTACGTCAGTGTAGCAATATGTTCTGTTGCAGAGCTTCAGCGATTCCTGCACGGGCTAGAGAACGAGAAGCAACAGACAGATCATCCCAATCCGTGTGTCGCTAAAGAAAAAGAGCTGCCCAGCTACAAGATCCAGCGGGAGAAGGTGACCATTGTCAGTAAAGAAAACGGAGATGGTAAAGAAGCTGCAGAAGAAGCTATACCTCACAGTTTGCCTCACAGACTCAAAGTCTTGAAGTCTGCAATAGAAAACTTCAGGGACCGCAGCTCAGGGGATGAGCGTATAGCTCAAGCCCTTAATGACATCCGAGAACTGGTGCTGAAGAATAAGGATTCGAAAGATAGTTTGGGAGGCAAAGACTACCAACCTGAGTGTGAATGCAAGGATGGATACAATGCTCAGGTGAGTCCAGTATCGGATTCAGTGTCCACAGAACCCCATCTCAGGATTGGACAACTCTGTAACAGTCTAGCTGAAGACCAGGACGTCAAGGAAGGTGATGGACGTGAGCTCAAACAAGACTCGGCTGATGTCCAGAATGGAAGCAAACAAAGAGATGGTTCAGGCGTCCAGGTCACTGCTCCCCAGGCAACTGCAGGAGATGGGAATATTCAAACAAGTAAACACACTCAGGCGGCTGAGAAGGGCCAACAGGTCCATGTCCATCAAATGCAGCAAGCCTGTCCCGATCAGATGAGGGCCAAGGAACGAGGGCAGAGTCCCCAGCCTAGACAGCCCAGTCAGCACCCGACCCAAACCAGCCCTGCTCAGTCTCCGCGAGCCTCCAGTGATGACAAAGAGGACATCAATCAGATCATCGTGAACCGGATAGTTGACATGGTCAGTGCCCAGCTGGTGCCTCGACTTCAGAAGTCCGGTGCCGAAGATGGGGGTGTGTCCACTCAGCATGTCTCAGGAAGGGCAGCTGAGAATACCGGAAGGGAAGAGCCCAGCAGGACTGCAGACGGCGTTCACTCTCCCACACAGTTGGCTTGCAATTGCTTCCCTCATGCTCTGCAGCAAGGAAACTATTGTGGGAACTGTGGTCACATTCCCAAGTTTCGGCTTTACTATCCGCCTGGCCAGAATCAGCATGAACTTGAGAAGCTGCAAAGGCGGTCTCACCGCCCAAAGATGGTCAGTTTTATGGAGGATTGTGACAGTGGCTCGCAGTGCAATGCCTGGGATCCTAGATATGCTTTTGACTCCAGGCAGGTGAGCAATGACACATCCCCCACGCGTGTGACTCGACCTTTCGTGTTCAAGGAAGATGAGACAAGACAGCAGCAGAACTATCGGAGCCAGTCGAACAGCAGATACACCAGCCCACATAAGAAAGCCATGTACAACGTGCAGCAACCACCCCCGCCGCAGCGTTGCACCAGTCTGCAGCAACAACCGCAGCACCCTCCGGTGCGGAGAATACTGCACAGTGAAGACCTGTTTGTGGCCGAACATGAAGTCAATGTGGACAAAGATGAAGAGAGTGAACGAGTAGACGAGAGTGACCAGGAGGTCATGAGTGAGCGTCTGCCACACCCTTCTCAACAACAGGACCTCCTCTCCAAGAGAGTGCCTGGTCATGACTCATTTGCTTGGGGAAAGCGTCCGGCGCCCAATAGCCCATCACCGATTGAAACTAGTGAATACCTGACGATTCATCCAGCCCAGCGCTGCTCAACACCTCAGCACCAAACTACAGCTCATAGAAATGATTCCTTTGGCCGGAATTTCAATCCTGACATCCAGAAGGCATCTCAGGCAATTCCTCAGGAAAGACAATGGTTTTCATCCCCACAGCAACCATCAGAGTCTGGTTCCATGGAAGAAAACAAGGTATGCCCAAATGAAGTTAATGCCCATAGTCGGTTTCCCTATCGACATTCAGAAAGCGCACAGCTCGAGCAGACACCAGGAGATTTTTCCGATTGGCAGGCTGTCTCTGCAAGTGAACACTTCAGCCCAAACAGTGAATGGGTACAGAGCCAGCTCTCTCAAACTTCGGTGACGCCTCACTCCCAGCAGCCAGCGGAAGCACCTCGGCCATGTCCTCCCAGGATGCCACGTTCAGCAACGCCGCAGACACAGACACACCATCCTGTAGGCGGATACCCCACCAGCATGTCCAACAAAGGCAACTACGGTAACCTGAAGAACTACGAGCCGGTTCACCAGATGTCGGGGTCCAGCTGCGAAGGAAGTCCGGCCTTTAGCGGAGATGAAAAGGTAAGTGGTTCAATCCTGTTTCGCTTATATAGATTTAAGAAGACTGTAATAGGTAAGCGATACACCCCACGATAGAAGAGGACAGATGAAGCACAACTTTTATACCTAAACAAGACTGTAATATACCTCTACAGACTAGGGTACGTCCTGAACCTCAATGTAGAAGAGGAAAGACTAAACATTAATGTCATGAACGTTTATATCTCAGGGTAAAAGAGGATATGCTAGAAAGAATGTTATGTAGCTCTTTGACTCGGGGTAGAACAGGAAAGACTAAACAAGGCTGTAAGGTACTTGTGCCTCCAACGTTAGAAGAGTAAAGACAAAACGCAAATCGTGTGTAGGTGTACACCTCAGGTAGAAGATGAAATACTCAACAAGAATGTTATGTACATCTGCACCTTAGTTTACAAAAGGAACAACTTTAAAAAAGGTTAATGTACTTCGACAGAAAGTCAGAAGAATAACTAAACAAGATCTCAAGATACCCATGTATTCAAAGGTAGAAGAGGAAATATCAATACAACTGAGCATATAAATAGTTATAGTCATCATTATTCCTAACCCCGAACCATGTTTGTCGGAACATCGTCACCCTGGCCAACATCGGAGATTGAATCCAGCATCCATGTATTGCTAGATGAGAGAACTAACCACTACAACTATGTGCCTATTATACATGTATGACTGGTTGTCATTGCGCGGTTTTCTGTTTTCGTAAAGCAATCCTATAAACGAGTTGTAGTGTTGTTTTGTTTTCTAGCAATAGTTCTATAATCTATGTTCTTTTAAGTTTTTGAAATAGTTCAGTAAACAAAAACATATGTTCTTTTGTGTTCATGAAATAGTTTTATAAATCGTCTGCATTGTTTTATGTCTCCAAGAAACAGTTCTATAAACAAGAATATGTGTTGCTGTTTTATGATTCCAAGGAATAGTTCTCTAAACAAGAGTATATGATGTTGTTGTATGTTTCCAAGAAACGGTTCTATAAACAAGAGTATATGATGTTGTATGTTTCCACGAAACAGTTCTATAAAAAAGAGTATATGATGTTGTTGTATGTTTCCAAGAAACAGTTCTACAAACAAGACTATATGATGTTGTTGTATGTTTCTACGAAACAGTTCTATAACCACGAGTTCATGTTGTTCTGCCACTCAGGTACACGGAGACAACACAACATCCAGCCACGATGAGTCCGACGGGAAGGAATCCAAACCTCAACGCCCAGAAGTTGTGTGTATCGATGCCATGCAGCTCCACGCAGGTGGGTACTCTTCTCTTCTAAACGTCTTGTTTCTAGTCTTTGTGGCCTTCTTCTGTCTGTGTACCCAATTTTTGACAATTTTAATATAAAGTTTGTCGTTCGTTCCTTTTATCCAGTTTTCGGTTTGAATGAATAAAGGAGCACCTGCAGTTGTGGGTGGCCTTTGTGGCGCAGTGACTAGTATGCTGGCCTGCCGGCACGCTGGACAAGCGTTCAAGTTGGCATCAAGGCTGAGATTGCTTTCACTGACCTGGCTCTTTGGTCTGCCCACACTGACCTGGCTCTTTGGTCTTCCCACACTGACCTGGCTCTTTGGTCTGCCCACACTGACCTGGCTCTTTGGTCTGCCCAACCAAAACTCGTACCTGGAAATTTAATAGGAAGTAAAGTCTACTGATCGTTTCACTGAGTGCCATAGATTGGTCCTTATTGAGTGCCATAGATTGGTCCTCATTGAGTGCCATAGATTGGTCCTCATTGAGTGCCATGAATTGGTCCTAATTGTGTGCCATAGATTGGTCCTCATTGAGTGCCATGAATTGGTCCTAATTGTGTGCCATAGATTGGTCCTCATTGAGTGGACCTTGTAGAGTTACCATGTCCCAGCTCCCTGGTATCACCTTGTAGAGTTACCATGTCCCAGCTACCTGGTATCACCTTGTATAGTTACCATGTCCCAGCTACCTGGTGTATATTTACCATGTTTGCATGTCCCAGTTTCTATGGCACGTGACCTACTTCTCACTTACACAACACCTGCACAAACACATTACAGATGCCTCCAGGACGATCACCCTGAGTAACCTGCCGCTGGATCTCAACGAGAAGGAGTTACTGAGCATCTTTAAGAAGTACGGCCACGTCACCAAGATCTACTACATCAAAGACAGGAATACCGGCCTGTTTCAGGTGGGTCTATGTCCATCTGTGAGCAATCATAGACTGTTTCAGGTGGGTCTATGTCAATCTGTCAACCATCATGGGCTGTTTCATGTGGGTCTATGTCCATCTGTGAGCCATCATGGGCTGTTTCAGGTGGGTCTATTTCAATCTGTGAGCAATCATGGACAGTTTCAGGTGGGTCTATGTCCATCTTTGGGAAATACCGGGCTGTTTGAGGTGGGTCTATGTCCATCTGTGAACAATCATGGGCTGCTTGAGGTGGGTCTATATCCATATGTGAACAGTCATGGGCTGTTTGAGGTGGGTCTATGTCCATCTGTGAACAGTCATGGGCTGTTTGAGGTGGGTCTATGTCCGTCTGTGAACAGTCATGGGCTGCTTGAGGTGGGTCTATGTCCATCTGTGAGCAATCATGGACTGTTTGAGGTGGGTCTATGTCCATATGTGAGCAATCATGGAATGTTTGAGGTGGGTCTATGTCCATATGTGAGCAATCATGGACTGTTTGAGGTGGGTCTATGTCCATCTGTGAGCAATCATGGACTGTTTGAGGCGGGTCTATGTCCATATGTGAGCAATCATGGACTGTTTGAGGTGGGTCTATGTCCATCTGTGAACAGTCATGGGCTGTTTGAGATGGGTCTATATCCATCTGTGAACAGTCATGGGCTGTTTGAGGTGGGTCAATGTCCATCTGTGAACAGTCATGAGCTGCTTGAGGTGGGTCTATGTCCATCTGTGAACAGTCATGGGCTGTTTGATGTGGGTCTATGTCCATCTGTGAACAGTCATGGGCTGTTTGAGGTGGGTCTATGTCCATCTGTGAACAGTCTTGAGGTGGGTCTATGTCCATCTGTGAACAGTCATGGACTGTTTGAGGTGGGTCTATGTCCATCTGTGAACAGTCATGAGCTGCTTGAGGTGGGTCTATGTCCATCTGTGAACAGTCATGAGCTGCTTGAGGTGGGTCTATGTCCATCTGTGAACAGTCATGAGCTGCTTGAGGTGGGTCTATGTCCATCTGTGAACAGTCATGAGCTGCTTGAGGTGGGTCTATGTCCATCTGTGAACAGTCATGGGCTGTTTGAGGTGGGTCTATGTCCATCTGTGAGTAATCATGGGCTGTTTGAGGTGGGTCTATGTCCATCTGTGAGTAATCATGGGCTGTTTGAGGTGGGTCTATGTCCATCTGTGAACAGTCATGGGCTGTTTGAGGTGGGTCTATGTCCATCTTTGAACAGTCGTGGGCTGTTTGAGGTGGGTTTATGTCCTATGAGAAATACCGGGCTGTTTGAGGTGGTTTTATGTCCACCTATGAGAAATACCGGGCTGTTTTAGGTGGGCCATGTCCATCTGTGAGCCATCATGGGCTGTTTCAGGTTTGTCTATGTCTATCTGTCAACAATCATGGGCTGTTATGCTATGTTTTCAGGGTAGATAACTGCTATGATTTCAGGGTAGATTACTGCTATTGATTCTGCATATATTACTGCTATGAATTCTGGGTACGTGATTGTTGTTCCAGGGCAGAGCTTACGGCAAGTTCTCAAAAGCCTCAGAGGCATTCCAGGCGGCGCAGGATCTGCAGAAGTTGAGCATCGACGGCCAGGAGGTCTGTGTACAGTTGTACGTCAACACACCCTGAAGCTGCACCACCACACAAGAGGAATGTTTTTGTTCAGTCATAGAATTAATGTAGCAAACATCGTCTCCACTACATTACCATCATACCTGGGTATACCTCCATTCTATAGGAACAATGTTGTAGTTACTATCATACCTTATTGTACCTCCATTATATAGGAACAATGGCTTAGTTATCTTTGGGAAAACACAACTAACAATGTATTTGTGGTAAATCACACCTCAGGGAGTAATCATTATTTTCTTGCAATAGGATATATCATGAGGCCATTTAGTTGATCCCACAAACAAAGTAAACTGACAAATGAGTAGACACCAAGTAAATGCTATTACCATCTTGGTATTGTTCTCCTTCTTATGTTTGGGATCAACTCTAAATGGTCTACGCTTTTATGAAACTGCATCACAGAAGTGAGGTAAAATTATTGTAATGTTTCTCCAAGTTGGGTGTCATACATACAGTATAATGCATCTTATGTAATGGATGTATATCATCAGTCAACCGTGATTTAGTAAACATCATAAAACTGCTTTTCTTACATTCACATTTTTACTGTCAGAACAATTATTCATATTTCTATATAGATTATGAAGTGATACCATTTCCACTCAAACATCAAATCTCAAGAAATGAATGAATACTTTGATGAAATGTTATCATCATCTCTTATTATAGAGAATAAATATTAGCTTCCAAGAATGTTTTCACATAAACATACAAATATATATATAAAATGAAATGTGATATAAAATATACTGTTCTGTTTTGTTGTATTTTTTCCTCAATCATTATTTACTGCAGCTAGCTGTGATATCAATGCCAATATTGCAGACATTGTATATTCAATGCTGCAACAACATATTTGTTTATATATTCAACGTCAATCTGGTTTTCTATCTGAAATGTAGACTAGACAGCCAGTCTGGTGTGCTATCTGAAATGTACACTAGACAGCCAGTCTGGTGTGCTATCTGAAATGTACACTAGACAGCCAGTCTGGTGTGCTATCTCAAATGTACACTAGACAGCCAGTCTGGCGTGCTATCTCAAATATACACTAGACAGCCAGTCTGGCGTGCTATCTCAAATGTACACTACACAGCCAGTCTGGCGTACTATCTCAAATGTACACTACACAGCCAGTCTGGCGTGCTATCTCAAATGTACACTTTACAGCCAGTCTGGCGTGCTATCTCAAATGTACACTTGACAGCCAGTCTGGCATGCTATCTCAAATGTACACTAGACAGCCAGTCTGGTGTGCTATCTAAAATATACACTAGAAAGTTGAAAAACCCAACCCGAAAGATCATAAAAACAGACATGGTCGGGTATGACTGAATATTTTATCTTGGAGCGGCCTGTGGAAAGACACCGTGCCATATATATATATATAACCTGAATGAGTACAACATATGTGTATACAATCAATAGGTTAAAATCCAAAAGATGTACAACTACATGAGGTTAAAGGTAAGTGGATCTAATTAATTGCACCGGGTGATGTCCCATATGGATCGGTGTCTATCCGCAGGTCACTTAAAATAAAAATAATATTCAATCTTGCCTTGCCATGTCTGTTTATATAATCTTAGTTTTTTTTTTTTTTCAACTTAAACAGACATGGTGTTGCATTGTTGAATATTCAATGTCTGCAGTATTGCAGCACAAATGACGGCTAAATAAAGGTGTAGGTGACCCACAGGACTGATATCATGTCAGTTACAATAGGTTATTGACATCATGTAGCATTGATTTCACAGCCGACTTTAGCTACAGTTACAATACAGCATTGACACAATGCAGGCGAGATCTAGCACTGATTTACTATGTAGGTGATGTTATCAGCTGCAGTAATCAAACACAGTTACTTGTAGAAATTGTGTTGATATCACATGTAACTGACACGGTTAATACTTTATATTTCCTCCCATAGAACAAAGAGAATCTTAACACAGTGCACAAATCTCCACCCATAGACCACACAAGGAGAATCTCCTCCCATTGACAACACGCAAATTTCATTTGATCAGGTCTTGTAGTATAGCAGATCTGAAGATAAAATTAATATACCATTTCAGAACTGTAGACAAATTCAAATATAATATACCAAAACTTTATGACAGAGTCAAATATAATATATCATAAGTGTAGGACAAAGTCAAATATAGTATATCATAACTGTATGACAAAGTCAAATACAGTATATCATAACTGTAGGAGACAGTCAAATATAGTATATCATAATTGTAGGAGACAGTCAAATATAATATATCATAACTCTAGGAGACAGTCAAATATAATATATCATAACTGTAGGAGACAGTCAAATATAGTATATCATAACTGTAGGAGACAGTCAAATATATCATAACTCTAGGAGACAGTCAAATATAATATATCATAACTGTAGGAGACGGTCAAATATAGTATATCATAACTCTAGGAGACAGTCAAATATAATATATCATAACTGTAGGAGACAGTCAAATATAATATATCATAACTCTAGGAGACAGTCAAATATAATATATCATAACTCTAGGAGACAGTCAAATATAATAATCATAACTGTAGGAGACAGTCAAATATAATAAACTAACACTTTGAATCAAAACCAAAACTAGTATAGCAGAATTGTAGACAAAAGCCACATATAGAAGAACGATACATGAAGACCAAATATAGCGTTGGCTTGACCAATGTGAATCAAGACCCATGGCGTTGGCTTGACCGATGTGAATCAAGACCACATATGGCGTTGGCTTGACCAATGTGAATCAAGACCACATATGGCGTTGGCTTGACCAATGTGATTCATGACCACACATGGCGTTGGCTTGACCAATGTGAATCAAGACCACACATGGCGTTGGCTTGACCAATGTGAATCATGACCACACATGGCGTTGGCTTGACCAATGTGAATCATGACCACACATGGCGTTGGCTTGACCAATGTGAATCATGACCACATATGGCGTTGGCTTGACCAATGTGATTCATGACCACACATGGCGTTGGCTTGACCAATGTGAATCAAGACCACACATGGCGTTGGCTTGACCAATGTGATTCATGACCACACATGGCGTTGGCTTGACCAATGTGAATCAAGACCACACATGGCGTTGGCTTGACCGATGTGAATCATGACCACACATGGCGTTGGCTTGACCAATGTGAATCAAGACCACACATGGCATTGGCTTGACCGATGTGAATCATGACCACACATGGCGTTGGCTTGACCAATGTGAATCAAGACCACACATGGCATTGGCTTGACCGATGTGAATCATGACCACATATGGCATTGGCTTGACCAATGTGAATCATGACCACACATGGCGTTGGCTTGACCAATGTGAATCAAGACCACATATGGCATTGGCTTGACCAATGTGAATCAAAACAGTGTAAAAGATGAAATTACCAGGGTTTACTTCCAGCCTTGAGCTTGTCTGACATCTTTGATGGTCAGGGTGTCATTGAGCGGAGCCCGGCTACTCGGCACTAGGGCAGTGGTGGTCAGCAGCGGTGTGGGCGATACCTGAGAGTTGGCACTGCTCACTGACCGTAGGTCAGTACTCCTGGAGCTGTGACTGCAAACAGACAAAACAAAATACAGATTGCACTTTTTCCGTCAAAGGTTATGGGGAGGAATATTTGACGTTCCAGCGCCCGACGGGTGGCACAGGATACTGTCATTCCGTGTGATTGTACATTGTCTTTGATGTCGTCAATACATTTTCTTTCCGGACGTTCTCTTGCTCTCGTATCAGATCTTTGATGTAATGCCAGTGCTGGTAGTTGATGGTGTTGCATTCTAACGAGATGGCCAAACCATTGATCTTCGGCCTTTCAATATATGGTACAATGTCCCACTGTCTGTATTTTAAATCGTTTCTTACTTGGTCTCGGATAGTCAAGTTGGCAGCTCTCCTCAAGCATTTCGTCTCGGGTGTTGATGTGTCGTTATACAAATATAAAAACGAGACATACAGGGTTCTTTGGTCGTGTACTGAGACGATAAGCATTGGGAAACATGGTGACAACTGGAAAGATAAGTCGGAGAAGAGGCAAAGACAGCTTGAGCTGGGTGGACTAAGACGATGGCATGGAGGAATATCATCAGCAGGGTTGACTCAGAATGCCAAGGACCGAGATCTGTGCAGAGCCATGAACGCCTACGCCAGCTGACATGACACAAAATGGTATCTTCTCGCTGTTCTATTTCTGATAATCCTGTTTCTACCTTTCCAGAGTACACGGGTGATAATCTGCTCTGAATAAAACTGATCTACTCTTTGTTTCTGCCTATATCTTTGTGCACCACCCTGTCACTATCCGTTCACAATAATTGTGACTGGCACTTTGCCGTTTTGACAGACGATAGTTTGTTACATTGTGCTTCACAAAAAAAAGGCATAATAACCTCTTCACAACACACAGCCTGGGCTAATTTATGGAGACCATGTGTTGCCCATGCAGCATGAATCCTCTCTCGGCCTGCCTAGTTTACTCCTGAGGAATGGTAACACCAATACATCAGAAACAAGACAAGCTGTCGGATGAGCAAAGCAATGCCCTGACTGTCGGAGCTTCCATCCTAGACCAGTTGCCGACCAAGGCTTAGGGCCTCGCATGCGCTGCCATGACAGTCTTTAGGTTGCTTTTCCTCGCACCAGGATAAGGGTTGTACCCTCCCAATTACGCTCCTCAGCCATAACCAGTTCGCATAATGTGGGGGTGTCGGGTTTGTTGAGCGCCGCCCAACATGTGGTGCTAACATAAAGCAGGTGGTACCATCTATTGTCATACAGTATGCTTACAGTAATACACAGGAGATAGACCAAGCAACGAAAAAACATGTGCTTTTATTGGACTTACTTGTGTGAGGGCAGAGATTTTAATCCTAGTACTGGCGACCTAACAGCGGTGAGGTTCTTCTCCAGGTTGTTAACCAGTTGCCCTACATTTAACTTTTCCTTTTTAACAGTGACCGTCAGGACATTGTTACTGTGTCTAGAACCACCCTCAGTATCACGAAAGACACCCCTGAGTGGATCGTCAGTACACGTCTTTCTATCAACTGTTTCTTCATCTGAGATGCTATATCGCGCTTCACTGTCTTGATTTGTTTTGCTGTTGCCTGAAGGACAGGTTGTCTCGATTGCAGGTTCTTTTTGTCTAAATTTACTGCTGGTGTTTTGTTGTAATTGTTCTGTTGGTGGTGAAGATCTTGGCTGTGGCGACGAAGCAACTGCAGCAGATCTTGTAGTTAAAGTGTTGATAGTAATCGATGAGTTGGGTTTATTGCCACTCGTGGATAAAGTGGAGGCGCCACTTGTAAATAAAGTGGAATTGTCTATGTGGATAATTCTATTACGTGATGGAGAAACAGCTGGTGCTGGAGATGAAGCTGCCGCGCAAGTTGACCACGAAGGATGTGGCGATACGTAAGCATGCTGCACAAACGGAGATTCGAGCTGAGACCCGCAATGTCCGTGCTGATGCTGATGGTATGGGTGCCTTCGAGCAGTCAGCGGGAGTTTAAGTCCACTATCTGGGCTGGTGTTGTCATTGATGTTGTTATTATGGTCCCCTGGCCTGTATGTAGAAGGACAAATAAATCAATACAGCTCATGGTTTCACGCAGAAAACAAACTTGCCAGAAAGTATTACAACAGTGGGGGGGGGGGGGGGGTGTTGTATTTGGGTGAGTATGGTGTGTGTTGTGTGTGGGTGAGTATGAGTTTGTGTGTGTTGTATGATGGTGAGTATGAGTTTGTATGTGGGTAAGTATGAGTTTGTGTGTGTTGTATGTGGATGAGTATGGGATTGTATGTGTGTTGTATTGTTGGCTTGTATGTGAGTACCCTACCAATGCTAACTATAATGTATTCAGTAAATTCTTTTATATTTTAACAAATCTATGGCTTGTAAAGGTCAACAAAACAAATTAATATTTAAAATGATGTATGAAATGCTGTACAAAATGATGTGTAAAATTATGGATCCTTTGAATAACCTTTGATTTTGATGACCGTTGCTATGGTGATGACCCTGTGCAGAATGCACATATTTCCAGTGACCTCTGACCTCTTCCCAGGGTTCACATTTGTGTGGGTACTGGTCTTGTAAATTACCTGTCAGATAGATTCAGTATTTGTATAACATTACATGTGGATGAGAAACTAAGAGCAGATTATATGTCAAACTACTAATAGTCAACTGAAAAGAATGCTTAAACAAGATTTTAGGTATGCTGACGATACGTCTTACTAACATGAAGCGAGCAAGAGTTACAAGACCTAGTGGAACAAGTAAACAGCACAGTGCAGAATGTGGCTTAGATATTAACATCCAAAAAACAAAAACTATGATAATTAGTAATGAGAAGGACTGGTCATCAATGAACTTCATAGTTAACGGGGAGATACTGGAACAAGTAACAAGTTTCTCCTATCCTGGACAAGTAATAACAGATGATGGCAGAAGTGAAACAGAAATAAAAGGGAAAATAGAAACAGCCAAAAATGTCTTGAACAACATGAAATCAGTATTGCCAATCTGAAGGGTTTCTGTTCAAATCCCCGGCATATAAAAGATTTAGCTTCCATGGTTCTACATTTGGTAGTTAGGAGAAGAAAGGAGCTCGCCCCAACCTCTTAATAACATGACGCAGTATATACCCGAACATAACATTTCATATCCCAACTCTAAAATCTGCTGAAAGGTTTGCCGTTGTACAAATCGAGTACCAATTGTGTGTATGGGAAAGTAAACAAGGCTTGAAGAATACTGACAGTTATAATCTTTTGGGTCATGACTTTCTGGGAATAAATAATGTGGCAGTTTGCACTTGCTTTCCGGCATCCATACAGCTGTGGACATTGCCCAAATCAAGGAGGTTCTTCTTGTGTGATCACTGCGATGAGACTAGAGCACTTATGTGATATTTAGGGAAAGGAGGGACCCAAGCCTTAATAGACGTAACTCAGTAAAAGAGCCGGCTTCCGCTGGGAGCGTGCAGGAGGGCGAGTCTGAAAGCTGTGAACGGGGTAGCAAGGAGTCTGCTGACAGGGTCATAGCCAGCCACAGAGGCGGAGGTGCAGACTGATGAGGTCAACTACCGGGGGGAGAAGCAGGCTTTGCCACGGTCAGTCATGGTGCAGTGTCAACGCTGGTAGATGCACCGAATGCATCATGTTCGCCCTCTGAGAGCGGGATGGTTTCAAGGCAGACACTCTTAGCAATGTTGATAAGGGAAATGTACGATCAGAAATGTGTCTAAGGTGTCAATGCATGACCGGGGAGAAACAGCCCAGAGTTATGACCCTGACAGGCCCGCCCCCTGATAGTGCCAAGAATGTATTTAAAGGCGCCGAAACATTCGGCGAGGGGGGTCCTTTTGTGATAATCAGAAGCCTCCTGTCGAGCTGGCTTCGCGGCAGAGTTTTTACTTCTTCCTCTTCTTCTTTCGTTCGCTTGAAATATGTCTATATCTGCAATGTTGTCTCTTGTATGAATTTAACTGTCTTTTTCAGTTCACACAGCGGTCCATAGAGTTTATCTTCCACTGTCGTCTCTCTAGGCCAGAAGGTTTGCCTAGATATGTTATATTTTGGGCAGTCTTGGAGTATGTGCTCTGCTGTCTGTGACGCCAATCCACATGTACACATGGCTGTTTCACCAATCTTAAATTTTGTATACATGTGGTTGTGTAATCTATTGTATCCTGTTCTGAGGCACAGAAGAATGACTTGTTCTGGTCCGTCCATAACGTGGTAGTCATTTTGAGCAGGTACTACTATTCATTTGACACTGACAAGATCCTGACGAATCAGAAATGTGTGATCATGTGGTCAGAACACGTGATTGCTCCATTTAAAATTGTCTTCCATCTGCTTGCAATCAGTTCATGGCATCTTAAGTTAGTTACATTGCCTTTACGGGACGTCGCAGCAACTCCAGGATGCTTTGACTGTATGTGATTTCTTGGCAAGTTTACCTTCAGTAGTTTGCTATTGCTTTCTGAACCACAGGCACTCATACCACTGTATGAAAACCAACGCGTACGTTCTGCTGCCAAAACGTGCACAGTTGTGTTTGAACTCGGTATGCGGGATTATGAATTGAGTCTGTAACACCTTCGCCACGGAGTAGGCTTCTTTAGGATATTTCTTTTAGTGTGTGTTTGTGTCGGTCAAATACAACGACTTGAGTCTACATACATTCACTTATGTTGTAGCTAATGTTATCAGTCGATCACTGGATCATGTTACCAGTCAGTCACTGACTAATGTTATCAGTCATTCATAGCTACAGTTATAAATCACTGGCTAATGTTATCCTTCTATCATAGGGTAACGTTATCAGTCTATCACTGGCTAATGTTATCAATCACTACCTAAAGTTATCAGGTAACTAATGTTATCTTTTCGTCACTGGCTAATGTTGTCAGTCATTCACCGACTAATGGTCTCAATATTTGTCAACATATCCCATACCTGCATGAATATAGCACGTCTTGACGCTGAGATCCACATGAGCTGGGCTTGTATTAGACATGCTATCCACGACCCCGTGCCGGTATCCACTGACCCCCACACCGAGGCACCTGCACTCATCCACGGCCTGGGGATCCACCAAATCCACATTTATCTCAGCAAGGCTTCAGTTAACAGAATTCACAAACCACACTCTCCACCAGCGCATATCTAACCCATCGACTCCATCGATCAAACTCCACTTTTACCAGTTCCACAACACCAATCTATTTCTATATATAACTCAAGCAAACACTCCCATTACATATATTATACGACTATTATCATTATATCTAATACCTAAGACCCATTAATTCAAATCCATTGACACAACTAAAGTAGATTGATTCAATAACCTCTACGCCACTATCCAGTTGCAACACTTCACTGTTCAAACTCCATTACCTCAACTTCACTAGCTCAACTTCACTACTCAAACTCCACTAGCTCAACTTCACTGCTCAATCTCCACTACCTCAACTTCACTGCTCAATCTCCACTACCTCAACTTCACTGCTCAAACTCCACCACCTTATCTTCAGTGCTCAAACTCCACCACCTCATTTTCAGTGCTCAAACTCCACTATATCATCTTCAGTGCTCAAACTCCACCACCTTATCTTCAGTGCTCAAACTCCACTATATCATCTTCAGTGCTCAAACTCCACCACCTTATCTTCAGTGCTCAAACTCCACTATATCATCTTCAGTGCTCAAACTCCACCACCTTATCTTCAGTGCTCAAACTCCACCACCTTATCTTCAGTGCTCAAACTCCACCACCTCATCTTCAGTGCTCAAACTCCACCACCTCATCTTCAGTGCTCAAACTCCACCACCTTATCTTCAGTGCTCAAACTCCACTATATCATTTTCAGTGCTCAAACTCCACTATATCATCTTCAATGCTCAAACTCCACTATATCATCTTCAGTGCTCAAACTCCACTATATCATCTTCAGTGCTCAAACTCCACTATATCATCTTCATTGCTCAAACTCCACTTTACCAGTTCCACAACCTAGATCTATTTCTATTTCTACCTCCCGCAAAGACTCGGTCACCGACATAAAACTGCGCACAGCAACATGAACCAGGTTCCTGAGAAATTCGACGAAATGCAGCAGAAATTCACTCACACACAGATAATTCTGACAGGAACCTGGTGAATTCATGTCAGTTTTCAGCATGCAGCTTGCTTTCAAGCAGATTTCATGCATCGACTGAACTGAAGAAGTGAAAACATTCTTGAAAAGAGTCAGTCGCAGGAACAGAAGGATGAAAAGTCGAGCTGGCGACGGCAAGCGATATTGCCTCCAGGGCGAATGTTGAACGATATAATATTTTAGAATGTGAAGTTAGATGAGATAGTATATGACATGGAACTCCCCCACACCCCCTTTCTGTTAAGTAGTGATTTAAACAAGTGTGTTGTTTTTGAGTGATTTCAGAATGTGCAGGAAGAAGTTGAAAGCCCACATGGTATTGTATACCAAATACAATTATAACTACAGCTATAACAAACAGAATAAATCCCAGGATTACATCGAATAAATATACATGGAAAACACCAGATCGGGGACCTCGGACACGATCCCAAGAGTGTCCCACTAACACTGTCCTGTCCCACTAACACTGTCCCACTAATACTGCCCCATTAACACTGTCCCACTAACAGTAATCACGTGCACACGACACAAGCTTAAGCAGAGACCGGAACGACCCGACCCCAATTATAACCATGTGCTAACGACCTTCACCATCAGTCAATATCCTACCGACCCCTGGCAAATTAGTTATGGTCACTTGTAGCACAAGAGACAAGATTTGCAGATAATAAGAGTAAACAAATGAGGCAAGAAGGAAACAGCCGGAAACTTACTACAGACACGCTGTTTTCTGATGCCCTTCTGTCTGTTTGTTTGACTTTGTGATCCGACAATCTCTGGTAAAAACAAAAGACAACATGTGTATGTGTTAATTACAAGTTATAGTTTTATTTCATTCTATCACTGCCAGTCAACTCATCACACATATGTTAGTTATTTCACACAGACATTGAGAAGAACAGTTCACACAGACATTGAGAAGAACAGTTCACACAGACATTGAGAAGAACAGTTCACACAGACATTGAGAAGAACAGTTCACACAGACATTGAGAAGAACAGTTCACACAGACATTGAGAAGAACAGTTCACACAGACATTGAGAAGAACAGTTCACACAGACATTGAGAAGAACAGTTCACACAGACATTGAGAAGAACAGTTCACACAGACATTGAGAAGAACAGTTCACACAGACATTGAGAAGAACAGTTCACACAGACATTGAGAAGAACAGTTCATACAGACATTGAGAAGAACAGTTCACACAGACATTGAGAAGAACAGTTCATACAGACATTGAGAAGAACAGTTCATACAGACATTGAGAAGAACAGTTCACACACATACAAACGAAAAGGTTCATACACACATAACAACAGTTCACACACATACAAAATAAAAGGTTCATACACACACAACAGTTCACACACATACAAAGGAAAAGGTTCATACACACACAATAGTTCACACACATACAAAAGAAAAGGTTCATACACACACAACAACAGTTCACACACATACAAAAAAAAAAAGGTTCATACACACACAACAATAGTTCACCCACATACAAAAGAAAAGGTTCATACACACACAACAATTCACACACATACAAAAGAATAATTTCAAAACACTTACACAAGAACATTTCACACACATACGAAAGAACAGCCCAACACATACAAAAGAACAGCCCACACACACATACAAAAGAACAGTTCACACACAAATGTTCATCAAGCGGACCCCCCCCCCCCCTCCCCCCCGTATCCACATCTTTGTGTGTATTGGTGTTGCACCGGCACCTTGCCGTGGCACTTTGCCGTTGTAGAGACCATGTGTTGCCCATTCAGCATGATCACTGTCTCGGCCTGCCTAGTTTACAGAGGAAAGGTAACACCAATACATCTGGAACAAGACAAGCTGCAGAAGCTACCAGATCAGCAAAACAATACTCTGTTTTGCCCTACCATATTTAATCTTAGGCTGCATTTCCTCACTCCAGGAAAAGGTTTGTACCCTCCCATTTGCGCTTCTCCGCCCGAAGCCGTTGGCACAATGTGGGGTGTCGGAAATGGAGAGCGCCGCCCAACATTCGACGCAGGCAGTGCCGTCTGCTGTCATACGGTAGCTCAGTCATGTCTAATACACCGACCTGTGTTGTGATGTTACAGCGATGATAATCTTGGAGAATGGAACTGGACACTAACCTTAGCTGCACGTTCAAGACTCCTCTCCTCTGTAAAACAGGGAAATCCTCCATTGTGTCTTCCGTCATACTTGCTGACAAACCAGGACATTCGTTGGCTGGAGCGGCGAGTCTCTCCGTTCATCTGAGAGGTGGGCGTTTGGAAAATAGACATGGTTAAGTCATTCTCGCATCGTGTCTATTGAGACAATTCTATATATCTAACTATATCATGTGAGTGTCAGTTGCATGTCCTTAACAGAATGTCTCAGTCAACCCCAGTATCTTTTAGATGTTTGCGATTTACTGAGCAAGTTTACGTTCAGCAGTTTGTCATTGCTTTCTGAACAACCGACGCTAATACTACTGTTAAAAATAAAACATAATACATTGTACTTTCCGATTGCATGCAGCTGTGGTTTCAAACCTGGTATTCGGAATTACGAACCGCGTTAGCTACCCCTACGCTAAAATAGCCGACTACTGTGTGGTAGCTGGTAGAAATTTATTATCATCATAATCGTTTTCATGGTCATCACTATTGTCATTATCATTGGTGACATGAACCTCTTCAAGGTTGTCATCATCCTTATTGTCATCATCAACACATTTTCCATCATCTTCCTCCTCCTTATCATCAACAAGATCATCATCATCATCATCATCATCATCATCATCAGTTATCAGTTGGCTCATCTTCATTGCACTCCGGACAGGTCCATAGGTCATCATCATCAACATCAGATCCATTATCGTCGTTGTAGTCATGGTCCTCATTGTAGCTATAGTAATCATTATCATCTCTACAATCATCATCATCAGCATTGTCATCAACAGCAGGTTCGCATGCACATCTCTACTGATCAACTAACTGTAACGGTCTCAACTAAATGCTAAGCGTTAAGCTACATATAGTTAACATGTTAGATTGGTATAATTAACATTTAAATTGCGTATAGATAATAAACTGTTAAATCAAGCAGTCAACTATTAAATCAAGTATGGTTAATAGTTAAATCAGGGGTAAGTCAACAGTAGCACCAAGAACACAGTTATATCAGGGTCCAGTTGAAAATGTAATCAAACTGAGTTAACTGTCAAATTATATATAGCTAACAGTTCAAAACAGGTATAGATAACTGTTAATTGGAGTTTAGTTAATTGTTAAATGGGGTATAGTTAACTGTTAAATTGGGGTATTGATAAATGTGGTATAGTTAACTGTTAAATGGGGTATAGTTTAATGGGGTATAGTTAACTATTAAATCTGGTATAGTTAACTGTTAAATTTGGTATAGTTAACTGTTAAATGGGGTATAGTTAACTGTTACACAACATATAGTTAATTCTTATGAAAGTTACATTTGTAGAATTATTCTTCCTCTTGCTCCACGATATGTTAAAAATGTTTCTGTAAATGAATTCAAGCGCCCCAGTTTTGCCCCTCAATAATTGCCAGATGATCCATGACTCACATTTAAAACATATGATCCCAATAATATTCTAACGTCAGTGACAATTAAACGATTATGTCTTGACTCTCCAATCAAACATTGCAAGAGGTACACAATATAACGCGAGATCCGTGTATATAATGTGACATCCGGTTAGTGACGCGTATAAAATGACATCTGGTTAGTGACGCGAATAATATGACATCCGATTTGTGACGCGTATAATATGACATTCGGTTTGTGACGTGTTTAATGTGACATCCGCTTGGTGGCGTGTTTAATGTGACATCCGCTTAGTGACGTTTATAGTGCTCATCGAAATAAGAAACAAAAAAGTTGATAGAAACTTAATGAGGTGACATTTGATTACATGACAGTAGGAAGTATTAAAAGCTAAACATAAATTTAATATAAACATAATGTGCTAGATTATATAATTGTAGAGAGAATCAAATAATAAACTTGGATTTAATACAGTGCAGACCTGATAAGGCGAGCTCAAGTGGGACCCAAGAAATAGTTCTTCTTATCAGAATTTCCTCTTATAAGAGTTCAATCATATAGTAACATTTACAAAGTAAAATACAATACTGTTCTTCACAACACAAATTCGCCACATCCGAGATCGCCTCAAGCGGTTTGCACTGTAAAAACAAAATGTGCTAGATTGTATGATCGTAGAGAGAATCAAATCGTAAACATTGAGTTAATATAAACCAAATGTGCTAGATTATATGATTGTAGAGAGAATCAAATAATAAACACAAAATTAATATAAATAAAATGTGCTTGATTGCATGGTCGTAAATAGACTCAAATCCTAAACGTGGAGTTAACGAGAGCTCATTCTGTGCCGGGCGCAGTTTGTTTAGTTGTCCCAAAAGCAGTTTCTTGCCATGAGTCGGTGATGTAACAGCAACATCATATTGTGTAGCCTGAGAGCAAGGAGGAACAGGTGATCAATCTTTGCCTCACTTTAGCCAGCGACCAGCTCTGGCGGCGAAACGCGTTCGGTCGTGTTCATAACATTACTAGCGCAGCTGGTTATCAACTTCACCAGCGATTACTTGATTATAAGAAGAATGTTCGTTGTTTTTACTTAAATTTGTAAACATCACAATCATCATCATTGGTATTTGTCCATCAAGAATGATGATGACCATACATATCATCCAGTGGGGTTGAAAGTATGGAGCCGTGAGTTCTAAGATGGCTGATAAGGCCTATTTTGGCTCGAAATGTTCTTTGACAATGTGGACAAAGAATGCTTGATGTTCCAGGAGAAGGATCTCCTGCAGTGGTTTTTCTGTACAGCCTTTTCTTCACAGCTCTTGCAGTCCTGGTTGCCTCACATATGACTGCACCCTTGCGTAATGATGTACGCCATGAATTTCGATCTCTGGCTGCAGTCTCCCAGGTGTCATGATGAATTCCAAAAGCTGTTAGTGAGATCAGTCTTTAAAGCGTTTCCTCAGGCCGCCTTGAGAGCGTTTACCACGACGCAACTCGCCGTAAACAGTTTGTTTAGGGAGCCTGTGATCTGGCATACGAGTCAAGTGACCAGCCCAGCGAATCTCATTGTACATTAGTAGAGTGTGGATACTGGGCATGGGCGCTCTTTCTAGGACTTTAGTGTCTGGAATCTTGTCTTGCCATGTAATCTTCAATAGCTTCCTTAGGCGGACTGTGTGGAAGTGGTTTAATTTCCTGGTGTGTCATCATTAGGCCAGGCGCCTGGTGTTGGCGTCATCTGATAACTTCCCCCATTGTCTTCTGTTCTCAACATCTGTCTTCAACTCCACGGAAGTCTGTGCCATAATGTGCGTACAGCCTTGTGGGATGGATTTATTTCTTCGACATCCACGTTTTGTTTTGTTTTTGTCATGGATCAACCCACCTGCGTTTTTAGTAACATATATCCGTGTTTCATAATGCCACAAAGACAAGACAATTTGTTTGTAATATGTTTGTAATGTGTTTGTAATATGTTTGCAATATGTTTGTAATATGTTTGTAAACATGAGACTGTTCTTGTTGGTTATGCATGTCTTCTCGGAGAAGGAGTTTTCACTCTTGCAGTTCAATACACAGGCATTGAGATCACGTGATCCCTGGAAAGCGATTGCATCTATGACAGCCAGGTTGATATAGAGCCCGTTCTCTCACCCTGCGACCAAACCACCATCTCCACCTGGTCTGTGTTGAAGAGTAGATCTCTCCTCCTCCTTCCCAAAGTCAGAAACCAACGAGAGAGTGCAGAACTCATTCTGGGAACTTCACGTCAATGGAGAATCACATTAGGATGTAACTAGGTCAAGGTTCACCACATGACATTGGACTGTCCAGGTTGGGAATGTTTCCCGTACGTCGTCGGTGTCTCATAACCGCTAACTCCAACCCGACAGGGCGTCTCTGTGGCCGAGTGGTTACGCTGTCTACCTCGCTCTCCGAGGTTATAGGTTCGATTCCGGGGTACGTCTTTCAGTTCACGAGTGTAATTTTCTCGGAGACTTCGTCGCTGGAGACCGAAACAGAGTCTTATGGGATCAATCCCGGTGCAATGAAGTCGATTCTCTTGCATTTGAAAGCCTCGAAGTCCAACCCATTGCTCGGGGGGGGGGGGGGGGGGGGCAACAGTGCTGAATACTCAGGTGTGCATTTGTCATCATCATCAAGTGCATTCCAGCTGGCGTAGGCGTTCATGTTTCTCCACAGATCTCGGTCTTTGGTGTTCTGGATCACCTCTGCTGATGCTTGTCCTCCATACCACCGTCTCAATGCATCCAGCATCATTTCTCTTGGTCTGCCTCTGCCTCTCTTCCCCTCAATCTTTCCAGTTGTCACGATGTTCTCCAATGTCTCTTTTCTCATCACATGACCAAAGAAAACTGTTTGTCTCTTTCTTATTGTTGTATATAGAGTTCTAGTTTCATTAGCCTCTTTCAGGCAATCGTTGTTAGTTATTAAGGCAGTAAGGCTTCACAACATTCGTCCCAGGCACAACATATATATATATATATTGCTTCCAAGTTCTTCCTAATTTGTTCATTTACATTCCAAGATTCACTTCCAGACAGTAAAACTGGTTCTTCATAGCACTTCAGTACTGTCTTTCTTACATTCAGTGATAGTGGCTTATTGCATAAGATATTCTTCATTTTCTGAAATGCAGCTTTTGCTTGCCCTATTTTGTTCTTAATCTGTGTTGTGCATCTTCTATCTGATGTTATAATGTATACTTAAAATAGGAAAGTTAAAACAAATAGCATAACACTGCAAAAATTAATATACCAGCGAGATATGCATTTGGTGTTTGAAAATAAGAAGGGACATATCTACGTTAGAAACTAACTGGGGATTAATGTAATATCCACAGAAATGAAAGTATAATTAAAAGTAAATAGAGTGAATATAACTTTACATCAATGACTAAATGAGTGATTCGAACTGACGATAATATACAATATTTGTGTATTTATACCTGTTTGGTATGCCATAGTTCAGAGCAAACAAAGTTATGTTCCTCGGGTCGACAGGTGGCGCTGAGTGCTGGAAGTGCCTGGACATATACACCAATCAACACACAGAGATATTTAACATTACAAAATAACACTGAAGGTCAACTGTACATCTCTGCAGTGTTAACGACTTTAGTTACACCGACATGAATCATAATATGCCTTATTACATAGGAATGGTCCACGACCTTCTGTCTCGTGTGCTGTTAATCTTCTTATAGTTGTGGCTTTCGTGATCATGTTTGTCCACAACTTTCTATCTCTCCTGCTTCCAATATTACTATAGTCCATGCCGTGTGGCATTGGTGATCATGTCTGTCCACAGCCTTCTGTCTCGTGTACTGCCAATCTTCTTATAGTCCATGCCGTGTGGCGTTGGTGATCGTGTCTGTCCACAGCTTTATGTCTCTTGTGATGTCAGGCATATTTTATCCCGATGTTGCTCCATGCCATGATGTCAAACTGTCCAGAATCTCCTTTTCTCGTTTCCCTCTGCCTCTTTTTTTCCTATTTTGACGACATACTCAAAGAATGTGGACTGTTATTATTTTTTTCTGATGCAAATAACCAGTTCTCTGTGTGAGGTTAAATCGTATAGTCCCTCACAGCAGATGTGTGAGTGAGTAATCCTTTTGGATCCCAGCCCTCGCGTCATGTGTTCCCTTTCTATTTACATTTGGTCAGAATCTACGAAAGAAATATGTCTTCTGTACTGACAACTTCAACTGTGAATTTAGTCACATGTGATGTAGTCTTGAATATTTTCGTTGTGGTTTTACTACTCCTTCAGCTCCCTCTTCAGCTCCTCCTTTAAAACATTCTTGGAGTTGTTAAACTGGTGAAACATTTAATTACAACCAAGGGTAAATTTCTTGGAAGACTGAGTTGTAACCCCTACATCTAATGCATTGTTCTGGTCGTGTCATTCCGGAGACAGGATTGACTTTGTTATAACCATACACGCGGATGTCAACACAGACGTGTCCAGTCCACAACAAGGGAACACATGAGTAATATATATATATATATACATGGAGCTTTTACGGGTAGTTGTTTCCGAATGACTGTTATTTCTGTGCTGATGAAAGCTTTGGCTGCAACGTCTATTTTGTCACTTGTGAACCTGTTCTAGGAAAGCTTACCCTGTACTTCTCCTCTTTATTCTCTGTGTTTTTATTTTCTTGTGTGTGTGTTTGTTATTGATTTATTTTATTCTGTGTCTGTAACAGAGTGATGTTTTCTGTTGACCCAGTACCGAAGTATTGCAAGTACTTGGCTGTACTGCGGAGAACTTGTTCTCCTCTCCAACCCTAGAAGCCGGTAAGACTGGCACTTGACTTTACATCTGTAGACGGGTATAAGTTGATGTCACTAGCGCATGATTCAGGGTTGCACAAACAGACAGGTTGAGACTAGGTCCAGCTGGGTCATGTCCCCTCCAGGTGTTAGAGACTAGGTCAGCTGGGTCATGTCCCCTCCAGGTGTTAGAGACTAGGTCCAGCTGGGTCATGTCCCCTCCAGGTGTTAGAGACTAGGTCCAGCTGGGTCATGTCCCCTCCAGGTGTTAGAGACTAGGTCCAGCTGGGTCATGTCCCCTCCAGGTGTTAGAGACTAGGTCCAGCTGGGTCATGTCCCCTCCAGGTGTTAGAGACTAGGTCCAGCTGGGTCATGTCCCCTCCAGGTGTTAGAGACTAGGTCCAGCTGGGTCATGTCCCCTCCAGGTGTTAGAGACTAGGTCCAGCTGGGTCATGTCCCCTCCAGGTGTTAGAGACTAGGTCCAGTTGGGTCATGTCCCCTCCAGGTGTTAGAGACTAGGTCAGCTGGGTCATGTCCCCTCCAGGTGTTAGAGACTAGGTCCAGTTGGGTCATGTCCCCTCCAGGTGTTAGAGACTAGGTCAGCTGGGTCATGTCCCCTCCAGGTGTTAGAGACTAGGTCCAGTTGGGTCATGTCCCCTCCAGGTGTTAGAGACTAGGTCAGCTGGGTCATGTCCCCTCCAGGTGTTAGAGACTAGGTCCAGTTGGGTCATGTCCCCTCCAGGTGTTAGAGACTAGGTCAGCTGGGTCATGTCCCCTCCAGGTGTTAGAGACTAGGTCCAGCTGGGTCATGTCCCCTCCAAGGTGTTAGAGACTAGGTCCAGCTGGGTCATGTCCCCTCCAGGTGTTAGAGACTAGGTCAGCTGGGTCATGTCCCCTCCAAGGTGTTAGAGACTAGGTCAGCTGGGTCATGTCCCCTCCAGGTGTTAGAGACTAGGTCAGCTGGGTCATGTCCCCTCCAGGTGTTAGAGACTAGGTCAGCTGGGTCATGTCCCCTCCAAGGTGTTAGAGACTAGGTCCAGCTGGGTCATGTCCCCTCCAAGGTGTTAGAGACTAGGTCCAGCTGGGTCATGTCCCCTCCAAGGTGTTAGAGACTAGGTCAGCTGGGTCATGTCCCCTCCAAGGTGTTAGAGACTAGGTCAGCTGGGTCATGTCCCCTCCAGGTGTTAGAGACTAGGTCAGCTGGGTCATGTCCCCTCCAGGTGTTAGAGACTAGGTCAGCTGGGTCATGTCCCCTCCAGGTGTTAGAGACTAGGTCAGCTGGGTCATGTCCCCTCCAAGGTGTTAGAGACTAGGTCAGCTGGGTCATGTCCCCTCCAGGTGTTAGAGACTAGGTCAGCTGGGTCATGTCCCCTCCAAGGTGTTAGAGACTAGGTCAGCTGGGTCATGTCCCCTCCAGGTGTTAGAGACTAGGTCAGCTGGGTCATGTCCCCTCCAGGTGTTAGAGACTAGGTCAGCTGGGTCATGTCCCCTCCAAGGTGTTAGAGACTAGGTCCAGCTGGGTCATGTCCCCTCCAGGTGTTAGCCATTTCATTGTCAACATATTTCATCCCATTGCCCAGAGGAATTAAAACACGTCAGTAAACTAGAACAAACAAACCTCTTGTTCCGTGCAATGCTACAATTCAAAACAATATTAACTGATTCAGTGCCAAGTATCATTTGGTTGTGCCTACGCTCGCTTTGAACCCAAGCGTTGTCCATACACTGTCTTCTCCTTCTAGTGGACTGGACTGATTTTTTTGCAGAAGGATGATATATCGTCATACTAGAGTCATTGTGTTATTTTTTTTTTCTTTCTTGGTGTCTTGCACAATATTAACGCTCAGTCAATAGAACTTTATATTATAATGTTTGTTTATTTGTTTGTGAACCATGTTTACTCCAAACGTACATTTTGTTTGGCACTGATTCAGTTAAAAGATATGAAACTACAATTGCATTCTACACAAGACAAGAAGAAACAGTATTTTTAAAAGAAAATATCTATGATTAAAATGGATTATAAAAGTGAAATATGTAAAAAAAAAAAAAAAATACAGCTAGTGTGATATTAATAAAGCACGATAAAGAATAAAGAAATAGAAAAATGTGAATGTAAGCATAAAAAAGTGAAGTTTTCACCTGAATACGACCAAGGTCGGGTAGATGGTGGGGTGACTGTAAGGGGAAAGAAGTCTTGTCATTTGCGAAACACGAAACACCCATGTGTCATGCTGAATATTTGAATATTATTCTAGTTTAAGACATTGTTTTCCTCTAGCGAATTTGAATAACGAAGCAGAATTTACT
Source organism: Cepaea hortensis (assembly GCA_963921405.1). Taxonomy (NCBI): domain Eukaryota; kingdom Metazoa; phylum Mollusca; class Gastropoda; order Stylommatophora; family Helicidae; genus Cepaea; species Cepaea hortensis. The sequence continues at coordinate 86,083,474 of OY992895.1, read as the reverse complement.
GCCTGGCATATTTCGTTGCATCTCGTCGCGTATATACTGCAGAAATCACACAACATAAACTAAAGTAATTAGATAAATCCTTGAAGCTGAAATATACTACACACATATTCACACAGTAATATGAATTGTCTACTATGATAATTTTAAACTGACGACCACGTCTTTTTTTTTTGCTGAAAGTTTGTTTCTTTCAATGAATGGCAATCGCCTTTGTCATCTTCAACATGCGGCCATTTGTGTTCAACAACCGAAACCTGTTGTCCCTATCAATTACTTGACCGGTTTCCAAAATGTGCCGTCCAATCGATGACGTAGGGGATTTGCGTTGTGTAGGCTTTGCCAGGTTCCCAGCGTCTTTGTTTATTATTCTGTCAATCCACAAAAACAAAATGGTCGAACCATACCCAAGTGGATTTTGTTTCATGATTTGAAGTGAGTAAAACGGACATTCATTGGGCCACAAAGACAACAAACAGATCTATACCACGTATCTCAGTTTTGAAGAAGACTGGTTATACAGACAGAGACTGCCTGGTCAACATGACGAATAGGCAGGCTGGTCGGTAAAACGTCGGAGATCTGATCGTATCCGGCCACAGTTTGCTAGTGCATTTGCCCATGTGTTGGACCTATAGATGCCAATTTCGTCACCCAGTGACCGAGGTTTTTGCTTGGTACGACACTGCGCTTTACATTTTTTTTTCGGAATGTTTTTTAGTTGTACCCACCATAGTAAAATCAGAAAATGGCGGACGGCCGGTACTTCGGCGACTGCCTCAAGCGATAATGCGTGTGCCATTTACTGGGGATTGCATGGATAGCTGTCGCCTTCGACAATATAAACATCGCCACGGGCACCCCTGGATTATGTACCTTTTTGTTAGCCTTGATAGTTCCCTTTGTCTCAAATATAATAGTAAATTGAGAACAACTGAACACGACTGTGACTGTAAAGCAATAGCCACAAAGAATAACTAATATCACAGATCAGCACATGCACTTACAGACTTTGCCCTGCCTATATCTCCTTTCTTCTTCTCTCCTTGAGATGTCTTCCTCTCACTTTCCTTATCTCTCTGCTTCTTTGATTTTTTCCGTTCCTTTCTAGTTTTTGGCTCTAGTGGCCTCATCTCTGGCTCGGACTCGCTGTCACTGTCGCTGGAACTAAAGAATAGAACATAACAAATTGTTATTGATAATATGATTTCATTGGAACTAAAGAATAGAAAATAACAAATTGTAACTGATAATATTATTTCGCTGGAACTAAAGCGTAGAAAATCATAAATTGTTGTGCTTAACAAGATTCTTTAGGTAGTGTATTACTTAACACTTAATTTAAGAATAGATATCACTGCACTCCGGACATCCCCCCCGTCTCCCCCCCCCCCCCACATACTGTGTCTACCTCTTCAAAAGTCTATTGTTGATTATTCTAGTGACCATTTGATTCGTGTCATAATCAGGATCTTGGTAGGACCTTAGACTGAGGCGGGGAACTTGTTCTTCTCCTGCGGGCCCTTGGGATATTCATAACCTCATTCGCGGACTGATACAATTTGTCACATGACGTTCTTGATGATAATATCACGAAGTTCTTACGATGATATGTTCATGATATTGTCGTGTGATGGTCGTTGTCTAGGTAACGAATACTCCTGGTGTGTCAATGGAGATATCTAACTGTCTTGCAATATAACTCACCCCCGCAGTGCACATTCACCAGTCATTAAACAAGATTCAGTTGGCAAACATAATCCTTTATTACAGAAATAACACGGACAAACGGAACATGTTTATAAATCCAGAACACAATGTAATCCACCGAAGAGATATATATATTCCTCACAACTCTACACGCACACATCAATGCCTTCTCACGGCCTGCTGAATCTCAAATTCATAGACATTTAGTCCAGCTACTATCCAAGGCTGGATCTCCCACAATACGACCCACCCACTGGGTCGGAGCCTCTGCTCTCTATGTAACCCACCCTGGGTTTTTAGGACTGCCTTCACAGCTCGGATAATCACACAACACAGTTCTCCGTCGACCACCGGACTCCCGACTCGTTCGGTGTCTAAAACTCAACTCCCCGAAGTCTCCTGACTTCAACACACAAATACACTATCTCTCGCCCCATCCACCCTAGGGTTTTTTTTCTCTACCCTCACTATTTTATTTCTCAGGACTGGCTGTTTTTTTCCATAGCCACGTCAGTCACTTTACTGTCTCCCACTTTCACCCATTCTTTCTCATGCCCGGTCACTCAACTCATTGTCAATGACCCAGGCTTATGTCTTCACCCCCCTCTTAAAAGAAAACTTCGTTTTCAAATATTGGGAGACTAAAACTTACTAAACATGTGACCCAGACATATTGCCTGGGTAGCCCTAAGTATGGCTCCATCTCACTTTAGCTACCACCCTAAATAATACATCAAATGCTCATAGTACACTCCCATATTCCCCACACATAAATACAACCATCTTTCTATCTTGTGTACCAATGCATGAACTAATACATCACATAATAATAATCCATCATAGGAAAGCATTATACTTATGTACCCACAGGTCTCTTACTACTTCACGACCACACAATACTATTTGTGTACCGACCCTATATCAGGTGGTTCTGTTCTTGCATTAACCCTCCTCTGATTCCCGTCGATGCTGTGTCTACCTTTCATGTACCCATGACTCATGGTACCTCTACAATTACAACATCTGTTTGCTAATCCTGGTTCAGTAATGTCGCGAACACTCTTTTGACCTGACTCAACTTTCCTATCTGCATATTGCACCGTTACACTTGAGTCTCTGTTTAGTCTGAACTCTTTGTTCAATCTTGGCCCATATATCTGGCACCTTGCTTTCTGCTGCATACGCCTTATGCCTATGTGCCCTGCACATGCACTATCCTGAGCTGTTCTAGTATATCGGTCTCTGTGTGCTAAAGGTACTGCTACTTGCCCACGTGCAGTTCTGCTATTTGAAAAGCGGCGAGTGAGAACATTGTTCTTCCTCTCGAAGCACCATCTACCCTTCTTTGATTGCCTATGTTCTATTCTCCTACACCCTTGGGAACATTTGTTCAGAGTAGTATCTTGTCTCTGGGAGTCACTAGCACTATATTTGGGATCCATTCTCATCTGCTCAACTGTACTACCCTTGTCTTTAGTCCCTATGTTTACTTCAAGTGCCTCTTCTACATCAGCTATACTCTCTAATTTAGGTTCTCTTGTGGTAACTACCTCATTACTGCTTACACTATATTTTTGGTCCCAATAAACTACTTCCTCTTCTGTACAATCTTTAACTCCAATAACATTTCCTATGATCAAATCAGCCACTGGTGAGTCCAAAACACACGCTGTCACTCTTCCAGTGATATATGGTGTTTTTACTGTTATTATGGCTAATGGGTAGAACTCTACTGTGCCGTTGAATGTTATGCATCTAATCTTTTTCCTTGTATAATCCGAGGGATCTATTAAACTTTTCCTCGCTCCGATAGACGTACATCCGGAATCCCTAATTGTTAACGCTGGTCTATCATTGACAAATCCCTGATGCAGCGACTTCCTCCTTCATGCACTGCTGATCCTGCTTTCACTGTATGACCACATATTAGGACTGGCTGACTGTCTTTTTCAAAAAGAGGTTTGCACCCACTACAATCTTCATTGTTCAGCGTCTCAATTACTTGCGCTGCATTTGAGTGCTCTGTTTTTCTCATCCTACATTGATGGCTGACATGCCCCTTCTTTCCACATTTGAAACAAGTGATCTCCTTCCTTGCGTTACTTGTCGGCTCACTGGATGGTTGTGCATCACACTGCGCTGCCTTGTGTCTCCAGCTCCCACAATTCCAACATCCGGCATAATTTTGACGTCTCTGGAAATTCCCTCTTCTATATGGGTACCGTCCTACTCTACCAACATTGTTTCCTCGGAAACCATTATCTTGAGGTTCTGGCTGCTCACCTTTTTGTGCTGAATCCACACTTTTCGCCCTTGGTCTGATGACTGGATTCTGGTCCTGTTTAGTGTACGCTGCACAGACTATTTCCTCACTCATTAGTTTCCCAATAGATACGTTAGGATGTGCAGTCATGTAGTTTTGCCCTAACTGTGACATTGTGTCTATGTCCGTTGGCTTACGTTCCTCAAAGAAAGCCACTAAATTGGTATTACGCGAAGCTAATACTTTGTCTCTTAACACTAAATCTACTAATTTATTAAAATCTTTCCCTACTTCTGCGAGCTCCATCCATTTGTTAAATGTGTTCTTTACTGTGTTAACAAAGTCTGTGAAGTCTTGATTTGTCTCTGGCACTAACTGTCTAAACTTTGTTCTATATCCATGTTCAGTTAGTTGGAACTTTGTCAGCAAACGTTGACGTAAGATAGTGTAGTTGTTCCTTTCTTCTACAGGTAAATTGAACATGGTGTCTAGTGCCTTACCCGTTAAATATTCGCCCAGCCGCATCGCATATACTGCTTCCGGGATGCCTAGAGTTTTCACAGATGATTCGAATCTCGAAAGATAGGATTTAAGGCAATCCCGGTCCGTAAAATATGGCAGTTTTAGTCTCTGTGACGACCGCGAAGGTCTTCTGCTTTCCTCACTTTGACCTTTCGAAGATAGTTCTAATTTTCTGAGTGCAATTTCAGCTTCCATCTTAATCTTCTGTTTCTCAATTTCCATTTTCATTTGTGTCTCTTTCTCTTCCTGTAGACGCTTGTTTTCTATCTCAGCTAGTTTTACTTGTGTCTCTTCCTGTAGACGCTTGTTTTCCATTTCAGCTAGTTTTACTTGTGTCTCTTCCTGTAGACGCTTTGCCTCGCGTTCATTATGCCTCTCCTCTCTTTCCGTCTGTTTTTGTTCTTTTGCTTCAGCATACTCCTGTAACTCTTTTCCTTTCAGGCCTATTCGTTCACCTGCTTCAATATATTCCATTAAAGTAGGCATCTTGTACTTGTGGACACGTTGCTGTCTGTCAGCCGATTATAAATGTAAAGACTGCTACTAGTCTTTGTGTGCCTTCAATAAGTACACTACCACTCCCTGTGTACGTAAATTCGTAGTGCTAATAATGTCACCCTGTACTCACCCAGTCACTCTATAAGCACTAGGTAGTGAGGGGAAAATATCACCTCTACTCCCTCACATATATCTATTACAAATAGTTGTATAACATTTCTGGAAATATTGTTAAACATACATATAAATACATATACAAACAAATGGATGATAACACTAAGTGTTTTCTATAAAATGCTAGACTCACAAGCCAAGTACACGGAGACGGTAATCACAAAGAAATAAACCACAGTAACAACCACAAGCTTGTGTAGGGACACCCACAGTGCGCGTAATATATAAACTGACAAAGACCACTAGACAGCAGAAATGACGAAAGATAACAATAATAACATATATCCGAACACAACAAATATCATATGTAAATATAACGAAAAGAAAGAGAGAAAGAAAAAGAATATATACTTAAAATATACACAGATCTGACGTCAGACAACGCGTCTGTAGATATTAGTTAGGACTCCAATGCCACTGCACGATACGTTAACTAATTAACGTTTTCCATACAAAAATATCGTAAGAACTAGAAATATCCACGTTTTGCAAGGCCTATCCTGATGTAGATAGAGATCGCAAAAAGTGCCTATCAACAACTACATGTAAAACATATTCATATGTATAAGTCCACAAACGATAACGACAGTTAACGAGTAGAGAAAACAAAAATGTTGAGATGGTTGGCCGACAAATATGTACTTATTAATACGTCGCCATAAGTTCTTATTAATCAGTCACAAAAGTTTTTGTTCGTTTTAATCGTTATTCGCAATCCGCTGGAAATATCTGTGTTAACTTTTCCGAAATGTCTACACCGCTAGATTTAAAAGCGACTGATTGATTTGTTGAGTGGTTACTGCATTCGCGTGGTGAGCCTAAGTTCCAACTGTCGCAAAAATTGAAGATGATGATTGATTATCCAAAATGTTCTGTCTCGACACAGTCCGTCACGTTATTGTACTTTCTCTGGACGTGGTGACACCACAGTAATAATCCAAACGTCTTTATACTATCGTTGTGGAGATGGCGCTTCGCTGTATCATTTATGTGATAGACTCACGTTTAAAGGCAAAGTTCAGCAACAACAAAAAAATAATGCCACCAAATATCCAGCGCTTTAAATTTGTATATATAAATCCTTATTGGCAAAGAAATACGACCATGGTTGCGATGACGCCACGTTAAAAATGTTTGCTCATAACAGAATAATGATGACAAAGGGCTTGAACAAAGACGAAACATCAAGTCTGGCTTTCTTTCAAAACAACCTTGTTTTGTTCATTCACAATGAGTCATCTCGACCACCATAGGCTATGGAAATTTCCTCAGTAACTGCTTACTGTTAAACAGCCTTGCCTCCCAAGGTCAACCTTCTCAGCCCCACCCGGCTGCTCTCGTAACTCCGTGGAAAATACATTTTACACCACTAACCCGCCCCAACTCTGGCGGTAGGGGCACTGTTTCCACCCACTTTTTGTCACCCCTCCCGGTGAATCCGCAAATGTCAATTCTGTGTATCCTACACATCCATGATAACTCTCCTTCCCGAGAGTTCACTGTTCTCAGTACTTTACCTGTACTGTGCACTGTCCTCGTAAACAGCGCTGACCCGATTTGTCCGTGGAAACTCACAATTTCCCCCGTCCTGTCACCCCTCCCGGTGATTCAGAAATGTCAATTTTCTCTGTTTTCCAAACATGTACTTCCCCAGTACCTGGACGCTGGTGTACCCACCCGTCCTATTTGCTGCGTCGATCAATCTCGAACTGTCGACCTACGAACGCACAGTGCGCTTGTCTCTTGACCTATAAACACATGCGCCTGGCCTCTCAACCCGACATTCCGTGCTGTTTGTGACTAGTGACTACACCCCCGTCACTGTAATCGACTCTCCCGGTTGATTTGTGCTGCGTTAATTCTCCTGGCGCCCCGCCTCGTCTGTTTACGTGTGCTGACTGCCGTTAATTTACCTGTCGTGAACTTCACTTGAACTGTCTGCTAGCTTGAGTTTTTACTCCCGTCTGTCTGTGTGAATTATCTGGCGCACACACAAAGAGTTCACATTACGCTCTTGAAGCCACACAGTCCAAATTGTCAAGGGTTTGCTAGTTTGATGGAACGAAGTCACCAGATAATAACTCCTCTCTCAGCGAAGAGCCCACAAATATCTCAGAATGACACCAATGTCTATAATGCAATGGGTTTCTTGATCGGACGAGCTCTCAGATGTCACATGACGTTCTTGATGATAATATCACGAAGTTCTTACGATGATATGTTCATTATATTGTCGTGTGATGGTCGTTGTCTAGGTAACGAATACTCCTGGTGTGTCAATGGAGATATCTAACTGTCTTGCAATATAACTCACCCCCGCAGTGCACATTCACCAGTCATTAAACAAGATTCAGTTGGCGCACATAATCCTTTATTACAGAAATCACGCGGACAAACGGAACATGTTTATAAATCCAGAACACAATGTAATCCACCGAAGATATATATATATATATATATATATATATATATATATATATATATATATATATATATATATATATATATATATTCCACACAACTCTACACGCACACATCAATGCCTTCTCACGGCCTGCTGAATCTCAAATTCATAGACATTTAGTCCAGCTACTATCCACGGCTGGATCTCCCACAATTCGACCCACCCACTGGGTCGGAGCCTGTGCTCTCTATGTAACCCACCCTGAGTTTTTAGGACTGCCTTCACAGCTCGGAGAATCACACAACACAGTTCTCCGTCGACCACCGGACTCCCGACTCGTTCGGTGTCTAAAACTCAACTCCCCGAAGTCTCCTGACTTCAACACACAAATACACTATCTCTCGCCCCATCCACCCTAGGGGTTTTTCTCTACCCTCACTATTTTATTTCTCAGGACTGGCTGTTTTTTTCCATAGCCAGGTCAGTCACTTTACTGTCTCCCACTTTCACCCATTCTTTCTCATGCCCGGTCACTCAACTCATTGTCAATGACCCAGGCTTATGTCACAATTATCAGCTGAACTGATAAAATTCTATGGAATAATTAATAATCTTAGGCGACTTCCTTATCTGCCATGCGCCTATATACAATAAATAACCTTCCCAAGGCAACCCCATTTAATTAGTTATATAATACAACATGTCTACTACCATATTAACAACTTATAAATCATAACTGTGACACACCCCCACTTCCCATTTTCTGCCAGCCATTTTTTGGGGTCCAAACCCACTTTTTTTTAGCACTGAATCTGTTAAAATTTAGCCTATTATATTTGGTTAACGTTTAATTAACTCACCCCTAATGAAGGTTGGAACTGATTCTCTTTGGTCAGGCATGAGATGTTAGGATGATGTTGCTACTAGATTAATTGATGAATGTTTCATAAAGCTCATAGACAAATACATTTTGAGTGTCCGGCCGGCGGTTGCCTTGGCAGGGCCAGATCAGTTGATTTCTTGACTTTGTGTGAATTACTATGCAAGTTTACGTTCATCACAGCTGTCAGAACGACCGACGTTCAAACCATTGTTAGAAATCAAAACAAGGCGGTCTGATTCCGCATCGAGTGGGGCTAATCCCGGACAAGGGACGGGGGATGTCGAATGACGTTCTCTACCCTCTCACCACAGAACGCCTGTATACAACCAAGTGACACAATAACATGCCACTCACTCACACAGTCATACAACACAGTAAAACACCACGCACTCACAGTCATTCAACAAAATAAAACATTACTCACTCACAGTCATTCAACATAATAATACACCGCTCAGTCACACAGTCATTCAACACAATAACACTTCACGCACTCACAGTCATTTAACAAAATAAAACATCACTCACCCACACAGTCACACAACCCAATAATACACCGCTCAGTCACACAGTCACTCAACACAATAAAACACCACTCACTCACACAACGGAACAACACAATTTAACACTACTTACTCGCACAACCAAACAACAGAATAAAACATCACTCACCCACACAGTCACACAACCCAATAAAACAACTCGCACTCATACAGTCACTCAACACAATAAAACACCACTCACTCACACAACGAAACAACACAATAAAGCACCACTCACACAACCAAACAACAAAATAAAACACCACTCACTCACACAACCAACCAACACAATAAAACACCACACAATCACACAACTAAACAACACAATAAAACACTACTCACTCCGATTCCTGTAAGTTATTCTGTATATCCAGACGAGTCAGCACCTCCACGCAGTCATCCATGCTCCGACCAGCAGCCAGCTTCTCCACAATCTGCAGCAATTTGTCCCTGGACAGGTCTGTCGCTGGAGCACTGCCCTGTCTCTCACATCCATCCTTCTGCCTTTGTTTATCTGGGGGAGCTACACCAGCTGTGGGAGACTGACCACCCTGGATTGTGTTGGAGTTTTTGATCAAAGCAAGAATGGCATCTGCCGAGAATGTTTGTTTGTTGGTCTCTCCATTTTTGCTATTTCCTAAAAGATAATGATGTATACAAGTATACAATTAAATATTATTCTATAATTCAGTACCAAACGAAAATTAGGGTTGGGCCAAATATGTTACACAATCAAATGAACAAGTATTATAGTATATATTTCCGTTCACCTTGCTTTAAAATTACGGAAGACACCACGAAACAATACAAATAACACGATGGCCCTAGTAGGTCGATATATCGTCCTTGTGTACAAATGGCAGGTCACATTTTGCGATATTTTATCCCTCTGAATGAGTCAGTTAATCTAGGTGTTGCTGCACAAGTTGTAGGCGCCAATATTGGTTGTCCCAGTCAATGGCATTTTATTGTACTTCCTGGTTTGCTCCTTATGTTGTACACGTGTATTTTTAATGACTGTGCAATGGCAAACTACTGAAAATACAATTGCATAGGGAATACACCTCGGCTTGATCGCAAAGTCCTGCGAAGGACAACCACCATTAAACAAGGGTCAATATTATTTGTAGTGGGGAGCTGAGAGAGACACCAGACGGACATACAACATTAAATAGAGGTCACAGACGGACATACAACATTAAATAGAGGTCAACATTATTTGAAGTGGGGAGCTGAGAGAGACTACAGACGGATATACAATACTACACAGAGGTCAACATTATTTGCACTGGGGAGCTGAGAGAGACTACAGATAGACATACTAAATTACAGAGAAGCCAACATTACCTGAAATGGGGAGCTGAGAGCGGTTCTAGAATAGCTGTAACACACAAAAGCAGATGATCTATTTCAAAAGTGAGTGACCATAGGTGAAATCCGAATAGACCAGATGCATCTTTCACTCAACTAGTGAGTCACAGAGGTGGCATGAAGGAAGCATCAGTACAAAGAATAATCCATCCTTATTTATTCTCCTCACTTGATGCGCTATTGTCGTATATAAATAGACCTTTATGAACGAATGACGAAGTTTATTTTCAAGGTGTCACACATTGGGACCGCATGCCAGTCTTACATTCGACCTTACCAATCATCTTTCACTAACTCACTAACTGTCACCTTGCCGTCTTGACAGACGATAGTTTGTTTCACTGTTCTTTAAAAAAAAAAAAAAAACATAATAACAGCAACCGATAGTGGGGACCAGGGATGGGGGTTATACCTCTCCATAGCACAAACTCACGGCTGTTTTTCTTTTTTCACACACCAGTAATTATCTATCCAACTACTTTTACTTTTACACAGGACGTTGCAGTCAACACCAGCATTTTTCAGCTGCTGTTGGTGTCTTGGCAAGTTTTACGTTCAGTGGTTTCCATTGCTTTCTGAACCACCGGCTCACATACCTTTCCATACGAAACGAACGCGACGCGATCCGCTGACGAATCTCGCTCAGCTGTGTTTCGTACGTGGGTATACGGGATTACGAACAGGGTCGTTAACCCCTTCGGGAAGACCGGCATAACAACTACTACAGCTACCAAAAACAAACATGACGCCATCAAGAGATCTGTTTAACAGGAGTGCAACATCACCAGGATTGTAAACAAAATTTTCCTTCATCTGATTCTGACCCTTGAACTATTATAAGTATATGCAGACGTCTAACCTCCAAATACCCAGTTTATCCTCATAAAACAAAGGAAAGTTTTGGTGATTTAACCGACAAAGTGTTACCTTGAAACAGCACGTTAAGTGGTGAGGTGTTTGATCCCAGCACACCTTTGCAGGTGAGAATCTGCTCAGTTACACACCGAGTTAGGCCTAGTACAGTCTGAGTGTGTTTTCTGCAAATGTAAATAATGCAGTTTAGACGGGAATGCAACAACAGTGAATATATATGAATATATGTGAATAAATCAGACGACTCATCGATCATTCGCTTACAGAGAAACACATTCTTGAAGTCAGTTCTACATAACATACAAACAAGCGGTTAGTCTAAACACAGAGATAGGCAGGCAGGCAGGCAGGCAGACAGGCGGACGGACGGGCGGACAGGCGGACGGACGGGCGGACAAACGGACGGACGGACGGACGGACGGACGGACGGCCAGACAGACAGACAGACAGACAGACAGACAGACAGACAGACAGACAGACAGACAGACAGACAGACAGACAGACAGACAGACAGACAGACAGACAGACAGACAGACAGACAGACAGACAGACAGACAGACAGACAGAGATAGATAGATAGATAGATAGATAGATAGATAGATAGATAGATAGATAGATAGATAGATAGATAGATAGATAGATAGATAGATAGATAGATAGATAGATAGATAGATAGATAGATAGATAGATAGATAGATGACATCGTTATGACAACAAGACAGCAGATGTAGCATGACCAATCGCCGCAACAAAAAGAAGAAGATGGTAATTAGATCAAACAAAACAGACCAACCAATATAAACAATAAAAAAAAAAGAAACCACACATAAAATTATAAACAGATGGATAGACGCTGTTGGATATATAAGGCTACAGACAGATGGACAGATAGAGGAGAATTATGGGTAGATTGGCTATAATTCATAAAGAGACAGATAGTTACGTCTACAAACAAATATTTATGCCTGCTGACAGACAAATATTTATGTATCTACAGACTGATGTTTACATTTACAACGTCTACAAACAGATGTTTACTTTCACAGACATAGTTACGTCTAGAGGCAGATGTTCACTTCTACAGATATATTGATATGTGTACAGACAGTTACGTTGACGGAGAAGTAGTGATATCCAAATATATATATATAATTAAGTCTACAGACATGTTTACGTGTACAGACAGATAGTTACATATAGCGACAGACGTTTGCATCTACAGACAGACATTTACGTCCCCATACAGACACATTTTTACGTCAACAGACAGACATTTACGTCCACAGACAGACATTTACGTCCACAGACAGACACATACTTACGTATACAGACAGATATTTACGTCCACATACAGACACATAGTTACGTCTACAGACGAACAGTTACGTCACAGACCGACATTTACGTACACAGACATACATTTACGTCCACAGACAGACAGCTGACACTCACACAGGGTCCTCCCTGACAGTCTGGTACTCCAGGATGGCCTGAGCCAGCTCCCTGCCCATGTCCATGAAATCTTGGGTGTTGAAGTGGCGACAGTTGTCTCTGTTGGGGAGTACCATCATGACCATTATCTGGCTGTACTTATCTGCTTGCGTCATCATCGCCATTGTCGTTATCATTCTCATTGCCGTGTTCATTGTTATCAATGCTATCAGCATCACATCATTATCATAAACATTATCATCAAGTTCATCCTGAACATTATCTTCATGATCATTATTATCATCGTTACCACCATCGTCATCATTATCATTACCGTCATCAGTATCGCCACCATAATCATCATCAACATCATCCTCATCATCATCACCATCATTACCATCATCATCACCATCACCACCATCATCATCATCATCATCAACACCACAATCATTATCATCATCATCATCATCGTCAAGTAAATTCAACAATTGGACGGGCCTTGAAGATCCCTGATCACTCAATTCTACAGATGTCTGCATGGTTATTCACTGTTTAATGGGGATGCATAGACTCACACGATACGGGATTTAAAAAAAAAACAAAAACAGGAGGCTCCTTGCGCATATTAAAAGTCGTACTGCAGATGGAAAGAGTAGGCTGTAAGGACTCTATGCAGGCACACTGTTGGGACAGAACACCCCACCCATGGGAAGCTGGACTCATCACCTCGGGTAGACTGTGTTTAGGGGAAGTCAATCTGACACAGATGCTTCTGAAGTTGGATCTTTGAAGAGGAGATTTGTGCAACACTCGACCCTCGACAAACAGACACAGAAGAAGATGACGCAGCAGAAGACATGAAAGCAGCATAAGACCCAGAAGCTGGGACAAGAGAAGAAATAGCCGGAAAAACAACGAGGATCAGACGAAGAGGGGGAGGAAGAAGAAACAGAAGAATGGGAGAGGAGGAGGAGGAAGAAGAAGCAGAAGAAGAAGAAGAAGAAGAAGAAGAAGAAGAAGAAGAAGAAGAAGAAGAAGAAGAAGAAGAAGAAGAAGAAGAAGAAGAAGAAGAAGAAGAAGAAGAAGATGGACAAGGGGGAGAATGAAGAAGAGGAGGAGGAGAATGATGGGGAGGAGGTGGAGAAGGAGGTCTGAAGGAGATGGGAGGAAGTGGAGGAGAACAAGGGGGAGGAAGAGGAAGTACTTGAGGAGACGGAGGAGGCTGGGGCTGTGGGTAGGAGGAAGACATGAACTATCAGAATAAGAATAACAAGAAGAAGAAGGACGGGGAGACAGAGGATGCGAGTAGGCAGTGGGCTGTGGAGAAGGATGAGTAGGAGGAAGAGAGGCAGGAGAAGAACAATCAGAAGAAGAAAAAATTAAGAAGAATGGGGAGAAAAATTAGTAGGAAAGGGGAAGGAGGAGGAAGAGAAGAAGAAGATGATGATGGTGATGATGTTTGTAAGGCTGCAAAAGAAGAGGAATGATGCAGCAGAAGAAGAGGAAGCTGAAGACGAGGAAGAGGAACAAGACAAAGAAGCAGAAGAGTGACAATCCTAAACATTTTTTACATCCTAAAACCCAATGACCAAACGACACCACAACTGACCTGTCCAAAACAGTGCCACTGAAAGTTGCCTCCATGGTAAAGCTGTTGGAGACACGCAGCTGACGCCACATGACCACTCGCCCGGTCGATTCCTTGCATCGTCGGATCTGGAACTTGCAGGACCGGAAGTGGAACTTGTCCGGACTCTGAGGCGTCAAAGAAAATCCCAGAATACGTTACAGTCTTGCAGCTCTCCTGGAGCTATATGATACAGTGACATTAACCTGTCGGTACAGTGCAATCCTATACTCGAGGCACACGAAAAACTCGAAACAAAGTCATAAGGTACTTCTAAACTGAAGGGTCATCACCCAGTGGCGTTATCTATTAGGGTAGTGTTCTTGCACTCCGGACAAGTTCATAGGTGCTCAGATCCCTCCTTCGATCCCCACACATGCACCAGAGTCCGGCAGCTAATAGTACCAGTTCTTTGTTGGTTGACGTGGCCCCTCGTTCTCTGATGTGCGTCTCGTGTTTGGCCGTGCCAGTTCCTACTTCCAAGTCTCATATTCTGAACAACGATGTGGATTCACAAGTGTCAAAGTCCACCGCTCTCGACATCTCTTTAAGGGAATTAATAACATCGGCACGATCCATGGGCTGGCCATCTGCAGGGGATGCAGAGCCAGCAAGCAAGTTTCAAGCAGTGGTCTGTCCCATGTAGAGCTTCGCTTCCATCCCAGCCGTGTGATGCATCTCTCTACAACAAGCTAACTGTGTGGCCATTGCTGCTATATTCTCTATCAAAGAAGTTTAAGGTGTCTCCTTCCCTCCGTTATCCCAAGAAATACTCTTCAGCAAAGTAGAGTACCCGTGTATCCCTAGTGCATGAAGGCGTGAATCCATGAGAACTGCTGATGGATTGAGCTAGCGACAGCCGACAGATAGTTGTTGGTTATGCTCTCAAATTCGCGACGGTAGGCAGAAGCTCCCTTTATGGAGACAATAACTACCATCACCTACCAGTTTGGTCACTGCAAAAAATGAAACCAATGGTAAACTACATTCTTTACAGATGCCAGAAAACTATAGCAATCCAAGAAATTCTAAGGCAGAATACACTAAATGATAAGAATATAAGATTATGCTTCTTTGTCTAATAGCCGGATTCCCCATTGGAGCACAAGTGCTTAACCAAGCCACAACAAGCCACAACAAGCCACTCAATCTTTTCCTATCTCCTGCGGCTTCCTCCACGTCCGCCCAATAATATTCATCTCTGTCTGTGGTCCTCTTCTCCGTGTGTAGGTGGTTTTCCGCTATTTCGTCTGCCTTGTGGATTCCAGACAAGACCTGGCAGGGCTATATGGCCCATTTTAGACCAGCGTGGATGTCTTCGGGAACGTTTGCTGCCACTCATTACATGAGACCTGGCCACAAATGGAACCACGTGGTCATTGCAGAAACACACTCTCTTTGCCTTCCTCTTTTGGCATCAATGTTGCCAGTTGTCACTATGCCTTAAAAACTTGGCTCTCTGCATCAAACCCTTCTAATCAAAAACGTTATTGATCTGTTTCATCACAGACTGCCTCATTTGTTTTATTTTTCCCTTATCAATCTAAGATCTTCTGGGCATTTCCCTCAGAAACACATGTCTGCAACACAGGGATACACAGACATACCTTGACAGACATAATCCAAGGAAACAGCCTTTCAGAAATGAATGCCTTGGCCATGTCTTGGGTCGTGACCCCCAGGTCGGCGGAAGTGTTGTTGCCGTACATGAAGACATTTGGTTTCCGACTGTGTCCGTGAAGGTCACAGTATAAGGCAATCTGAAATCAATATGTCACAATAGAAAGGCAATCTGAAATCAATATGTTACAATAGAAAGGCAATCTGAAATCAATATGTCACAATAGAAAGGCAATCTGAAATCAATATGTTACAATAGAAAGGCAATCTGAAATCAATATGTCACAATAGAAAGGCAATCTGAAATCACCATGTCAAAGTGAAACACAACCTTAAATCAACATGTCACAGTATAAGTCAACCTGAAATCAACATGTCACAGTACAAACCAACCTGAAATCTACATGTCACAGTAAAAACAACCTGAAATCAACATGCCACGGTACAAAACAACCTGACATCTATATGTTACCATAGAAAGTCAATCTGAAATCAACATACCAGGAAGGTAAATATATCTCTATTGACAAACTTAGATTGCACAGAATATTCTGTATCCTGTAAACAGTAGCCTTTGCTTGGCTATATGCTACCTCTACCGTATCCTGTAAACAGTAGCTTTTGCTTGGCTATATGCTACCTCTACCGTATCCTGTAAACAGTAGCCTTTACTTGGCTATATGCTACCTCTACCGTATCCTGTAAACAGTAGCCTTTGCTTGGGCTATGCTATATTTGCCTTCCTTATTACATCTTCAGTCTGTTGTTATGCTGATACATTGGCTGCTCTCACTCGTGATGATTATTACAACACTCTAGTGATTATGTCTCTCTGGGATCGAGTGGGACGACAAAGAGGGTTTAACAAGGTACTCTCACAATATGGACGATGACGACTATGAAGACGAAGCAGAAGATGGAGCCTGGGACGAAGGAGGAGGAAGAGGAGGAAGAGGAGTAGGAGGAACATAGGAGGAAGAAGAAGAAGAAGAAGAAGAAGAAGAAGAAGAAGAAGAAGAAGAAGAAGAAGAAGAAGAAGAAGAAGAAGAAGAAGAAGAAGAAGAAGAAGAAGAAGAAGAAGAAGAAGAAGAAGAAGAAGAAGAAGAAGAAGAAGAAGAAGAAGAAGAAGAAGAAGAAGAAGAAGAAGAAGAAGAAGAAGAAGAAGAAGAAGAAGAAGAAGAAGAAGAAGAAGAAGAAGAAGAAGAAGAAGAAGAAGAAGAAGAAGAAGACCTCACCTCATATTTCTTGGCCAGGTTGTACACCATATGTTTGATGTACCAGATTGACGGAAAGCTCTCCTGCCTCGGGTGTCTGTAGTTCCGATTGAGGTCACGACCCACTAGGGAACACCTGTAGTTCCCAACGATGACCCCGTCGGGGTTAATCATGGGCACCACTTTGAATACAAACTTGTTGCGCAACTCCTGAATTCACAGAAATACCAAATGAAATTAGGGTTAGGGTTAGTCTAATTCGCAAGATCAGTCCCGCGACTGGCGTTCATTGTCTAGGATGGCTGTGTGAGATGCACCAAATTGGGATCTTCCCAGCCTACGCAAGTTAGGAAGGCAGGCGTTTCGAGAATGTAACCGCATCGTGCAACTAGAGTCGTGGTTTGAGAGGGCAAAAGACCAAATTTGTACGACCGCTCGACAAAGTCTCCATAAACTAACTTAACTAACTAAATTAACTTAACTTAACTTAACTTAACTGACCTGACCTGACCTGACCTGACCTGACCTGACCTGACCTGACCCGGCCCGGCCCGGCCCGGCCCGGACCGGAGCGGACCGGACCGGAGCGGATCGGACCGGAGCGGAGCGGAGCGGACAGGAGCAGACCGGAGCGGAACTAAACGGAGCAGACCTAAATGGAGCGGAACTAAACGGAGCGGAACTAAACGGAGCGGAACTAAACGGAGCGGAACTAAACGGAGCGGAACTAAACGGAGCAGACCTAAACGGAGCGGAACTAAACGGAGCGGAACTAAACGGAGTGGAACTAAACGGAGCGGAACTAAACGGAGCGGAACTAAACGGAGCGGAACTAAACGGAGCGGAACTAAACGGAGCGGAACTAAACGGAGCGGAACTAAACGGAGCGGAACAGAACGGAGCGGAGCGGAACGGAGCAGAACGGAGCGGAACGGGACTGAACGGCACTAAACGGGACTAAACGGGACTAACTAACTTTCATCTCTCTCTCGTCTCTCTCTCGTCTCTCTCTCTCTCTCTCTCTCTCTCGTCTCTCTCTCTCGTCTCTCTCTCGTCTCTCTCTCTCTCGTCTCTCTCTCTCTCTCTCTCTCTCTCTCTCTCTCTCTCTCTCTCGGTGAGTAGTGGGCCTGCAGCCAGTAAGCTGGTATAGTTTTTCGGTCAGTCCTGCCGGCTTAGCTTGAAAGCTCGTTGGTAGGCCTCCAGTGGTTTTGCATGTATCAAACATTAGAATGAATTGAGTACACTTGGAGGGCAAGTTTCATTGTCAGTCGGTCAGTCCTACCTGGTACAGCTCGAAGCTTGCCAACAGGCGACATGTGGATGTGAAATGGTGGTAGTAACAAAAATACATGGGTTGAGTGGGTAAGGAACCTACGACTGGTCTAGCAAACCAGTAGGGAATTTACTTGATACTAAAATTTTGCTCAAAATTCATGGAGAAAATTGGAGGAAAGGCACTAGTCACAGGCGCCGGAACTTCAATGACCCCTCCCCACGACGCCTAACTGCAAAAGTAGAAGAATCAACAACAACCAAATTAAGTACAACTGATACGCTACAGCACTTGTTGTATGGCCTCTGAATTCACAGAAACACTATAACTGAAGTACAACTGAAACGTTATGGTATTTGTTCTGATATGACCGAGCCACTGTATAACAGTAGACGGTACTACCTACTTTCTGTTAGCGTCGAATGTTGGGCGGTGCTCACCAAACCTGGCACCCCAGAATCTGCAAACAGCTTCCGGCGGATGAGCGCAAATGGGAGGGCACAAGTCTTATCCTAGTTTGAGGTAATGCAACCGAAAGACTAAATGTCATGGCCTAAGCCTTGGTTGGCAGCTGGTCTAGGATCACATATGTTAAAACGTTAGATGTTTAGATATCCTTTACAGGATGTTTGCAGTCAGCACCAGCATTTTTTGCTGTCGTTGATGTCTTGGCAAGTTTACGTTCAGTAGCTTGCCATTGCTTTCTGAACGACGGCACCCATACCATTTCGCAAAAAAATGCTAGCGCAAAACGGTCTGTTGCCAAATCGCGCACAGTTGTGCTTCTAACGTGGGTATGCGGCATCACGAACCTCGTCCGTAACCATGTACATATATCAGAAGGAGTATCTGACACAATAAGTAATCATACAGTCTAGGGTAGGGCAGCTGGCAATGGGAGGATGCGTACAGAATGACCTGTTCATCATGCATCGTTTCTGGGCGACATTTCATTAAACTATCGGATCCTAAACCAAGGTATGCATTTTAAATACCATGTGGCTATTACAAGGTCTTTAGTCGTTAGTCGCGGTTCGAACTTCATGGCAAAGAGTAACCCCATAATACTCCGTTCCCGTGCCAGCGAATATCACACAAAATTATCCTCATCGCCCCATGTCAAAAGTGGAACAGACAGCAATCCTGACGACCCAACAGCACACATAAAGCCACTGCCAGCAAGCCAACACAACAGCCCGCCACTCAGTTCATTGTCGATGGAAGTCGCAGTCACTAGACAATCAGCAGTTGCACACACAAGGTTCACCCATCGGAAATTCTGATAGTTAGAATGTTACAAAAATGACGATGCAACAAGTTTATACATCTCTCAAACAAGCTGTTGTCCCATATTCTGAGGACACAACCCGATACATGCACGCCCAGAACATCAACAGTCACAGTCACAAGGAACTGACGTACCTTGGCCACGGGATCCGGCCCAGTAATGAACTCCAACAGTCCTTTCATCATCCAGCTGGACTGACTTTCTCCGGGATGAACTCTGGCCGTGATGACCACTGCCCTCTTCTCGCCTGTAGAGTCTACACAATAGGTAGTAAACAGACAGACATTAGAGAGCAATCGACCGATAAAGATACATTAGTTGTGAATCTGAATCAAAAGATTAATTCACTAAACAAAAAACATATCTTATATATAAAAAAGGATCTCCGTCTGTCCGTCTGTCCGTATGTCTGTCCTTTATGCGCTCGCGAACGGCCCATTCGATTGAGATGAAATTTTCTACACGCCTTCCTTTCATTCCAGTGCAGCCCACTGTCATAGTTTTTTTTTCTTCTTCCTCCTCCTCCCTCCTCCCCCTCCCAAAATACGTACGTCCAGGAAATGGTCTTCTACATAGACAGTTCTCTCTGAGGTCCGCGATAACATATTAACCTGTTGGGATGGCAATCAATCATCCTACTACCTCCTCCCTCCTCATCATTCCTCCTCCTCCTCCTCCCCCTCCTTCTCCTCCCTCCTCCTTCTACCCCTTCCTCCCTCCTCCTTCTCCCTCCACCTCCTCCCTCCTCCTCTCTCCTCCTCCCTCTCCCTCCTCCCTTCTCATCCTCCCCCACCTACGTTCTCCTCCTCCCTCCTCCTCCCCCTCCTCCTTCACCCTCCTCCCTCCTCCTCCTCCTCCTTCATCATCCTCCCTCCTCCTCCTCCCTCCTCCTCCCTCCTCCTTCCTCCTCCCTCCTCATCCCTCTTCCTCCTCCCTCCTCCTTCTCCCCTTTCCCCCCTCTTTCTCTTAATCCCTCCTCCTCCCTTCTCCTCCCTCCTATTCATCCCTACTCCTCCTCCTCCCTCCTCCTCCCTCCTCTCTCTTCCTCCTCCCTCCTCTCTCTTCCTCCTCCCTCCTCTCTCTTCCTCCTCCCTCCTCCTCCTCCTTCCCCCTGCTCCCTCCTCCTCCTCCCTTCTCCTCCTCCCCCTCCTACCCCTCCCTCCTCCCCCTCATCCGTCTTCCTCCCTCCTCCTTCTTCCTCCCTCCTCCTCCCCCTCCTCCTCCCTCTCTTCCTCATCCCTCCTCCTCCATTCTCCTCCTCCCTCCGCCTCCTCTCTCTACCTCCTCCCTCCTCCTCCCTTCACATTCCTCCTCCTCCCTCTTCCTCCTCATCCCTCCTCCTCTATCCTCCTCCCTCCTCCTCCTCCTCCCTCTACCTCCTCCCTCCTCATTCCTCCTCCTCCCTCTTCCTCCTCCTCCCTCTCATCCTCTTCCCTCCTTCTCCTCCCTCCTCCTTCTCCCTCTTCCTCCTCCCTCCTCCCACTCTCTACTCCTCCCTCCTCCTTCTCCTCCCTCCTCCTCCTCCTCCCTCTTCCTGCTCCCTCCGCCTCCTCCCTCCGCCTACTCTCTCCTCCTCCTCCCTCCTCCTCCCTCTCCCTCCTCCTCCTCCTCCTGCGATCTCCTCCTCCCTCCTTCTCCCTCTTCCTCCTCCCTCCTCCTCCCCCTCCTCCTCCACCCTACTCCTCCCCTCCTCTTCCTAATCCCTCCTCCTCCCTCCTCTTCCCTCCTCCACCTCCCTCTTCCTCCTCCCTCCCTCCATTTACCCAAGACAGGACAGACATACAGATAGTCGGGAACGGGATCTTATATGACTACTTATATGATTTAAATGAGATGCTCTCCACCATGGGCTGGGCCGGGTCAGACAGACAGACAGACAGACAGACAGATAGATAGACAGACAGACAGACAGACAGTCGGGAACGGGAGCTTATATGACTACTTATATGAATTAAATGAGATGCTCCCCACCAGAGTCTGGGCGAAGCCGGGCCGTGTCAGCTAGTAGTTTATAAATGTATAGTCACATAAATGTAGTTACATTACGCATAATAATGAGGCAATGGTTTGAACTGCACTCGCTACTCTGTATAGGACTTTTAGATTATGACAAAGTCTTTAACATCACTGATAGGGGATCCCTTTGGAGGCTGATGCGTTACTATAGGGTCCTACAACATATAATTAAATTAGTAAGGGCAACATATGGAGATATCAAGTGTAGAGCTTGTCATGACGAACAACTGACAGATGTATTTGAAATTTTAAAAAAAAATAGTAGTACGACAGCGATGTGTTTGGTCCCAATTATTATATTTTTACTGTCTGTAAGCTGGGTTATGAAGAAAACAAGAACAGTCAGAAATGGATTTCAATAGACGTTAACAAAACAAGCTGAAGATTTGGACGTCTCCAACGTTATTGCACTCCCGTAACATACACACGTAATCAAATGCAGGATAAACTAATCACACTTAACGAGAGACCACAACAATTGGTCTAAACATGCATAGAGGTAAGGCAAAGATAATGGGATTAAACCAAGCAAATAACAACCTGAGATCTCTTGGTAAAACTTCACCTGAGAAGGCGGAATCATACACATGTTTGGGAAGAAATGGGGCAAGTATGGGGGAACAGACAGAGATAGTTAAATAAGAATACACAAGACAAAGGAGCTTTCATCGCACTAGGGAATTTGTGGAAGTCAAAGGAAGGTCAACTTAGCACCAAACTGGGAATTGTTAACTCCAATGTTAAATCTGTATTATTGTATGGGTCAGACACATTGAGAGCAACTAACAGGATGCCAAATAAACTACAACATTCACTAATTGGTGTATGTACAGAATAGTGGGAATAAAATGATATGACAGAATCACCAACGTAGAGCTCATGGAGAGAACCAGACACATTCCAGTGAACCAGGAGGTCAGAAAATAACGCTGGCGATGGGTAGTATAACACGCTGAGAACACCTGAGGACAATATAACTAGACAATCTCTTGCCTGGAACCCACAAGGCAAACGAGATAATTCCAGACCTCACATACTCGGAGAGAGAATTACAGACAGAGATGGATAATAATGGGAGGACATGGGGGGAGCTGCAGGGAATAGCAACAGATAGGAGCGGCTGGGTGTGGTTTGGTTGAGGCTTATGTCCCAATGAGGGATAAACAGCAGTATATCTCTCTCTCTCTCTCTCTCTCTCTCACACACACACACACACACACACACACACACACACACGCACACACACAGAGAGAGAGAGAGAGAGAAGAGAGAGAGAGACAGAGAGAGAGATAGAGAGAGAGACAGACAGAGAGAGAGACTTACCGAAGTTGGTAATGGTGAGTAAAAAACAACTATTGCCAGCTCGTGTTTCGCACATGACCTCTCGCCTTGTAACCTTTGACCTCTCATCACAGTTCATCAGGAATTCAAGGTCCTCTGTGAGGTCAGTGAAGGAGTATGGGTAGCAATGGGCCAGGTAGTAGGTGTCCTGCGGGTTTGGGAACTCCTGGGTCGGGATGAGAGAGCCAGTTCACTTACACATGTGTAGCATATCAGTCAATGTTATAAAATATCATCAATATCACACTCATGACTTTTGTTATTCTCCTCATAATTATCATAGCGGAATAAGCAACGATGTTATCAGACAGCCAGTGGGATCGAATGAACGAACGAACTTGATTTTCAAAGGGTCACAAATTGGGCACACAACTCGTCTTACATTCGGCGCTTCCAATCGCTCACCTTTCGAACATCATTTATCTGTTGTACATGTTCCATTCACAAATTTAAAAGAAAAACATTGTCAAATGAAAGTTGTAAACATAAACAATGCATATTACTATGTTATAAGACAAACAGGCAGCTAGACACACATGCACACACACACACACACATGCATAAACACATACATACATATCTGCATTCATACGTAAAGATTTTCGTCAACATATATTCAAAAGCGAAGATCAAATGGTTCGGCCATCTCGCTAGAATGCAACACCATCAACTACCAGCACTGGCCCTACATCAAAGAAGATCTGATAAAAGAGCAAGAGGACGCCCGAGAAGAAAATGGATTGAGGACATCAATCTCATGGAATGACACTATCCAGTACCAATTATCTGGCACTGGAACGTTAACTATTCCTCCCCACGACGCTTGAAGACTAAAGTGGAAGTTGATGATGAGTATCAACATTATCATCGTCATTACCACCATCTATTTGTAGATGTAAAGAAGCTTAAATTGACTGCTGCTGTGTGATTTAAAAAAAAAAATATATTCAAAATAATGCCAGACGATGCATCATCATCATCATCATCATCATCATCATCATCGGAATCATTCCCATCATCATCAACATTGTCGTTATAAATTAGTTTAGATTAATTTTTAGTTAATCATGTATGAGTTATTGCTGCACATTTCCCACGTGTTTGTAATGCAAATAAATAAATATGAATCCAACCCAACTGAACTCAACCCAACACTACTCAGCTCAACCGAACTCAACCCAACTCAACCCAACCCAACTCCATTCAACATTACCCCATAGCCACTCCACTCTGGGAACCAGCAATATGGGTGAACACACAGAGACTCACCATCTGCCACTCCAGGCTGTAGTAAATGATGCCCTTCTCGAGCAGGGGACAGTTGGCCACAGAACTGCTTCTGGAGTAACTGCCATGGATGTCAGAGTAACACTCATCATAATTTTAGTCAATGCTCAATGAACAGTACATGTCACAAAGTTATGATATAAAGAAGTGGTAGTGGTTGTGTCTAGAGGGTGTCAGTGTAAATGTTGTGTTGAACGACTGCTCACCAACTATAAATCAATATGGAACACCAGGCTGCGCACACGAGATTTTAATTTGAAACAAACACAATGCTATCACACTCATCAGGAAAACTTCCGTAGTAAAATATATTTCTGTTTCACACAATAAGGCCCTGCGACCACACGATAGCCGTTAACTGGCTTCACACACTACACTGTTCTGAACTCTTCTCCGTCCGTGACTCTAACCACCTCCTCTGAGTCTCTTCTCTCTCGACTCCGCTAGAACTCAACTACACTCTACTGGGCCAGACCTCAGTCCTCCACTGTCTGCCCAGGACTCAGACTGAGTCTCCCTAACTCAGCCCAAAGCTCACTGACTTTTAATTTGCTAAGACTTCTCTCTTTATCCCCTCTTTGCGGACCGCCCACGACACACACCATTTAACCCCTTGCACCCTCAATCTACATTCCACCAACATTACATTTCTAGGCTTCCTTTGTTTCTTAGCTTACTGTCACGTTTTCCTCTGCCTTCGTGACTAAGACTGACATCTCCATGATATAGCCTCCATTGTGTTTAGGGCCCGCCATTGTTTTTTGGCATTCCTACCTCAACCTTTCTGGCATAACATCCGCCTATTACTTGTTTGACCCAGTTACCCTTGCTAGTATCGAAAATTCTTAACTAGTCCGTTCACCCTAGATTTTCTTACTGTCAATATTGAATTCAATGTACACATTGTTGCTATGCATGTTGAATTAAACGTACACATTATTTTTGTCAATGTTGAATACAATGTACACATGACTGCTGTAAACGTCCAATTCACTTTCAAGATCTCAAACATGGTTCCAGAATCTTCCAAGGAGATTCCGGGCGTGTACATGCCCTGGCGAGATAGCTAGAAATCTTTTTTTTAAAGTCGAAATGGTCGACTTCATTGCACCGGGTTTATCCCATACGGCTCGGTTTTTTTCCGCAGTGCGGCCTGCCGAAAGCGTCACACATAGCACGAACTCAGTAGCTCCAGAGACGACCCCCAGGAGTCTCCGAGAAAAATGTACTCGTGAACCGAAAGACATAGCACGGAATCGAACCCACAGCCTTCGTAGCGAGGGGCAGAAAGCTTGGCCACTTCGCCACGGAGCTGTCAACAGGCCATCCCGGGGACAGAGGCTGAGCCATATGGGTTAAATCTCGGTGCAATGAAGTCGATACTCTCGACTTTGTAAAGACATTTTAAAGCTAGAAATCTGATTGGTTATACGATTCATTCATTCATTCATTCATTCATTCATTCATTCATTCATTCATTCATTCAGTAGGATGTCCCTTGCAGAACCTCGCTCCCATAACAACCTTCCGGAAAACTTCTCGATCATAAGCAAGATGTCCCGTGTCCGATACACCCATCTGGAGATCATCTGCTACATCCTGCACCCATCTTCTCGTTGGCCTTCCTCTTCCTCTTTTCCTGGGCATATACCGCTCCATTATTATTCTCTCCAAACTTTCTTGACGTTTCAAGTTACTAAAATATTTCAATTGTCTTTGTTTTGTCGTCTTTAGTTACCAACCTTCTTCAATATTCAGCTCTTGAAGTATAGATGCATTTGTTCTTTTCTTTATCAAATGTATTCTTAGAACTCGTCTATAACATTTATATTCAAAAGCATTTATGCGCTGTTCAGCTTGTTTAGTAAGTGTCCAGGTCTCACAGGCGTATGTTGCAATGGGAAAGATGCATGCTCTTAAAAATCAAATTTTTGTAGTTCTATCTGTCCCATAACGTTGCTGTACAACAAGAAAGAGATGCCATGAGTCATGAACTAATCCTACCTGATGTGATGCCCTGTTCGAGCCCACCCCCTCTGTCTCTCCTTGGCGTCCTGCTCTGAATATAGTAGCGGCCTCATCCCTTGTTAGGAAATATACACATGTTTTATGATACAGTAGCATTATAGAAGTAGTGATAACATTATAGAAGTTGATACAATAACATGATAGAATTAGCAACAACATTATAGAAGTAGCAACAACATTATAGAAGTGGCAACAACATTATAGAATACAAAAGTCACGGGAGCTGTCATTGTATTGTTAGAACCTTGTACAAACCGTGTGCTTTATTAGGTATATGGTGGTAACTCCACATGTGTATAGACCACTCAGCACTGGGTGGGTGATGTGGTCAATTCTACTGCGGTCGCCTTTATTTCCCAAAACATCTGCTGGTACCAATTTTATGCTGGGTCTACAGGGAGACTAGGCGAATTTTAGAAAATCAAAAGAATATATGAAGCAGGGATACCTAGTTTTGTCAGGCCTGACCTACTTACCATGATTGTACAGGCTGTCTTTTTTAAGGAGGTTGACGATTCTCATTTTGTAGGTCACACCAGGTACAGCGTTCGTGACCCGGAAGTAGTACCATTGCGTGTGTCTGGCAGTGTAGAGGTCAGCTTTTAGCACCAGCTCGTACTCGAACTGACTTCTGCGGAGGGGAATCACTTGATAGTCAGGTGTGCTGGGAACATGTGTGATTACTGGTATAGGGTGGTTTAAAATACGTAAATGTGTGAAATGGCTTGTCCTTTCTTCCCCTACAAGGCCGAGTATTGTTTACGAATCCCAATTCAGGTTTCGGAAAATTCAAATTGTAGGAGACTAACATGCGCAGCTGTGTGAGTGGTTGTGTGAGTGGTTGTGTGAGTGGTTGTGTGAGTGGTTGTGTGAGTGGTCGAATGTGTGGCTGCTAATGTGGATACCTGTGTGGTTGTATGAGTGGCTGTGTGAGTGGGTGTACAGCATGTTGTGTTTTTGACACTCTCAAATAAAGCTACATTAATTGAAAAAATAAAAAATTTAGTTGCATGTCCTTCACAGGACGTAGCAGTCAACCCCAGCATTTTTGCTGTTCATGAATCCTGGGCAACTTTTACGTTCAGCAGTTTACCATTGCTTTCTGAACGACCGGCTCCTATACCTTTTTCGAAAAACCAGCACCGCTGTGTTTCGAACCCGGGTATACGGGCTCACAAACCGCGTTCGCAAGACCTTAGCCACGGCGACCGGTACATAAAATAGACACTAGTATATTCTGTGTGGCGGTCTCCCTGACTAAGGAGTTAACGACTTTCTCCGTAATTCCCGTATATCCACGTAGGGTAACGCAGCTGCGCGAGATTCGGTAGCAGATCGCGTCGCATTGGTTACTTACGGGGGTATGTGAGCCGGTCTCTGAGAAAGCAATGGCAAACTACTGAGCGTAATCATGCCGAGAAATCAACAACAGCGGTAAAATGCTGGTGTTGACAGCAAAATGCCCTGTAAAGGATATGCGAAAAACAAGTGACTTGCACCGCTCGAAAAGACGAAGGTCAAGAGAATATCATGCATTTTGTGCTCCGAGCATGCGGGTGTGAGATTAGATGAGCAGGCTGGCGAACTGCCTGCTGCGGCTACCGTGGCCGATGTAGTGAAGGTTCTTTGGAATAGAATGGAAGGTGCAGCAAAAGAAAGAAACAATTCACTCCCGACGAGGCCCATTCATCGGGTGGAGAGCAGAGGGTTTGATCATGGCTCAACAGGAAAATGTGTAAAGTCAGACTGCCACTGGTACCTTCAGGGTGGGAACTCTTCGCTGGCTACTGGAGAAACGTCGAAGCTTGTGTGGAAACGTCCCGAGTATAATGATGTTAGTTCTTGATTTCATATTCATTTTACATTTTAGGGGAAGCTGATCACAAACATCAGAATGAAGCAGTCAACATTTTATGGCCGCATTATAAGAAGACAAAAACTGGAACATGTTGTGGCAACTGGAGAGATTTGTGGAAAGAGAGTTACAGGAAGACAGCGTGAGAAAACTCCTGACAGTCTTATATAATGGCACGGTAGCCAGTCAACACATGAATTGATCCATGCCGTCGGAGGTTGTAATATGGGGAGAGGCATGATCGCTTACTCCAGCCGGCAAGGATAATGATGACTCATTCACGGACAAGCGGACACACAGTCCGAGTGATCGATAGACAGCTGGACCGAAAGAACGACGAAATTTATTTTCCTCAAAGGGTCACAAATTGGGCACGCAGGCCCGACTTAATTCGCCCCTCCAATCACTCATCTTTTGTACAACAGTTATTTATTCTGCATGTTACATTCGCATTGAGAAAACATGGACAAGTGACAGGCAGGTAGACAGACACGATTAGATAGACACAGTTAGTGGATATATAAAGAAGTATCTGGCTAGATAAGTAGATATGCAGGTAGGACAAATTACAACCACATAATCAGAAAATAGTTGGACAGCAAGAACCAAATATACAAACTAGCGAACATAATGTTGTACTCACACTCGTCTTGCTTGCCGAAGATTCCCACACTCAAACCTGGACTCGAACATCAAAGTGGGACAACATCCCTCTGGGACCGGAAGTGGGTTACAGTCACGTGGGCTGCGGTCGGAGTCATAAGCTACCTGGACGCCCCTCCACTTTCCCGGGTACTGTGCCGCTTGAGTCTCTGTCGTCTGACTGTTGGCTGCACACAGGCATAGAACAAATGATCTGACTGTTGGCTGCACACAGGCATAGAACAAATTATCTGATTACTGGTGCACACAGTCATAGAACAAATGATCTGATTACTGGTGCACACAGTCATAGAACAAATGATCTGATTGCTGGCTGCACACAGGCATAGAACAAATGATCTGACTGTTGGCTTCACACAGGCATAGAACAAATGATCTGACTGTTGGCTGCACACAGGCATAGAACAAATTATCTGATTACTGGTGCACACATTCATAGAACAAATGATCTGATTGCTGGCTGCACACAGGCATAGAACAAATTATCTTATTACTGGTGCACACAGTCATAGAACAAATGATCTGATTGCTGGCTGCACACAGGCATAGAACAAATGATCTGACTGTTGGCTGCACACAGGCATAGAACAAATGATCTGACTGTTGGCTGCACACAGGCATAGAACAAATTATCTGATTACTGGTGCACACAGTCATAGAACAAATGATCTGATTGCTGGCTGCACACAGGCATAGAACAAATGATCTGACTGTTGGATGCACACAGGCATAGAACAAATGATCTGACTACATAATTTCAGACAGATTTAGAACAAATGATCTGACTGTAATTGTTCACACAAACATAGAACAATTTATCAGATTGTAATTTTTCACACAGACATAAAACAAATGATCTGACTGTAATTGTTCACCAGCATAGAACAAATGGTCTTACTTAGTGTTTATCACGTACAGTAACTTACAGTGACCATTTCATATTGTGAGAATTCAGGGCCTCAGCCTACTACAAAATATAGTTATGCCCATCTGAGCTATCCCACGTCCAGCCCTATCTTTAGGCTTTCAGGGCATAGGCCTTGTCACCAGCCTCTTGTAAGAGATGAACTAATTTGGAAACGGTCAGGTGTCTACCGTGAGTTGTTAACACGTGAATCAACATGTACAGGGAAGATTATTGATCTTTTCATTGTGATCATTATGTCTCAGCAATTCGTTATTTACAATATAACACTTTTTAGTTGGAAGTAAAGGTGCGCCTGTCCGAGTGGCTAATATTACGAGTTCTCCTTCTGTGGACCAGGGGTCAAATCCTCGATAAGTTAGTGGATTTGTTTCTGTCGGTGGAAAAAGGAAAATCCTAACCCAAAAGACAGTTCGCGGCGATTGCATTTTTTTCTCAGTTAGAAGTAGTTAATGTATTAACTGTGAAGGATTGTTTTGTTAACTATATGGGATTTTCTGTTAACTATATAGAATTGTTTGTTAACTATATGGAATTGTTTTATTAACTACATGGGATTGATGTGTTAATTATATGGGATTGATGTGTTAACTATATGGAATTGTTTTATTAACTATATGGGATTGATGTGTTAATTATATGGGATTGATGTGTTAACTATGTGGGATTGATATGTTAACTATGTGGGATTGATGTGTTAACTATGTGGGATTGATATGTTAACTATACGGAATTGATGTGTTAACTAACTATATGGGATTCATGGATTTCAAGTAACAACTCGAACGGACACTTTTAAAGTAACTACTAGGGCAGACACAAATAAAATAACAATTAGAGCAGAAACATTTACATTAAACTAACAACAATGACAGAAACATATAAAGTACCAACTTGGACAGAAACATATAAAGTACCAACTTGGACAGAAACATATAAAGTACCAACTTGGACAGAAACATATAAAGTACCAACCTGGACAAAAACAAATAAAGCTGCAACTAGAACTTAGACATGAAGTAACAAATGGGAGTGATTCATTTATTGAAACTGCCCCAATCCCCATTCCCGTTCTAATTGTTGTAGTAGCACAAGCGAAACTCCCAAATTTTAAGCTCATCCCACACGCCTGACTGATTGTGTCTTCAGCTGGTGCCATCCAAGACCTGCCCATCCTAAACGCCTGACTGATTGTGTCTTCATATTTCACCCAACACCTGCCCATCCCACACGCCTAACTGATTGTGTCTTCAGCTGGTGCCACCCAAGACCTGTCCATCCCACACGCGTGACTGATTGTGTCTTCAGCTGATGCCACACAAAACCTGTGCATCCCACACGCCTGACTGATTGTGTCTTCAGCTGGTGCCACCCAAGATCTGTCCATCCCACACGCGTGACTGTTTGTGTCTTCAGCTGATGCCACACAAAACCTGTCCATCCCACACGCCTGACTGATTGTGTCTTCAGCTGATGCCACCCAAGATCTGCCCAACCCACACGCCTGACTGATTGTGTCTTCATCTGGTGCCATCCAAGACCTGCTCATCCCACACGCCTGATTGATTGTGTCTTCAGCTGGTGCCATCCAAGACCTGGACATCCCACACGCATGACTGATTGTGTCTACAGGTGGTGCCACACAAGATCTGTCCATCCCACATGCCTGACTGATTGTGTCTTCAGCTGGTGCCATCCAAGACCTGGACATCCCACACGCATGACTGATTGTGTCTACAGGTGGTGCCACACAAGATCTGCCCACCCCACATGTCTGACTGATTGTGTCTTCAGCTGGTGCCACCCAAGACCTGCCCATCCCACACGCGTGACTGATTGTGTCTTCAGCTGATGCTACCCAAGATCTGCCCATCCCACACGCGTGACTGATTGTGTCTTCAGCTAGTGCCATCTAAGACCTGCCCATCTCACACGCCTGACTGATTGTGTCTTCAGCTGGTGCCACCCAAGACCTGCCCATCCTAAACACCTGACTGATTGTGTCTTCATATTTCACCCAACACCTGCCCATCCCACACGCCTAACTGATTGTGTCTTCAGCTGGTGCCACCCAAGACCTGTCCATCCCACACGCATGACTGATTGTGTCTTCAGCTGATGCCACACAAAACCTGTGCATCCCACACGCCTGACTGATTGTGTCTTCAGCTGGTGCCACCCAAGATCTGTCCATCCCACACGTGTGACTGATTGTGTCTTCAGCTGATGCCACCCAACACCTGCCCATCCCACACGCGTGACTGATTGTGTCTTCAGCTGATGCTACCCAAGATCTGCCCATCCCACACGCATGACTGATTGTGTCTTCAGCTGGTGCCATCCAAGATCTGCCCATCCCACACGCATGACTGATTGTGTCTTCAGCTGGTGCCATCCAAGACCTGCCCATCCCACACGCCTGACTGATTGTGTCTTCAGCTGGTGCCATCCAAGACCTGCCCATCCCACACGCCTGACTGATTGTGTCTTCAGCTGGTGCCATCCAAGACCTATCCATCCCACACTGTGTCTATTTCAAGCATGAAGTACATCTTCACCTGGAGCATATTGTACCTGTCATATATGGATGGCAGGTACATCCTATGCTGCATACATATACAAGAAGTATTCCCTGTACAGCCAAGAAAGGCCCGCATGGGCTCATTGTGTATGTGCTCTAGCTTCTCCAGATGGCTATGAGATGCTGTGATCACACTCAGAACATACTGAAATGATGAGATGCTGGTAAAGTGTGTACACCACTCTTTGCTCCATGTCCGCAGCTGTCATCTTCTTGAGAGCACTTGTTGAAAAAGTTAGTTGCATATCCTTTACAGGACGTCGCAGTCATCTCCAGCATTTGTTGAATGTGTATAACTTCTTGGCAAGTTCAGTAGTTTGCGATTGCTTTCTGAACAACAGGCACTCATACCATTGTATGAAAACCAACGCAAGGCGATCACCTGCCAAATCGCCTGAAGCTATGTTTCTAACGCGGTATGAGGTATTAGGAACTGCGTCCGTAACCCCTTCACCACAGAGCAGGCTCTTACACTAGACCCTGCACAGGATCATTGAAGGACAAGCTTCCTTCAAAGGTTATTGCCAGGTACTTGAGAGTTGTCTCTCCATTGGTCACGCTGCCATGTGTCGTGATATCTGGCATCTACTCCTTGACATTTCTGTGTTACAATGAACTCCATATTACACACACTGTGTCTAGTGGAAGAGAGGCAGAGGAAGATAACGCAGTGTGGCTGTGGAAAGCATCAACAGCTGGACACCAAATAATAATAAAGCGACACCAACGTCAATAAAATATCAAATAACAGAGAGGTTGGACAGTCATCATCGCCCAAGCCTGCCCAGAGTAGACACCCGAAGAAAAAGACGTTTACTGGTAAAGAAAAATGTCAAGAAGCATACCCAGCAAATGACGACCAAACTCCCCAACAGCCAAAGGCTCGCATCCTTGCAGCCCCACCAGCAGATGTCGTGGGGTGTTGAGTAGAAGTCCTTCAAAATGACCAGGCCAGTAAGGGCCATAGGGCCAGTACTTGATGTCCGCTGGCCTGCGCTTGTATCGACTAATAAACGCTTCTAACTGGTCAGTATATGAGAGATGACCAACATAAGACGGAGCGGTCACATCGTGGTCAGTTCGAGGTATGTACAAACTTTTGCTTCTTCCCTGCAGGTAATAGGGTAGAAGTTTCACACTGTCCGTGTACGTGCGCATGAGTTCTCATAGAAACACCCGTTGCTGGGATCCCCTTGAGACTATTAAAATACCATGAGAAATAAATAAGCAGGTATTGACCTGCTCTCGTGGAAGTATATGAACACAATTGAGATTAGAGAACACTAGACAATATAACTGCCAATAGTTATTGACAGACCGAGATTCGAACTTAACACCTTCAACTAAGGTCTACGACTTCCTGAAAGGGAGTAAGTATACTTCATGTTTCTAGTTGGTCGTGATCGTTGTGCACTTGTTCTTCTGTGAGACGTAACTAGATCACAGAGTTAGTTATTTCACACGAATAACTATTTCACCAATACGTAACTACACCACACAGAATTAATAAGTTCGCCTGAAGAACTAGTTCGCCAAGACATACCATGATCAAACAGGACTGATTAGTTTACGCGAAGAACTAGTTGACCAAAACTTAACAAGATTAGAAAGAATCAATTAGTTCAAACGATTAACTAGTTCATTGCGATCTAAGTAAATCACACATAATTAATTACTTCACAAGAATCACAAGTTCATCAAGACCTAACTGAATGGTGTAGTTTTTGTCCATCAAGAATGATGATGACCATTCATTTTATCCAGTGGCAAGAAAAATCAAGACGACCGGAGACCTAACTACATAACACATAACTAGTTCACAAGAACCTGAATACATCATACAGAGTTAATTAGTTCACACACCAATAATTAATTCGCCAAAATCTAACTAGATCACAAGGAATTAACTTGTTCACACGAAAACCTAGTTTGCCAAGCCCTAACTAGATCACACAGAATTAACTAATTACAACAAATAAACTAGTTCACTAAGGCCAAACTAATTCCCAAAGAAATAACTAGTTCACACGAATAAATAGTTCGCCAAGATCTATCTATATCTCCAAGAATTAACAAGTTAACACGCATGAACTAACTCACGAAAATATCGCCTGGCAATAATAATTAAGTAGATGCAATATTTACTAGTTCACAAAAAACAAATACTTTGATAACTTGACACCCAGA
The DNA here is from genome assembly GCA_963921405.1 of Cepaea hortensis. Classification (NCBI taxonomy): domain Eukaryota; kingdom Metazoa; phylum Mollusca; class Gastropoda; order Stylommatophora; family Helicidae; genus Cepaea; species Cepaea hortensis. Next base: position 86,048,901 of record OY992895.1, on the reverse strand, counting down.
ACTAATTTCCTCCAGTGCTCCCAATAGGAATTCAAGCAATAAATAACTACTCCACTTTCACATGTCACACATTTATCATTGATTCACATGCGATAACACATGTTGATTGAAGCTCATTGCTACATTCGATCAGACATTTTCACGCCGTGACATTCGATCAGACATATTCGTGCCGTGACATTAGCCAACCATGAAGTATAGACAAACATGTTCAGCTCAGTTGGTGGCCTTAGCCAATTTTCTTTAGTACTTTTCTGAACGAGCCCAATTTGGTCACACCCCTTCACTTTCTTATCATTTCAAGAAAATATATTAAACCTTTCATATTAGGCGTTAAAAGACGTGGTTTTGTTACTCTAAACTGTCTGTGTCGGCTTGAATCGAATGTATTAGTTCAATGATATCTTGAATAGATTTGGCGTTTTATTGAAAGTTTAGTTACTTAAGTAAATACAATCTATAGGATTCTTAAAGTACTAGTAAGAACGTGTCTGCTGCGATCAGTGGTTCTCACGTTGAGATACGAATGTTTCAGCTCTCTTGATATATATATATATATATATATATATATATATATATATATATATATATATATATATATATGTGTGTGTGTGTGTGTGTGTGTGTGTGTGTGTGCGTGCGTGTGTGTGTGTGTGTGTGTGTTCTTCTCTTAGAAGATAAATGATTCTCATATTGTGGCACGGGTGTTTCAGTTCTGTTGATTATGTATGTTATTCACTTTGTAGATCAATGGTTCTCACGTTGTGGGTCATATGTTTCATATTTCTTGGTTATGTGTGTTCGTCTCTCTGTAAAGTGAGTGGTTGTCAAACTATGACACGTGTGTCTCATTTCTCATGGTTATCTATGGTCTTTCTCGGTATATCAATGGTTCTCACTTTGTGATAAATAAATTTCGCCACACGCATATACAAAAAATATTTATGGAAAGCGAAGTTCCATTAAAATCACACGCAGGTCTTCCCTGGTGCTTCGGAATTAGTGCACTATGTTAAGATTCTCCTTGTAAGATCAACATAAAGTGAGTATAACACTTATGGGGACATCAATTTGCATTGAAGATGATTCTGTACATAAATGAACCAACAAGAACAATCACATATTATTATTATTATTATTATTATTATTATTATTATTATTATCATTATTATCATTATTATTATCTTATTTAATCCTAGTATGGCTGGACCACATTGCATGGACGAGACAAGAACATACGGCTGATCCACGACTCAGGTGATCGTGTGAGATGGCTAAACATGATCGCCAACGCATATCGGCACAGCACATGATGACGGTGATAATCTGAGCCAAAAAAAAAGTATCGTAATTTCATAAAGTTGCTTATATCACGTAATTTAATTCTTTCTTAATACGAAGACCAAAGTTCTCCTGTAGACATGTAAAACAAAACTTATCACTTCCAAGAATTGAACAGCGGACCTTTATATCAAAACACCTTAGCTCTAACCACTACACATTCGCGGCGACACTGAAACACTCTAAGATAAACCAGTCCATATTTTCTCGGGTCTTGGTGAAATAGACCCATAAATTCACTTTTAATTTGCTGTCAAATGTTCCAATCCACCTTATCGATTTCCGCCAGGGAACAATATTGATATCGATCTGTCTAAGCCGATATTGATAATGGAATTCGAGACCTTACATGTATTGTGTTGGTTCCGTTTGTGTGCACGCTTCAGCTAGAACTTAGTCAGCCAGTACTGTGCTGTTTTCTATTCTTCCTATTCTGATTAAGTTTCTCTTTACCTTCTTCTCCTCTTCCGTCTTCTCCCTCTCGTTACTTTGCGCCTCAACCTTCTTATGCTACTGCTGCTGCTCTTCTCCTTCTTCCTCCTCTTATTCCTCTTCCTTATCTTATTCTTCTTCTCCTGCTCCTCTCCTGCTCCTTTCCGCCCCTCCTCGTCCTTTTCTTCTTCCTCGTCTTCTCCTACGTTTTTCACCTTTTTCCATTTTAAAAGATTTTCCGTTTTGTTTTTTCAATTGTGTCCCAATTTTTTCTATTTATTACTTTTGTGAGGATGCTTACGCTAATCGCCAGTGTATGTGTATGTAAAGTGTGTGTGTTTGTTTTAGTCGCATGTCCTTCACAGGACGTAGCAGTCAACCCCAGCGTTTTAGCTGGTCATGATTCCTGGGCAAGTTTTACGTTCAGTAGTTTGCCATTGCTTTCTGAACGACCAGCACCTATACCTTTTTCGAAAAATACCAGCACCGCTGTGTTTCTAACCCAGGTATACGGGATTTTAGTCTGTTCGCATTATTTTTAATGTTGATGTGAGGCAGCGTGTATGTGTCGAGATTGTGAATGTGTGTGTGTGTGCGTGTGTGTGTGTGGGGGGAGGGAGAGTTTGTGTGCGTCTGTGTGTGTGTGTGCGCGCGCGTGCGTTATGTGTGTATATGTTTGCATATGTATATGTGTGCATGTGTATGTGCGTATATATGTACATGTGTATATGTGTGTATGTGCGTGTGCGTATGTGCATGTATGTGCATGTATGCGTGTTTATGTGTGTACGTATGTGTATGTGTGTATGTTTATGTGTATGGTTGTGTGTATGAGGGTGTATGTGTGTAAGTGTATGTATGTGTGTGTTCATGCATGCATATATGCATGCATGCATGTAGCGTATGCGAGGGAGTGTGTATTTGTGTGTTATTGTGTGTGTGTGTGTGCATAACTGTGAGAGTTTGTGCAAATCATGTAAGCATGTATGTAGGTATGTATATATGCATGTGTGTGTGTGTGTTTTTTTAATGAATGTGCATGTCTACCTGTCTCATAACATGGTAAAATGCATTGTTTATGTTTACACAATCCATTTGACAATATGTGTCCCTATATGAATGTAACATGAACAATTGATGAACGAAAGATGAGTGATTGGAAGGGCCGAATGAAAGATGAGTGATTGGAAGGGCCGAATGAAAGATGAGTGATTGGAAGGGCCGAATGAAAGATGGGCCAGCGTGCCCAATTTGTAACCCTTTGAAAATAAAGTTCCTTCGTTCATTCTTCTTCTTCGCCTTCTTCTTCGTCTTTTTCTTCATCTTCTTCTTCTTCTTCTTCTTCTTCTTCTTCTTCTTCTTCTTCTTCTTCTTCTTCTTCTTCTTCTTCTTCTTCTTCTTCTTCTTCTTCTTCTTCTTCTTCTTCTTCTGCTCCTCTTCCGCCCCTCCTCGTCCTTGTCTTCTTCTTCTGTGTCGGTTCTTCAACACACCCATACATACGCACACACCTACACACACTCACACAAACAGACACATACATTGTCGTCAAGTGGTTGTAGATTAACCTGAACACACATATACCCACCCACACACACATACACCCAAACATCCCCACAACAACACACACACACACCCATACGCACACCCACATACCCTCCCCCCCCCCCCCATACACACAGAAACACACATTATCGTCAAGTGGTTGTAGATTAACATAAAAACACCCACACACACACACACACACACACACACACACACACACACACACACACATTATCGTAAAGTGGTTGTAGATTAACATGCACACACCCACACAAACCCAGTGTCAATTAAGGAGCCGATTAAGTGGTACACGATTAGAATCTAAGATCTATCTAATTGAATGGAAGGATTTTGTGAAAACAGGAAATCCTTCCGTGGAGTGGTAGGATAAATACGAATGAAGTGTTTGGGTGATATGTTGCTTGGGGGAACGAACCAACGAACTTTATTGTCAAAGGGTCATAAAATGGGCACTCAGGCCCGTCTTACATTCGGCCCTTCCAATTATTAATCTTTCGTTCATAAGTTGTGCTTCGGCATTTGCCCCATGTTTTCAAGGACATTTTCCATGATAAAATGTCAACTGTTGGGGATATGTCAACTGTTGGGGATATGTCAACTGTTGGCTAAATGTCAACTGTTGGCTAAATGTGAACTGTTGTGTAAATGTCAACTGTTGGGTAATGTCAACTGTTGGGTAAATGTCAACTGTTGGGGATATGTCAACTGTTGGGGATATGTCAACTGTTGGAGATATGTCAACTCTTGGGGATATGTCAACTGTTGGGTAAATGTCAACTGTTGGGTAAATGTCAACTGTTGACTAAATGTCAACTGTTGGGGATATGTCAACTGTTGGCTAAATGTCAACTGTTGGGGATATCTCAACTGTTGGAGATATGTCACCTGTTGGGTATATGTCAACTGTTGGGAATATGTCACCTGTTGGGTATATGTCAACTGTTGGGTAAATGTCAACTGTTGGCTAAATGTCAACTGTTGGGTAAATGCCAACTGTTGGGTTAATGTCAACTGTTGGGGATATGACAACTGTTATGAAATCACTATCATCATGTATGTTCGGATTATAGTAGATCGCGTTGCTGTAACGGTTACGGCGAACCGGGTTCGATGCCAGCTCTCGTCGCTTGCTACAGGAGCCGCAGACTGGGCACTCAATCCACCGTGCACTCATGTCTAGGCAAGTGTGATGGTGTTGACATGTCACATACGCACAGGAAGCTCCTGCTACGAGGCTTGTGTGTGTGTATGTGTGTGTGTGCGTGTGCGTGCGTGCGTGTGTTTGTGTGTGTGTGTGTTTTTGTTTTCCTTCAGAATATGGAAATTGATGTGAATTCACTATCATTAAAGTGTTTCAAACTATGTGAAGTTTGGGTTTGGAAAATTAATATCATCAAGTATGTTAGACAGTGGGCTGATATGATAGTAACGTTTTTCCGTGGCCATATTTTCATTTCAAACAACCGTTTTCAGGGCAGTGACCTAATGACCTACGATTTGCGGTTGACCACAACCGTGGGATTTTAACGTGCACAGATTCCACACAGAATCCCAGTGTTTGTTCGTTGCGAGAAGGCTAGGTTGAGTTGAGTTGAGTTGAGTTAAGGGTGTGTTGAGCTGAGGTTGAGTTGAGTTAAGGGTGTGTTGAGCTGAGGTTGAGTAGAGTTGAGTTGAGTTAAGGGTGTGTTGAGTTGAGGTTGAGTTGAGTTGAGTTAAGGGTGTTGAGCTGAGGTTGAGTTGAGTTAAGGTTGTGTTGAGCTGAGGTTGAGTTGAGTTGAGTTAAGGGTGTATTGAGCTGAGGTTGAGCCGAGTCAAGAACCGACTTCACAGCACTCGAGACATTCTCAAACAGCCCCGTCCTCAACTTCAACAACCAGTGAAGAGTCCTAAATACTAAAGACGCCAGCGGCAATCTGACTGTGTGTCCGTCTGGCCTTTCCCTAGAAATAATGAGTGTCAGCCAGATCCCCTGGTCACTTCCTGCAGCACCATTCTCTCCAGGCAATGGTGTATTTGTCTTCCACACTATACGCATGATCCCAAACCGTCCCGACAACATCTGCCCTATCTTGCATCAATATCCCATCCAGCTATGCAGACCCAGCCAATCTGTCCTCCTGCTCGTTTCCAAGCACACCAGCATGTGCTGGGGGAAAGATCCAGCGAGAAGACTGAGTACCTGATAGGACTACCCAAGAGAACAGGGTGTCGTATGATACCATTAGGATTCACTGGTTCTGATAAAAATGCCAAGCATGTGCAGAGATTTTGTTTTTGTTTGTTTGTTCTCATATCCTTTACAGGACATCGCTGTCAACACCAGCATCTTTCAGCTGTTTGTTGATTTTTTGGCAAGATTACGCTCAGTAGTTTGCCATTGCTTTCTGAGCGACCGGCTCACATACCCCGTAAGTTACCGAGGCGGAGAGAACTGCTAACAATTCTCGCGCCCGTCACGTTACTCACGAGAGTATACGGATTTATGGAGAAAGTCGTGTAACCCCTAGAGCAAGGAGACCGGCGTCCAGAGATTGCAACCTTAAAATTTTAGAACCATGGTATTGTACACTAACGTCTCAGCCACGCCTCTTGGTACAACTAGAAAAATTCAGAGTACAGTCTGTGCTGGAGTCAGCGTAGTGTTTGTGCTGGAGTTAGTCTACTGTTTGTGCTGGGGTTAGTCTACTGTTTGTGCTGGGGTTAGTCTACTGTTTGTGCTGGGGTTAGTCTACTGTTTGTGCTGGGGTTAGTCTACTGTTTGTGCTGGGGTTAGTCTACTGTTTGTGCTGGGGTCATCCTAAGGTCAGTGCTGGAGTCAGCCTACTGTCTTTGCTGGAGTCAGCCTACTGAATGTGCTAGTGTCAGCCTACTGTCTGTGCTAGTGTCAGCCTACTGTCTGTGCTAGTGTCAGCCTACTGTCTGTGCTAGTATTAGCCTACTGTCTGTGCTGGTGTTAGTCTACTGTCTGTGCTAGTGTCAGCCTACTGTCTGTGCTAGTGTCAGCCTACTGTCTGTGCTGGTGTTAGTCTACTGTCTGTGCTAGTGTCAGCCTACTGTCTGTGCTGGTGTTAGCCTAGTGCCTGTGCTAGTGTCGGCCTACTGTCTGTGCTAGTGTCAGCCTACTGTCTGTGCTGGAGTTAGCCTACTGTCTGTGCTGGAGGTCGTAGCCCAGAACATATCTCAAGCCACTTCCAGTTTGCCAAAAATGGCCACAGATTTCCCAAACCCCACTTAGATCGGCCCCAATAGCTGACAAGCCAGAAGCAAGATTCAATATAATATATGGCTCGTATTTCATCCCAGTATTTTTACAAGCCATGTCTCCCAATCTGACAGCTACTTCATGAGCCACTGTGGAATCGGGAGGAGAGTGCAGGTGAAACAGACGGAGCAAGCATATATGGACAGGCTCTTAGAATGGAATGAACTGAAGGACTGGACGATACTCATAACGTAAATGAATAGAATGATGAACTTTTAATCAAATTGCTACGAGAATTAACAGCAAAAGAACGTCTCGGTAGTTTTTGAAGAGGGGGACTGAGCATTTCTGGGAATGTGCGGTGTGCAGTGATGTCAGTTATTAAATTAAGTATTAGTAGGTCAGCATGGCCAAATGGACAAGAACGCGTGTGGTATGGCGTTCAACCCCTACACCGGACAGCTGGACTAAAATGTTGACCTGTCGTCCCTGACTTGGTCACGTAAGTTACTAGTACCTCTGAAGTTGGAGTGGGTTCGCCTGATGGCGAGGGACACTGCTAATAGGGACAGCTAATACAAAAGCAAAATTCAGTCCAGCACTGCTGGAAGGAGTGTGTATGGACTACGTTTGAGTTCAAAGCGACTGAGCACCAAAATAAATAAATAAATTAGTATTCAGTACACTCAATTCATGAACAAACTTGACGTGTTCCCAAGAGACAAAACAAACGAATGGAATACACAGTGACACCGAGTGAAACAGTCGTTTATTAATACATAATGTATCAACTAGAAAAGTGTAAGCACGCATTGACGGTGCATAACAACAATAACTAAACTACAACACTCTAACCCAGTGGTTCTCACACAATGGTAAAAGCAATAACTACACAACACTCTAACACAGTGGTTCTCACACAATGGTAACAACAATAACTACACTACAACACTCTAACCCAGTGGTTCTCACACTATTTTGTTTTAGGCCATTTTATTTGAATTAAGGAAATCTCCGATGTGAAGTGGTTAGGTCGCATGCTTCGTGTTCTGAAGAATGTAGGTTCGACTCCGGGTTACGTCGTTAGATTCAAGAGTGCAATTATCTCGGACACTCCTGGGGGTCGTCACTGGAGCTTTGGAGTTCGTGCTTTATGCGACGCTTTCGGCAGGCCTACCAGTGGAAAGAGACCGAGCCGTGTGGGACAAAACCCGGTGCAATGAAGTCGATCATATTGCTTATCAAACACTTGAAACAGTTGTTTGAATTAAGAGTTATCATTTGAAATGTGACATTATATTTTTACATTTCTTTCATTACATTTCTTAACAACAACAACAAAAGTTTAAATGTTTTAAAAAAAGATGCGATTAGATTGTAATCCACATTATACAAGAAATAAAGGTGACTCTGAAAACACGCAATAGAAAATTCGAGACAGAAATGTATAATATAGGTAGGACATGGGCGGAGCTGCAAGGGGAAGCCATTGATAGGCGGGTTTGGGGTGATCTGGTTGAAGGCATTAGACCTAATGGGAGATAAAGAGCCGAAGAAGGAGGAGAAAAACGGGCAATTATATTCTGGGGTCGACCCACCCTTGTGAAGTGGCAACCAAACATGGTTTATAAAGGGTAAATAAAGACCAGTTACCAGTGATTACCAGTCAACAGCATACCACAACAAGCAATGATGTACAGACCAGATGGAAACAGAGGAAGAGGCCAACCACGTAAACGTTGGACGGAGGGAATAGCAGAGTCCTTGGGAATATCGATATATAAAGTCCTTAATAGGGCACTCTCACGATGTTTATACTTCACCTCGACACCGCAAGGTACAAGAGTAACATGATGAGATGAGATGAGATGAATAAAGACCTAATGTTGACGCCATTTGAATTATAGTAGGGGTAAGGTCCTAGGCCTAATTTGTTTGACCAAACTGCACTTGATTGCTGGTTGGATGAAAGGATTGTGAGAAAATTAGCAAATCATGTTTTGTGTTTCAAATTTTAGTTTTCTGTTCATTGTTCTTATTTTTGCATCTTCTTATCCCTTTCTTATATCTTAATGTAGTAGCTCAAGGGTCTTCTGCGTGATAATATGTTGTGTTTCTTGTATGTATTTGTTTGTTGATGAAGGTTTGTCGCCGCAACGTCATGTAGTTTTCATAATTCTGTTCTGTAAATCTGCATTACTTTGTGTTATGTTATATTGTTTACATTTCCACAGATTCACTGCAGTTTCATTAATTTTATTCAGAGTCAGAGACGGACAGGATATACTTATCTTATGTTGTAAATATGGAGACGTCCATTCCATCTTTAAGTCAATAAAACCACATGGATCGACACCTGGGGTAATCTACATCACAGCTGTAAACCAGGGCCCGGATAAGAACACTAGATAGAACTGAGAAGATCGAAGGGTGGAAACAAAAAACATGCAGATATAGTCTCACGTATCGAGCTAAGTCTTTATCAACGGACACCAAAAAAAAAAAAAAACTAACAAAAAAAACGAAACAATACAAAAACAACAAACGACAACGCAAAGAGATACTTATTTGAACAGAGCCCAATCGACGAAACTATGTTTTCTTAAACTTTCCTCAAATGGATTCAAATATTTCTCGTTCTCAGGATTTTTCTTTCAATTGTTATTGTTCTGTCAATAAGACTTCCTATCGAAACGTTTCCATTATCTGTAAATGTGTGTGTATGTGTTTTCCCTAGTCTGCTGAGCTTCTCGGTCATCTTTGGAGTTTGTATTCGGACTCGCCAAAGATGCATGATACCCAATTTAACGAGGATGAATCATCCCAGAACCGTACCAGACAGGACAAGTAATTAAGCCTCTACTGAATTTGATGTTAGACCGCTATCTTGGCATCAAACACACTAACCAATAATCTACCATAGCTACTCTTTACAAAACGAATACTGAACTGTACATAGTCAACCATCACATTCCTGGCGATTCTTTGAGATGTCAAAGATTATAGAAGACTAGTTCTGGAACTTTCCAGAAACGCCGTCGGTCTGTGATGCCTGAGATTACTGACTATCAAATCTTCGAGTCTTTTATTCATTCGAGTTCTCTGGTTCTCTCTTCTATCAACCTGGAACAGGTACCGATCAACGTATTTCATATTGTCCTTCACGATGAACAACTTTTCTTTGGCTGAAACCGAACGAAGTCTCGGACATGCGAACAGTCTTTCATCTCGTCTCACTCTCACGCTAAACAGTTCTTCTTGTTCTGGTTCTTCTAAGCACTTAGTGATTGGATTGTTTAAAGATTTATCCGTCTTCTTTCTGTTTATATGACCTGCATGTCGGCTGAAATCTGTAAGCTCTTCTTCTGGTAGACTTGTAGGATCAACGCTCACGTCTTTATCTAATATACGGGCAATGTCAAGGACATCTACTCGGTTGCCACAGGATGAGTACATTCGCTTCAAGTAGTCTGTGTTGACGTCACTTCCGGGGTTTATTGTAATCGAGATGGGGTCTTTGTATGTATCACTTTCGGATTTCGGTTTTATTAAAACCTGGTCACTATCAGTATGATCTTCGCTGTCTGGTTTTGTAGACATTGTCTTATTTGACACGTAGACACTGTCAATAAGACCTGTGTAATTATCTATACCTCCATTATCTAATTTGTTATGAAACTGATAATTCTTGTTGGCCTGCAACAGCTCGCATCCATGTTGTTGATCAGAGAAGCTGTTTAATGACGCCACTTCCTCCTTCCTCTGTGAGTGAGAGTTGTCCCCGGTTCTCCGTTTCATGACATATTTATGTGACAGGAATTTCTGTTGGTTGTTTTGTCGGGGATCACCCTGAGTACTAGCTGAAGTTCTATCACCTGCCCGCGATGATTGTTGTTCACGCAAGGAGAATGGTTTGTATCGCCTTGTTGGTGCTTTATATAATGGATTATAACTATGTTTTATATCAGGGGAGTGAAGTGATGAGTCACATCTATAACCTGACACATTCCCTGTATTGAAATGTTGAGGAATTATTTTAAAATCCCCAAACTCAGACTGACCTACATTATCAGTACGTACAGAAGATGACACCTGGTCCCTGTCCCATTTACTGACACCTGTCACTTCCCGCATAGACACATCACTGTTACAGCATTTATCATCATCTTCATCTTCTGTTAATTTAAAAGACACTCTTTTTATTTTAGTTCTGGTTCTTTCACCTTTCTGTGTATTACTTTCACTACACCCATCACTGGTAGAATTTGTATCAGCTTCTTCCATGGATATGTTCAACGCCTTGTAAGATGACAACAAATCACATCTATTTAACGTTGTATTCTTTTCTTCAACAGATATAGTTTTGTCTGTGACATGTGATTTTGAGTTCTGAACACCGCTAGAAATGTTGATAATATGTCCAGCAGAGGAACGGTCATCAAAAGAACTTTCCGTCTCTGAACTTCCCTCAGCAGGTAATAGTTCAAAACTCAGTTGTGAATGGTTAAGTTCTAACTTCACAAAAGCTTCATGTGTAGTTTTATCTTCACTTCCTGAATCTATCTTTGTTAACCACGGCTCAAGGTGGCGTAGATTCTGCTTGGTTACCGAAGTGCTGTTCTGTGCTAATTGCCTTACTGAATTGTCTTTGTTGATTTTATGTCTCGGAACTTCAATCTTGCCGCTGTGGTTGTTGCTGATGTTGCTGTGGTTGTTGCTGGTGTTGCTGTGGTTGTTGCTGATGTTGCTGTGGTTGTTGCTGTGGCTGTTGTTGTGGTTGTTTCTGATGTCGTTATTGCCCGTGCTGAAATCGTTCGAAGATGTGTTTGGGACATCTGGATACGCTGACCGTGATAAGGACACCTGGTCGTTACATGTCGATCTAGAGATGTGTACTGGAGTTTCACAAATTGATGGTTGCTTTCCTTGATCCAGGCGACTACCATCAGCTCCGGATTGAAAGACTGGCTCGACAATCCCAACTGCCTGCTCTCTCAGGGAACTATCAATCATTTGATAACCGGATGTATTCAAACTACTTGTATCAACCGGCACACAACCACACGGACTGTCAGACTTAAGACATTTGGAATGATCGCCTGGAAGTACCCCAGTTTGTCGTCTGAAGGAAGCAGCGGATAGATACAGATTCGCTGTAGACAACGGTTTCCTCCTGAACTTCAACTGACCCGGAAGTAGCAGGTCAAGGTTCTGTATAATGATTGGCTGTTGTCTGTCATGTCTTGGTGATCCCATTTTTTTTTTCAGAGATATTTTCCACGGAAAACGTTACCTTCTCATCATTAACAGTACTGTTTTTACTTTATCGTGGCTCAAACACATTCCCAAAGGCTAGAACTTGAAATGAATTATCTGCTTGGCCACGTAACGTCACAGTGAGGTTCAAACAACCGGAAACCGGGGCTTCTGTTAACACAATAAATGTTCATTAAAATAATTGTAATGCCAAATAGCAAAGAGTTGTCGTAGAAAACAAATTATAGAAATCAATAGCCTAAAGGTTGCCCGCGTTAATGTTGTTGATAGGAATATAGGCTGATAAAATCATGAGCCATGTCGGGCGAGGCTGTGACGCTGGGCTCATCGCCAGCTAAAGTGAGGGCGAAGACTGAACACCTATTCCTATTTGCTCTCCGGCCTACAAAATGTGACGGCGCCATTACATCACAGACCCATCTCAAGAAACTGTTTCGGTACACATTTTTTATAATATTTGTTAAAAAGCTGTGGTTAAGGGCCGGTGTCTGTGGCGAAGAGGTAGCGCACCCGATTCGCAATCCCACACACTGCGTTTTAAATCAGCTCCAGGTGATTTGGAAGCAGACCGCCTTATGTTGATTTTTAACAAATTATATGAGCGTCCGTCGTCCAGAAAGCGAAGGAAAACTACTGAACATAAAATTTTCAAGTAAATCACAAACTGAGGTTGATTACGACTTCCTGTAAAGGATATAAAAGTAACTGTTTAAATGTTTGAATGCTCTAACACACAAGTAACTGTCCTGTCCATGAAAACACTGCTACACACAAGAACCAGACACCCCAGTGACACAGCAGTAGCAAGGATTAGGCTGGTATTCTGATACCCAAGTTTCTTGAACTAAACCCAAACAATGGAATCGCCAAGCATTCTCTTCTTGTTTACAACCTGGTACAGATTCATGGAAATCGATACAGATTTATGTCTGCGGTCTGTCGGATTTAATTACCAGGTCCAATAATTTCACACTGGCTCGTTCGTACAGAACTAGAAAGTGTCCGCACAGGTGAGAAACTGACAGAACGTAAATGCAGTTTAACTCCCAGGCATGGAAGGCTACTCGCTCGTAAACCATCATCATCATCACAATCAAGTGCCTTGCAGACTGGCGTAGCGATGAGGCTTCTCCACATGTTGAGATGTTTAACGACATGTATGAAATCCTGTGTGAACACCCTTAGATGCATTACACAAGACCGTCCAGAACTTTCTAACGCTGTCATCCTCTATCTCTCTTACCATAAATCTGTCCTGTTGTCACAACATGTTTCAGTTTTTTGTCTTGTCATAACGAGGTCATAAATTATTGACTACCTCTGTTTGATGTTTGTGATAAGTTGTCTTTGCGACCTGGCCTCCCTCAAAATGTCCAGTTTGCAGTTTTTTGTTTCTTCAAGAAATGTTCAGTATTCTTTTACATCACAACATCTCCGTGGCTTCCATTGATATTTTCTCATGTTTACCAATTGCCCATTATGTACATCCAGTTGTAAGGAGTGGGTCTATATAACATAAAGAATTCTTTTTCTACTTTCCAATGACTAGGGCATTTAGCATTAAATGTTCCTCGTTTGACAGAAGGCAGCTTTTGTATGTCTTGTCCTCTTGTCCATCTCTGTAGTTACACGACCGTCATGCTTAATAACCCTCTAATGATGTCTTTAACTGTGTCAGGTCTTAGTCAGATATGATTGAGCTACCGTAATGACAGCAGACGGTACTACCTGCTTTCTGTTAGCGCCGAACGTTGGGAGGCGCTTACCAAACCCGACACCCCACCTTGTGCCAACGGCTTCGGGCTGAAGAGCGCAACTGGGAGGGTATAAGCCTACCCTGGTGCGAGGAAATGCAACCTAAAGACAAAATGTCATGGCAGGGCAGACCAGGCCCTAAGCCTTGGTTGGCAGCTGGTCTAGGATCGAAGCTCCGACAGGCGGACAGTTAGAGCATTGCTTTGCTGATCCGGCAGCTTCTGCAGCTTGTCTTGTTCCAGATGTATTGGTGTTATCATTCTTCTGGAGTGAAGTAGGCAGGTCAAGATAGGGATCATGCTGCGTGGGAAATACATGGTCTCTATATTTTAGCCCAGGCTTTGTGGTATGGAGAGGTATGGCTCCATTCCTGGTCTTAACCGGTCTCGGAATCAAATCGGGAGGTAGCATTTACGAGTTATAAGTCCTTGTCAATTGGCGTAGACATGGGGCGCTACGCGTTGCCTCTGACGGTGGGAGACATATACAGGTGTAACGCCCGCCTCAAGCTGGGCAGCCCCCGGCCAATTAGGTGCTGATCCGCCACAGCCTGCCTGCTTCAATGGGTGCTTGAGGTTAGGACAAAATCTGAATCGCAGGCTGTAAAACCAATGCACCAGGTATTACTAAAAAAAAAAGAATAATAGAAAGCTCAAGCTACGGCTTGCAACCTGGAACATAAGAATCATGTGTCCAGGATTTTCCACTGACCTGGCGAATATTCACGATGTGAGAAAAACGGCTGTAATTGATGCCGAACTCAATCGCCTTAACATTGATATTGCTGGCCTGCAGGAGACTCGCCTCGCTGAGGAAGGGTCACTCAGGGAAAACAATTACCCCTGTTTTGGAAGGGTAGAGAGCAGGCAGAAAAAAGGCAATACTTTGTGGGCTTTGCAGTGAAGAATTCACTACTGGGAATGATTGAAATTTGAGCTTGGCAACCTCCTGTGGTTCTGTCACCATTATCAATGTATATGCACCGACACTCGCTTCCTCTGATGATGTGAAAGATTCGTTCTATGAGGGGTTAGACTCTGTGATCAAGGCATTTCCAAAATCTGACTACATTTATATGCTCGGTGATTTCAATGCTCGTGGGGGAAAGGACCTGAGTTTATGGCCAGTGTATCTTGGAAACTACAAAATCGGTCGCATGAATGAAAATGGCCAAACACTACTGGAGCATTGCACCAGAAATGACCTATGTATTACAAACTCCTTTAAAAAAAAACAACAACAACTGCATAAGGTCACATGAAAACATCCAAGATCTGGTTAATGGCATCAGCTGGACTTCATCATTACACGGAGACAGCATCTGAACCAAACATCATTAACTCTAAGTTATCACAGTGCTGACTGTGATACGGATCACTCTGTGGTTGATGCAAGGGTTAGACTGAGACCAAAGAGAATCTACACAGCTAAACACAAATCTAGTCCCAGGATTAATGTTATTAACACCGACGATCCTGATAAGTGCCTTGAGTTCCAACAGCAACTTGAAGACGCTTTCATTGATACATCAGAAAATTGTACAGCAAGTGAAAAGTGGGGTAAACTAAGAACACTCTTTATAAAACAGCTGTGGGGATTTACGGCACTGTGGATCATAAGAGGCAGGATAGGTTTGCGGCAAACAGCCAGACACTGCAGCCCTTGATTGATAAAAAGAAGATAGCTCTCTTAAGAAACAATGAAAGAACAACGCGTAACACTCTCAGTGAGCTGAAGTAAGCTAGGAAGGATGTGCAAAAGGCGGCCAGGCAATGTGCAAATGATTATTGGATCAAGTTATGTGAGTCCATTCAAAATTTAAGTGATAAGGGAAACATCAGAAGCATGTATGTAGGGATAAAGAAAGCCTGTGGTCCAGTGATCAAAAGAAGTGCACCGCTGAAAACCTTGACTGGAGAAATCATCACTGATAAGAAACAGCAGATGGATAGATGGGTCGAGCACTATTTAGAGCTTTACTCAAGTGAGACCAAGCTAGCGGATGATGCCCTCAACGCCATAGAGGTTCTACCAACTCTTGACCACCTGGACACACTTCTCACCATAACAGAAGTTAAGTATGCAATAAATGAACTTGCATATGGCAAGGCTCCAGGTAAGGATGGGATTCCAATAGAGGTTATCAGGAGTGGGAAAGACACACTCACTCTACAGATCCACCAGCTAATAGAGCTATGCTGGCAAGAAGGACAAGTCCCACAGGATTTCAAAGATTCAAGCATCATAACACTGTAAAAGAACAAGGGGGATCGGAGCGACTGCAACAACTATAGTGGTATCTCACTTCTGTGTATTGTTGGGAAAGTATTTGCAAGAATTATTCTGCGCAGACTTCAAGTCCTAGGAGATCAAGTCTACCCCGAATCACAGTGTGGCTTTCGACAGAACCGGTCTACCACTGATATGATATTTTCATTGCGACAAATGCAAGAAAAATGCCGTTAACAGAATCAACCACTGTTTATTGCCTTCATCGACCTCACAAAGGCATTTGATTTGGTCAGTCGTGAGGGTCTGTTCAAAGCACTAAAGAAGATTGGCTGCCCACCAACTCTTCTGTCCATTGTGGAATCGTTCCACACAGGCATGAAGGGTATAATCAAGTTTGATGGAGCAACTTCTGAAGAGTTTGAAATCAAGAGTGGAGTTAAGCAAGGTTGTGTACTAGCTCCCACCCTCTTTGGAATATACTTTTCACTTCTACTGAAATATGCATTTCGTGATCAGGATGGTGGTATATACATTCACTCACGCTCAGATGGCGGCCTCTACAATGCTCAGAGATTGAAGGCTAAGACCAAAATTAGGAGGGTACTAATCAGAGAGTTGCTTTTTGCAGATGAAGATGCAATTACGACGCACTCTGAGGAAGAATTACAACATCTACTATCTGCATTCTCCAATGCTTGTTCTGAATTTGGTTTAACAATTAACAAAAAGAAGACAGATTATGTCACAAGGTGCACATGGGTTACCATCAATCTTTATTGACGACGCCGAACTAGAGATGGTAGACCATTTTACATATCTAGGATCAGTGGTAAATAGCAAATTATCCCTAGATCAGGAAATCAACATCAGGATTGGTAAGGCAACAACAACAATGAACAGGTTAAGAAAAAGAGTCTGGGAGAACAGGAAGCTAACTGCCAAAACAAAAGTCCTTGTCTATCAAGCCTGTGTCCTTAGTACTCTTCTTTATGGCAGTGAAACCTGGACAACTTACTCACACCAAGAGAAACGTTTAAACAGCTTTCGTATGCGGTATCTGCGAAGAATTCATGGTATATTAAGTGGCAAGACAAAATCACAAATACTGAAGAATTGGAAAGATCAGGTTGTGTGACGGTTTATTCCATGCTCAGTCTTCATAGACTTAGATGGATAGGACATCTTAGGAGGATGGATGATGGTACAATACCAAAGGACATCGTTTTTGGTGAATTACAGATGGGTAAGAGATCTCAGGGTCGGTCTCTACTACGATACAAAGATGTGTGTAAGCGGGACATGATTGATACAGGCATTGATAATGCGCATTGGGAGCAAGTCGCCTCTGAACGTGTTGCATGGAGGGCAAATATCAGAAATGGAATAAAGACAAAGGAGAAAATTATTACAGATAAGTCCCACACCGAGCGTGTGAGACGTAAGATGGTGCATTATGGTGGAAATGACCATGTGTTCACTTGCATCCACTGTGGACAAACATTTACAGCGCGAATTGGCCTTAACAGCCACATTCGTTACCGCCATGGGTTGTAGTTATTAAGCCTTTTTGAAGCACAAACTATCGTCTGTCAAGACGGCAAGGTGCCAATGATGATGATGTCTTTAATGATTCTCTGACACGACCTTTCACATTGGGGTTATTTGATTTTGTTGTGTGATTTTGCTGCAATGGATCTCCAACACTGTCAGTCTTGCTCCCTGACTGTATATTCTATCAGATTGATGTTCGTCCATCTATTGTTATTATCTTCCCAATTGTATCACTGTCTATCTCTTGCTCGCTTGCCCTCAAGTATGGTTTTTATAGGGATGTTATGTCTTTTAATGTGGCCGAAATATTTCACTTGCCTTTTTTTTTATTTCTTTCATTAACTCTCTTTTCATTCCCAGTTTTTTTTTTCTTTCTAGAACCTCTGTATTTGATTGTTTTTGTTTCCATAAAATACAACATATTCTTCTGTATATTCACATCTCCAGGACCTCTATTCGACTTTCTATTTGCTTGTTCAATGTCCAGGATTCCGTGCCATACAGTAATGTTGAATATATGTAACATTTGACAATTCTTATTTGTAATCTCTTGTTGTTAATCTCTATTGATGGTACTACTGATTTTATGCTGCTGAAAGCATTTTTGGCCATACCTATTCTCTTTTTGATTTCTATTTCACTTCTGCCACCATCTGTTATTATATGTCCAAGATAGGAGAAACTTGTTACTTGTTCAAGTATCTCCACGTTTACTGGGATGTTCATTGATGACCTTTCCTGTTCACTGCTAATTATCACAGTTTTCGTTTTTTGGATGTTAATATCTAAGCCTGCACTATGCCTGTTTACTTGTTCCGTTACTAGTTCCGCTTTATGCTAGTAACACGGTATCGTCGACGAAATTGCCACAAATTGCTAAATGATAATTAAACCAGCTTCCTCATGCAAATATATATGTGCGCTACCAAATATGGCACCTGACTACAAGATCATATATCATAATGTAGTACCATAATATCTCGAGTCTAGACCACAATCATAAACATAAACGGCTGAAAATTATGGCTTTATCATAAACATAAGCCGAATAAATACTTTGATACAATTATAAGCATAAGCTGAAAGAATTCCTTGACACAATTATAAATATAAGACGAATGAAAAGTTTGGTTCAGTCATAACCATAACCAAGTAAAGTCGTTGGCACAATCATAAACATAGTTGATTGAAAGCTGTAGTTCAATCGTCAACATAAGTCCACTAAACTTTTCCCCTCTCAATCATTAACATAAGTCGAATGCATTGTTTTCTCAGTCATCAACATAAGGTGAATGAAAAATGTGGCACAATCATAAACAAACACATATGTAAACCTTGGCACACGAGAAACTGAAACCTGGTGTTGTCAACAGAGACTTCGGTAAATGAAAGCTGAGATACGGACAACAAACGGGTATTGTCGGGTGCCGGCAAGATATCACAGTTATCTCGTCTATAGTCGGGGAATGCCCCTGTCGGTGATCTCTGACGTCATGGGTGGTAGAGATCAGTGGTTCCCAAGTTTGATGGTGCGGTCACCCCAGGCGAAGGTTAGATCAAAGTGAGTTATGCACGCCGGGAAAGATAACAGCTACATGCAAGTCCTTTACAGAACATCACAATCAACCCCAGTATGTTTTAGTCAAAGTATTATTTATTTAGTGACTACATATGATATATAACTCTGCAGCATGCATCTCTGACGAAATGTAACGAAATAAGCCAGGCAATAAATCGTGCAATCTGTTCGTTGTTGCTTCTGTGTTTACCATACATTGATATTCAGTCACAAACTAAGATTTGTGGGGGTGATGTGTTAGCGGTATAAGCTGTATTTCAGAAATCTAAAGGTATCTTATGCAATAAGTCACTATCGTTGAAAGTAAGATAGAGAGTGCTTGTCGCTTCAGAGGTCACAGATTGTGAGAATTGTATGGATATTTTGCCCTGGCCAATGCGGGAGTGCGGGGAATGAACAGGCTGATGGGCTAGCAGGGAATGCACCTCTTGGTGGTAGATTGCCTTTGGACAAGGGGGGTGGGGGGTCGTGCGCTTATGGGACCAGGTGGAGAAGGCGGAGCAACAGATTGAGAACCCATATGTGGAAAGAATGAGATTGCGGGGGATTGGCAGGGGTTCTGGAAGAATCTCAAAACTGAGAGGGAAGACCCGGATAACTTTTAATCAGATAGCGGTGGGAACGATTAGTAGTGCGACTCTTCGCTGGCTGTTGAACAAGGGGACGGAGCACTATGAGAATGTCCTGAGTGCAGTGATGTCGGTTCTTAACTCAACTCAACTCAAGAGAGGGCTGAAATGCTATATAGAACTTGCATTGATGTATGGCAGTGAATCTTGGAATATAAATGAACAAATTAGGAAAACTTGCAGGCAATAGAGATGTGGTTCATGAGACAAATGTTGCGAATTCCTTGGACAGCCAAAGTAACTAACAACGACTGTCTGA